>OU911086.1:4277500-4877500 GCA_918358865.1 Melinaea marsaeus rileyi | reverse complement strand
TAAATAATCTTCACATTACATCAGATTTCGTGTATCTAAGGCATTGGAGATAAACATTTTCGTTGATAAAATCAGATTGTTATTAAGTCATGCGCTTCTCATACTTAGACTCATTGATAAAATATCTTAGACCAGTCTGAGAAACCTATTTATTTTCTTATATGTACTGTTAATATCTGGAATCTTACCTTGGATTCACCATTTTCATAAACTTTATCGATTAGATATCTTTTGTAGCGAATCCTTTCTATTTCAGACAGACATCAAATTTTTCTTTACAATTCTCGCACTGTGCCATTCTGTACAAGTGTCGAATGAGGACATGAAACGACTAAGTGCTAAGCTATCAATGAGTCCTAATATGCAAATCATGAATATTTTTAAGAAAAAGAAACCCATCAAGGCAAATGGCCACGCTGATGTAGTAGGGGAAGGTTGGAGAGATATAATAAATGATACCAATAAACTAGATTATCAAGGAAGCAGCCCGGATGAAAAGGCACTAGTTGAAGCGGCCGATAGAGTTGGTGTTACATTTTTGGGTGAAGAGGGAAATAATTTGCTTTTAAAAGCATCAGATCATACAGAAATGTACGAGAGATTGCAGATTATTGAGTTTACATCTGAAAGAAAAAGAATGTCTGTTATTGTTAAAGATAAAGATGGCAAGGTCAGTGACGATACTTATATTCAGAAACCTTGAGAGATAGATGATATCTTTCAAGAAATCGTAAAAAAGATGACCGTAAAATTTTGGTGTTGTTAAAATTGCTTATCTTTATGTAATAAATCTTATCGTTGTGCAAATGTTTTTAGATATGGTTATTTTGCAAGGGTGCCGAAACTTCGGTGTTTCCCCTTTGTAAAGATAACGCGTTAATTGGAGAAGCCGAAAAAGATATAAACTATTTCGCGAGTAAAGGTCTCCGGACACTAGCGGTGGCGTATAGGGAGATTTCACAAGACGATTATGACACCGTTTCAAATTGTACGTATTTTGCAATTTTTTTGCAATCAAATTTCGTTTCTTCGACTCAGTAACATTCATGCATAAAAATAAGCTTGTTGCTTACTTTTATTCGTTTTATTTTCATTCACTGTCGATGCATAATATTAAGTAATATGAGAAATTCCACTTTATTTTTCTTCTCTATTTCATTACCTGATGTCCCAAATCACTAAAGGTCATTCTCTAGTACGTCCTTTTCAGTAAATCTCATTTTGTCATTTCAGTTTTCTCCCTACCTGTATATCATATGAGAAAAATAATCATATTATCTTTCTTCCATACCATCGTTGTTCTAACCCTAAATTGCGTATTTAATTTTTCCCTAGAGCTAAAATATCCAAATTTAAGCTAATTATATCTATCCAGCTATCAAACAGCTGGACGCCACGAGTGAAGCCGCACTACAGCAGGCGACACAGCTGTTCCGGAGTCTTGAGCAAGACCTGACGCTGGTAGGTGCGACCGCGGTGGAGGACTGTCTCCAGGACGGCGTCGCAGACACCCTCGCCGCCTTACGAGCCGCCGGCATTAGGACCTGGGTGCTGACGGGAGACAAGGTCCAGAGAGATATATGCACAGTTTGTGGATTGTAATTGCGATAATTAATTGTAGTTTCATTTCTAGATAGAGACCGCTATCAATGTAGCTCAATCCTGCTCTCATATCTCTGAAAACGATAGGCGTTTATTCCTTGTGGGCATTGAGGACAATGAATCGTTAGAAGCTAATTTAGAGATTTGCAAGCGTACTTTGGAGGAGCCGACCTATAAAGATCTGACGCTTATAGTGGATGGCACGAGCATGTCTTGGATACTAGACACTCCGGTTGCTGATGTTTTTGTGGAGATCTCTCTTAAATGTAAAGCGGTCTTGTGCTGTCGGTTGTCGCCGATACAGAAAGCTAAGGTGCGTGGAAATGCATATTTTATGACATTCTATTTGATCCAAAAAGTTATGTAAGTGTACATTTCAGATAGTAAAGTTAATAAAGAATAGTCGTGAGCGTCCTATAACAGCGGCGATAGGCGACGGAGCCAACGATATTTCGATGATTCAAGAAGCGCACGTCGGCTTCGGTATATTTGGGAAGGAAGGTCACCAGGCTGCTAGGTGAATTGTTTTATACCATTGTTCTTTTATTACAATGATACTACAGGATCCTTTTGTTGTATAATTTATTGACTTTGTTCTATTCAGGTCAGCAGACTTCGCATTCACAAAGTTCGCTAAGGTAAAAAAAATGTTGCTAGTAATGGGACATTGGTACTACCAGCGCCTGGCGACGCTCGTGCATTACTTCTTCTATAAGAATCTGGTTCTGGGCATTATAATGGTGCGTACATCACCATCACTCCTTCCATATACCATTCCTTCTTTGTTTCACTCCGGTGAAAATGTGTGGAGCTTAAGTTGACTCATTTGCGTGGTTGACAGTTTAATGTATGCATGTAACATTGTTAAATTCCTTTTAAAAAGAGCAACTGTTAAGTTTCTGGTCTGATTACACTTATCTTTATCGTAATAATTGATTCAAAAGTGCCTGTAAAGGCCTACTTGAATAAATATATTTTAAATTTGAATGTACGATTTCAGCTGATTTTCCAAGCCAACTCGGCGTTCTCCACTCAATCCATATTCGACTCCCTATACCTGACCTTCTATAACCTGGTGTTCACGTCGGTGCCGTGTCTGGTGCTGGCGGTAACTGATCAGCGCTGGTCGGCCGCTCTCCTCCTCAAGTAGGTCACATTATAGCTACATCTATAGACCTCAGAGAAGTGCGTTTGGAACACGTAGCCTTAGTGTTAAGTTTAGAGTCTCTTACAGGGCTATCGATAAGTATGCAGCATAATAATCCTTGTGAGGATATTATATAAGCAAGTTAAATTCTGCACTTTACGTGATTGATTTGACAGAAGTACTTTATCATATTATTCAACTCTTCTTCAATATTAAGTTTGATTTATTCGTTATAAGACTTTATATTAGAATGAATCTTTGTTGCAGAAATCCAGCCTTGTACAAAAATATAAGGAGAAACGGCCTATTGTCTTGGTCGTACTTCTTGGCCTGGTTCATCTCGGCGCTGTACCATTCTCTAGTCATCTATTTTGGGACCAAAATTATGTTTAATAATTCAGTCATAGACGGCGATGGAAAGAATGTGGATCTTTGGTAAGAGGCAGAGTTATATTCATAAATGATACAAATAGTTTGTTAGTTTCTTTATCTTGTTGGAGTATTATGACCAATCGAATTGAACAGGGGTTTCGGCGCCGTTTTATTCCACCTAATGCTGGTGGTGGTGACCCTGAAGCTGATGCTGCAGTCCCGCTACGTGACGCTAGCACTCGCAGGCACTGCGGCGCTCTCCGTCATTATCTACATCGCCTTCAACACCATTTACTCGCTCTTCTATCTGTTAGTATTATTTCTCTTTACTAGCACTATTGACAGTTTGTTGTAATCTCTATTAATGTATTAATTTATTGTCACAGGCCTGTCGATGGCGATGTTTTGGGCACGTATATAAGACTGCTCCAGTCGCCATCTTTTTGGTTTTTAAACGTCGTGGTCATCATCGGCACAATGGCGCCCGATCTCTGCGTTCGCATCGTGTCCGAGAGCAAGGGACGCCGCCATGTCCGTTCGGATACTCGCACCGACTCTGTGTTTACGACTAGGTTATAATCACTAATGGCTAATAGGTTTATACATTTGACAGTTTAGGTTCCCGCGGGTCATAGATTTAATCTTTTTAAGAATAAATACTCTGTCCGTTTTCTCACATTACGATATAGTATAAGATAAGAAAAAATATTAAAATTACGAAAATCATCAAGGAGGCTGTAATTAATAAAAATAAATATAATGTTTTGTACTTTTTAAATATAAGAATAACAGGGAATCACGCGTAAATATAATTTATATTTTCTCAATCTAGTCATAATAATTTTGTGATGTTTTATTCAGTAAATTGTTGTTTTAGTAATAAGCTAGGGGCGCAAACTGGACCTCGATTTTGACTAGCGGCGCTCGCAAAATCTCGGTAGAATTTGGCGCATTGAGCGAAGCGTGTAACCCCTCTTTAATTCAGCGTTCAAATCTGATGAAAATATAGAATAATCAAATATAACATAGCGAATTTTTTTTACATTGAATTCTATGGGACTGTAAATTTTTGGTGATTATTCCTCAACGATATGATTTTTTTTCACTTTTTTTTATAAACCATCGCAATAACCATCGCTATAAATGTGGAAAATTTCATGAAGATCGGTAAAGCCGTTTTGATGCCAACCCCGGACATGGGATGCAAAAAGTCTCACATAGATAGTCTCACTCCGCTCGCTTCGCTCAATTATTGTGTAAGATTATGATTATTCTAATTATTCTAATTAGCTAATTTAACTTATAATAATTTTCTCTGAATTTTACCTTTGAGTTTGGAAAGGACTCGACTTGTAATATTTAAGATGTATTTTTTTATATTTTTTTAATAGTTTGTAGAGGACATTTTGTATTTTAGTTTTATAGTTTTATATTTTTTTATTTGATATCTCATATAAAACAAAAACTGGAACATTGTATATAACATCAATCATGTCTTGTAAATTGCAATGTAAATATTTATATATATAAATATATACATTGATATATATATACAAATGGATACAGACCATTAGTGAGAAAATTTTATTAATTTAATACTTGACAACAATATAATTTTATTGCAATTAATAATTAAAACACAATATATTAGTATTTTTTTTTATTCTTTAATATTTTTAGTATCCTTAGTATTTTTAGTAGTGTGAAGGTCATATACATAATTCATTCAGAACTATTAGTTCTAAAACAAGTAATCTTGGCACAAGTGTACCAATCAAGATACCATTCTTGAGAAGGTAGGTAAGCCACTTAACACCATGTTTAAATACCAACAATCGTTCTTTAAGCAACACTCGACTCTGGATCATAAAGCTCGATACACCCAATCTTGATTGAAAACGCACTTTACGGACTTGATCAGGACTGAAGACTGTACATCCAGTCCCGATGTTAATTCACTGGATTATAATTTATTAATGGTCCGTTTTGGAGACTATGGCTTGCTAAACGCTCTAATAATTTGGAGTCACTAAAAAAATTGGCAAAAAAAATCCCACAGAAAGAGTGCTATTGATAATTGGCCTCAACGTTTAAAAGACTGTATTGCAATCAATGGACACCACTTCCAATAACCTTGATATTTTTTTATGGTTATAGTTTTATATTAATGTATTAAACTAACACACTGTAATAGTAATAAATGTTAGGTAAAATAGAAAAAATGTTTTGCTTTGTAAAAATATTTGTGGCAAGACTAAGTACATACATTGACAATTACAGGTTAAATATTTTAAGATATAAAAAAGGCCTCTCGAACGAGCTTCATAAAAATATTCGTGGTAGGTGATTATCTATTTTATTTCAAGCAGCGCGTTCTGACGTAGTAAAGTTGTGAAAAAATGTCGTTATTAGACGGTTGAATGGCGGATTTAAGATTATTTGATGAGCGTAATATATTGTTATGTGTGGCATGTAGGTAGTGACATTTCTTTATAAGATGAGAAGGCGAAGTTTCATCATATAAGGTCGCATAGAGGAGATCACGGATCTAGTGATGCGTCTAATCATTATGTTTAATCTATGTACTCGTAACTCGAGTGTATAGTAGGTATATAAGAAACGTTATTGTATTTATAGCGATTCTAGCTTTAGGTTAATAGGGACTCAGGGAAGGGAAGGGAATTACAGGGAAAAATAAGTTTACTTTATTAAAGTCTAGATTACAAACATCTGTGTAATAAATAAAAGTCAAATCATGGCATTAACAAATTCAAAGATATATTTTATCTCTAAGAAAACAAATAATAAAAAATGGTTACGATTCATAAATCACAGTGCAGATATTACGTCACCTTTTGTTTAATAAAACAAGTAATAACTTAATATCAATTTCGGAAGATTTTAATTTATTAAACCAAAATGAATTTTAAACGTTAAAATCTTGTACGACTATTCGATTTATTATTCAAATGTCAATGTCATTAGTCAAAGTATAGGAATGTGTTTGGATTTTAACGTCAATGTGAAATAATAAATATTAGACTTGGCGGTGTTTATTGTTATTTTTTCAATTTAACAATAATTTGTGAATAAAACTTTCTTTAAAATCTTAGTAATTAAGACATATTTTTTAATGGTATAAAGTCTTTGTAATTATTATAATAAAATATCAACATGAATTTAGAATTACTTGGTTAGTAAACAATAAAATTTACTTAAAATTCTAACTGTCTAGAATTTAACTGTATAGAAATTCGCTTGTTTTTTATACCTAATATAAAACTTTATTTTTACAGAATCTTTCGGTCAAAATTATCCAGAGGTTGGTTAATAATAATATTATATATCATTATTCTCTGGATGACTTGAATGTACATAAATTATTTAAAAATGTGTTTCAGGAGTTTGATGGCACGCTAGATTCAATATCCCTCGCAGCAACTTGCGCTTTTAACCGTCGTGGTACACTCTTGGCTGTAGGTTGTAACGATGGAAGGATATTTATCTGGGACTTCCTTACTAGAGGTATTGCTAAATCTATATCGGCTCATGTCTATCCAGTATGCAGTTTGAGTTGGTCAAGAAATTGCAAAAAGGTAAAATCTATACTAACCAATTTACATTGTTTAATTAATTAATTTTATTTAATTGTTGCACCCCTACTAGCAAACTTTAGTTTTTAAATTAGACAAGGTTCTGTACCTCAAGATCGCTGCTTTAGCGTAAGGATGCCTCTTGTACATTATTTGAATATGTTATGTATAATTTCTGTTTTCATTCATTTTTTTTTTTGGTTTTATTGTTTTCTCTTTTCCTTTTGGTATACAATAAAGAGTTGTTTTAGATATGGAGTGATATATAATTAATACTAATTGCTTTATTTAATTTTCAGTTGCTCTCAGCATCAACAGACCACAATGTATGTATTTGGGATGTATTGTCAGGTGAATGTGAGCAGCGGTACAGATTTCCCACTCCAATATTACGAGTACAGTTTGATCCTAGAAACGACAAGAGATTCCTAGTGTGTCCAATGAGACATGCAGCCTTATTGGTTGATACTGACGGAGAACATAAGATCCTGCCTATAGATGATGATGTAAGGAGAATATTTGTTAATATTGTAGTATTCAGATACAAATTTGCTTTGAAGGTATATTAACCGCATCTACTTACAGGGTGACATAAACGTAATAGCTTCATTTGATAGACGAGGTGATTATGTGTACACCGGAAATGCTAAGGGTAAAATATTAATTCTAGACTCACAGACATTAACAGTGAAAGCAAGCTTTAAAATCACTGTTGGTACGTCAAGCACTACCGGTATAAAAAGTATTGAGTTTGCAAGAAGAGGCGAGTAAGTTGTAATTCAAACAAAGTTTATAAGAATGTCTTTTCTATATTTACGAGTTACATGTTTCAGCTGTTTCCTCGTCAATACATCAGATAGAGTGATCAGAGTGTATGATGCAAATACTGTTGTAAAATGTGGAGTAAACGGAGAACCAGAGCCAATACAGAAGTTACAGGATCTCGTCAATAAGTGGGAGCTTTTGTTTTATTTTAAATATTTGAAAGTGCAGTCCGTTGTCTTGAATGTAATTATATACTAGGGGCGCCAACAGACCCTCAATTTCGACTCGCTGCGCTTGTGAAATCTCAGGTGCCGTTTGCATATTGAGTGAAGCGAGCCCAGTGTAATGACTCCTTGTTTCCCATTGACTTCAATATTATATCAGTTTTTTGGCATGCCATTTTTCGAATTTTTTTTTTTAAAACCCTCACCTAATGTGTGTCTTTTTGATTGCAAAATTTCATAATTTTCCGTCAAGTAGTTTTCGAGCCTATTCGTGACAAAAAATGTGAAAGTCTCCAGTAGAAAGCTCCGCTCGCTTCGCTCAATGAACATGGCTTTTTGTCCTTGTGGCTATGACTGAAGCGTTGTAAATTCTTTTTTATTTTATATTTTTCTTAATTTTAATTGTAAATTGTGATTGTTTTATTCTGTGTTGTATCTTTGGCTGTACATTTTCCTTTTTTAACTAAAGTGAATAATAAATGCTGCGTTGAATTTCAACAGAACGACGTGGAAGAAGTGTTGTTTCTCTGGTGATGGTGAATACATATGTGCGGGCTCAGCCAGGCAGCATGCATTGTATGTATGGGAGAAGTCCATCGGCAACCTCGTGAAGATTCTGCATGGGACCAAGGGAGAACTACTGTTAGATGTGGTGTGGCACCCCGTGAGGCCTATCATAGCTAGTATCAGTGCCGGTGAGTTTGTATTTACCACCCATAATATTTAATGTAATAACATTATGTTTTATAAGATAATGTGAATTGGATTGCCAATTGTTGTTCTTCATTGACTTTTTCTTTATTTTCATACCATTGTTCCTATAACGTGACCGCTTTTCACATCTTATTTCAATAAGACTGTTTAAGCAAGCATATTAACTAGGATCCGCCGTCGTGCGCTGCGGGGGTTGAGCTGATCGCCCTCCCCTTCTTTAATGCTAACAAATTTCATTTTACTATAACTTTTTTCTAGACTGAATTTTTTTGTTCTGTTTTTTGCAGAACCACCTTCAGTAAAAGATCTAGGCATGTGCCAAATTCTAAAAAAAATACATCTATAGTTTTTAAAATTACCGATGTCGTAAAACGGCAAAATGAACGGTTAAGAGTATATTCAATAATTCATAATCAGTATATCATCTCTTGCCGAGCTCAACACTAAATGATGTTAATTCTGTTCCATTAATACATACAATATCCAGGTGTGGTATCAATATGGGCTCAGAACCAGGTGGAGAACTGGTCGGCCTTCGCCCCTGACTTCAAGGAGTTGGACGAGAACGTGGAGTACGAGGAGAGGGAGAGCGAGTTCGACGTACATGACGAGGATCGCTCCGTGGACCAGGGGGGGGACAGCCGGGACGACGAAGAAGTGGAGGTGGGATTATGCTTTACTGGCTAATTTACTAGTAAAAAGGAACATGTTACAATGAATCTGTATCTCTACATAGAGTTTTGTCGGAGTACATAACTGTATAGAAATGTTCTTCATGTTTGTGTGTATTTGTGTGTGTGTGTGTGTATGTGTGTATTTGTGTGTGTGTGTGTGTATGTGTATGTGTATATGTGTGTGTGCGTGTGTGTGTGTGTGTATGTGTATGTGTATATGTGTGTGTGCGTGTGTGCGTGTCTGAGATTATGCTTTGTATGTGAGAAAAATCGGGTAATTTCGTTGTATAAAGAAACATATCACAATGAAAGCTCATTATCTCTACATAGTTATACCGTACATAAGAGTGTAGAGATGTGTTCATGTGTGAAGGTGGACGTGACGACGTGCTCCGCCGTGGCCGCCTTCTGCAGCTCGGACGAGGACGCGGAGGACGACACGCTGCTCGCCTTCCTTCCCATCGCACCAGAAATAGAGGACCCAGAGGTATGGACCGACAGGGCCTCCTTTACACATCAAAGTTGTAGATGGGCTTTCTAAAAAGATGTTCTATTAATTAGATATTAATTGATGTATTATCCATCAGGACGGTTGGGCGGCAACTCAGGAAACCGTCACCCCCAGCGAAACCCCCGAAAAGTTGGAGCCGGCCGCCAAGAGACCCAAGAGTAAGACCTACGACATCTCTCTGAAGATAGCACCTCAGGAACAACAGATGGCGTTTGGCGGAAAAAACAAACAGGCGGCTGGAAACAAGAAAGTTGCGGGCAGACCTCGCAAATAAACATTACAAACATCACTAGTGGTTTTATTAAAACGCACACAAAATAGGAGAAAACATTTATTTGCAAAATGAAATAATCGGATCTTTAATAGAATTCGTATTCAGAGTATACTGTAAGTACTTATCGTTTTTTTGTGTATAAATAAATCTCACTTAACATAAACAAAAAATAATATTACATCGTTTTATTCGAGACCAAAAAGACTCATTAAACCTCGTCGAACCGAACGTTAACTTCACAAAGTATCATACGGGCGTACGAGCGTACGAGCGTACGGGCCGTCTCTACGGCCGGCGGTATAAATAAAATTATCTATGTCAGTATTTACAAGTGGACTACGAGCACTACGCGTCTATGTCGTCCTCGCGCTGGCTGGAGAAGTAGCTCACGAGGCCCCCGAACACGCCGCCCTCCTCGCGCGCCTCCGCCTCTAGCTTCACCGGGACCCTGCCCGGAGGCGGGAGGCCCCGCAGGGAGGGCTTTGCCTCAGGCGGCGACGAACGTTCCGAGGGCGGTTCCCCGGGCGGGGCGGGGCTGATGCGCTCCGGCCGCCCGCCCAGTGCGTAGGGCGCCCTGGGGCGGACGTACGGGTAGTGCGTCATATCGTGGCCCATTAGGCGCTCCGGCGGCGCGTGCATCGGGGGCCTATCGATCCCCGGGGGCCGCGGCAGGTCGTGCATCGGGGGCCTATCCGTCCCAGGAGGTCGCGGCAGGTCGTGCATCGGCGATCGATCGGACCCCGGGGGTCGCGGCAGGTCGTGCATTGGCCGCCCCGGCCCGGGTTGGCGATGGATGTCGTGCATGAGCCTGTCAGACGCGGCCAGCCTGTGCATGTCGTGCATGAGCGGGCGGTCGGAGCCCGGCGGGGGCCTGTGCATTTCGTGCATAAGCGGCCGATCCGGACCGGGCAATCTGTGCATATTGAGCATCATCAGTCGGTCGGGACCGGGAGATCTCTGCATATCGTGCAGCATCGCACGCTCGGGTCCCGGAGGTCTGGTCATGTCGTGCACGGCGTGTCTGTCGGGTCCGGGGTGTCTTGCCATGTCGTGCATCAGAGGTCTGCTCGTCATGGAAGGCCTCGATAGGTCGTGCATTTGTGTTCTGTCCGGGCCCCTCGAAAGATCGTGTGACACGAGGCGCTCCGGTACCGGCGGCCGCAGCATGTCGTGTAGGAGGGGCCTATCGGGGGGCCCCGGGCGGACCTCGTGAGGCCCGGGCGGCCGGTCCGAGTATCTCTCGCCCGGTATCGCATTCGCGTCTCCGGTTTTGCCATCGCTAGTCATGTATTGTCGAACGTTAGCGGGCATACGTTGTATAGGGTTGTGATGTATTCTGGTTTGTAGATTGAGCAGCCCGTCTTGGGGCTGCGGGTTGGCCTGCGTGGCGGGCGCGTAAGGGCCATAGGGGCCGTAGTGCGGCGCGTAGGGCCCCAGAGGAAACCTGGGCCTGCCGTCCTTGTTCTCTGTGTGCTTGATCTTCGGGTGGTTTCGTGGCGGCTCCGGCGAGGGCCGCTGGGCGGGGGACGGGGGCGGGGACGCGTACTCCGGCTCTGTCTTCACCTCCGCTTTGATCTTCAGGGGAGGCTCCCTGTCGGGGTCCGGGGTCCTGCGGCCGGGCGCCGGGGACCCGGACGCGGTAGGAGGCGGGGGCGTCCGGAATGGAACGGGTCCGGGCGCGTAGGGTCGGACGGGGCCTCCCGTTATTAATCCTGGGGACGGCCCACGCGGGATTGGGTTGCTCGGCACGTGCGGTGACACCGGCGGCCGCATGGGCGGGCCGTGCACCGGGGGAGGAGGACCGTGACCGGGGGGAGGAGGACCGTGGCCGGGGGGAGGAGGACCGTGGCCGGGGGGAGGAGGACCGTGGCCGGGGGGAGGAGGACCATGGCCGGGGGGAGGAGGACCGTGCTGGGGCATGCCAGGGGGCCCGGGAGCCCCGGGCGCGTGGTGCGGCTCGGCGGGCGGGCGGGGCTGCAAGTGCGGGTAGTAGGGAGCGTACTGCCGCGCGTGCAGCCCGGGGTGCATCTGGTACACGGGAGCCGGTCCCCGGGGCCCGTACGCAGGGCTCCCGCCCGGGTACATCATCTGTCCCCTGCAATGCAACGTGCTGTGGGTATCATTGGCTGTTACAACATACAAGCTTGTTCCATTGGTCCACCCGTCTACATACCGGTAGTTGATGACGTGCGGCATGCGCGTAATGACGGAGGGCTCCTCCGGGGCGGGGGCGAAGGGCTGTGGAGACCCCGCAACCGACAAGGTGCCTAAAAAAATGTTGACAATTTTTATATTAAAAATATTCTAAATATTAAATTATTTAATTATTGGGTACCTTCTCTCATCACATTATGAGGTATCTCCGGTCGGTGCGGCAGGGGCCTCTCGTCGGACATCCCGCGGAGCTCCGGACGAACCTAGCATTAATCAAGTTTTTTATAAATATACAAGATTTGAATGAGTTAAAAGATATATAAAAGTAATAAGCCATTATAATTATAATTAATTGGTACCGAGCCATTTACATGTTGGAATTATGCTGGGAAGCTACATACTTCAACAACAATTATATAGGAACTATATAATGTATATTATGTACTAATAAGACAACAATCAAACTTATAAATCAAACAAAGTTAAGCAATACAGTACACCATATTACATTAAACATATTAAAAATTATAATATAAAATAAATAATAAAAAAAACAAAAAACAACATTTTTTTTTTTTTAAAACATGCTTATTTAGGTGTGTATATTCCGGTGTGTGTAGGTGTTCCCGTGTGTGTGTAGGTGTTCCCGTGTGTGTGTGGATGTTCCCGTGTGTGTATGGATGTTCCCGTGTGTGTATGCATGTTCCCGTGTGTGTATGGATGTTCCCGTGTGTGTATGGATGTTCCCGTGTGTGTATGGATGTTCCCGTGTATGTATGGATGTTCCCGCGTGTGTATGGATGTTCCCGCGTGTGTATGGATGTTCCCGTGTGTGTATGGATGTTCCCGTGTGTGTATGGATGTTCCTGTGTGTGTATAGATGTTCCTGTGTGTGTATAGATGTTCCTGTGTGTATGTGCGTCCATGTGTGTGCGTGCGTGTTCACACACATGCAATACATACCTGCAGCCTGGGTGGAGGGAACCTCTCCTGATACTCGGGGTGTCTCTGCATTGGACTGTTATACTCCTGTGGTCTCATACCGTACATTGGCATGAAGTCCTTCTCTTTTTTATTCTTTTTACTCTCCTGTAACGCTATTTTCGCCAATCTCTTCTCCTCCCTCTCCTTTGCTTTCTGCTCTTTCAATTTCTCCTTCTCCTCCTTCTTCTGTATTCTCTCTTGCTTTCTTGCTTCCTTTTCGGCGATTTTTGCTTCTTTTTCCTGTCTCTTCTTATCACGTTCAGCCTGTTAAGTACATTATTGTTAGAAAAACTCATATAATTATCTATAGAATAACTTTAATAATAATAATAACTCACCTGATTACCCCGTAGAGGTGCAGGTGTCCCATCCGGTTTTAATTCTGAATATAATATATATATATATTTATTTAGCTTAATATTTAACACATTTAATTCCTAGTTTTTTAACAATATATACCTCTTATTTTGACACCAACAAGCTTAGAGAGAGCGTCGTCACCAGTGTGGGTTGACCCGCCAGTGGAACCCCCACGACCGCGACCACGGGAACCCCTATCATAGTGTAGAAAACAAATTTAAATTATTATAATTCATATTGACTTTATTATTTTCAGTTTGGTTTCTTATATTATTTGGATTTTCGATTATCGCCGATAGATGGCGATGAGATCACAAAACTTTTGTTTTAAGGGTGGGGGGACTTGTCAGGCCTCCTTGTGTGTTTAAACTACGTGTACTGACCGGCCTCGACCTCGACCCCGACCTCGACCGCTGCGACCTCGGAGTGACTCCGACGACCATTCTGCAACACATGGCAACAATATTAAGGACTCATTTTATAGATCTTTCTAAATAGTCATTTCAGCTGTCATATTTTCTCTTCTTCTTCTTCTTTAAGATGTTTTCTCTCGATGAATATTATTTATGAGGATTCAAGTGTTGACATGATACCTCAGTTGGCAAGACGTCAGAAAGGACTCGCAGAGGTCTCAAATTCGAGTCACGCTGATGTGTAAGAATATATAATATTAAATATTGTCGTACATATACTACGAATTAATAAAATTAAATAACATTAGAAATGATTTTTTAAATAAATCTAAAATGTTTTCTCTTTATATATAGAATAACGTATTTATGACGATTAAGATACCGACACGATAGCTTAGTTGTTAAGACGTCGGGAAAGAGTCGCGGAGGTCTCGGATTCGAGTCCCGATTATCGTACCTCCGTCGGGATCGGTCTTGACGCTGGTGACATCATCGGGCAGCTTGGTGAGCGGCACGACCGCCGTCTTGTTGACGAGGTCGCAGAGGGCGCGCGCCCGCTCGTCGGACTGGTCGGGCTGGTCGGGCCGGTCGGACTGGTCGTACTGGTCGGTCCGGTCGCGGTCGCAGTCCGAGTCGGAACTGGCGTCCGAGTCCATTTTGAACTCGTCGGAGCTATCCGGCATGTGCTTGCCGCTCGACTTGTGCATCTCCTGGATCATCACAGACACATATATAATAAAGTTCCACAAGATATCTTAAACCTTTTCTTAGTTTAAAATCTAAAATTAAGTGTGTTATTAAATAATCATATTATAACATTCAAGAGTTTTTAGATCGAAATGTATGAAACTTAAGTTGACTCATTTGCAGGTTTGATATTATAATATACATATAAAATTATTAAATTTCATTTAAAATGAGCAACTGTTGAGTTTCGTAGCATTCTGGTGGTAGCTGACTCTGACTGACTACACTGACCTTTATAATGTAATAATTGATTCAAAATGAGTACTTGAATAAAGATAAAGAAAGCTCACATCCTCGGACTCCGTGTTTGGCATCTCCGTGTAGTTGATCTTCTTCTGGCGTGTCCTGTGCTTGGGGGACCAGTCGTTGTCCCCCGGGGACCCGTACGTCACCCTCGCCCTTATCACGTTACCCTCCGCGTCGTACTGCGTCAGGCGCTTCCTCGACCTGTGACCTTTGGGACGGGACGATCTGGAATTATAACAACCAACATTAAAGTTTTTAACCCCTTCAGACCTAATACTACTAATCGTTAGTAAGACGGACATCATAAAAACAAAAGTCTTTAAACTCATACATATTTATAAAATGGCGGAGGTGTAAGGTATAAAGTATTTTTTTTAATTTATTTTGGTTCTATTTCAATTTTACATTTTTAATGTAAATAGCATGAGGACCCCCCGGAGGGCATGTATGAAGAGGTTGATGTCTGTGGCCGAGGCAAAAGAGGTATGCATGGACCGTAGTGTTTGACGCTCCGTCGTCTCAGGCTACCCCGTAAGGGATATGGCGTGAAGATAATTTTAATTTTACAAATAAATCTGTATTTTCAAATATGATCCTACTTTTTCTTTTCCTTCTTCTCCCCCGACTCGCTGGAACTGTCCTCGAACACTCCCTTCTTCTTCTTCTTCACTTCCGGTGACGATTCTGATTTGACTCGTTCTGGAAATAACAAAAAATAAACATTAACAATATTCCTAAAAATATATATCCAGACCTTAAAAAAAAAATTTTTTTTCACTACAAATGTAAAAAATAAATTAATAATATACATTATAAAGTGAATATAATGTTTGTCTGTTTAAGTAAAAAGATTCCGACGAATGCGACCAGCTCTCTCTCTCCGCACACGACGAGTTGTTTGTTTATATGTTTAAGTAATAAGTACAAGTACCTTTCTTGTCGGATTTCACTCGTCGGACGGGCAGAGAGTCCGACGAGTGCGACGAGCTGTCTCTCTCCGCGCACGACGAGATCTCCGACGACGAAGACTCCAAGCTCCGGGAACTGCAATTTATATTACATTTTAATATTTCATTACTGGATTTTTATGTTTAACCGACCTCAAATAGTTCGACTGTTTTTTTTTTGTTTGTTTGTTACCTCGGATTTTTGGATTTGCTGAAACGATATAGGGTAATGTTAGAGGGTAATATTATAGGGTTATATAGGGTAAAGTTGTAGGGTAATATAGGGTAATATTAGTAACATACCCGGTATCTTTGAAGTCCTCGTCGGTCTCGTCGTCGTCCTCGGAGGGTACCTCCAGTGAGTTCAGCTTGCGCGTCTTCTTCCGCTGCTTCTTCTTCGCCTTCTTGTTTTCGACGGGTTTTCCCTGAAACGTTATAATATTATATTTATATCTTAATATATAAAACACAAAGACAATCACTGACTCACTGACTCATTCATCGCTCTACACTCCAAACCGTAATACCTAGAAAGCTGAAATTTGGACACAATACACCTGACATATTGAATAGGTGCAATAAGAAAGGATTTTGCAACGGTCCAAACCGTTCCAAAGTTACTATGTTTATTCTCAACATGCTGCGATGTGAGAAACAAGAGTGTACCTATAATTCGATAGGAATGAAATTCTGTAGTTATCAAACTCAGTCTTTCTCGCACTGATAGCGAGTCACGATGGGTTGGAGGATAGAGCGTGTATGTGAAGGGTAGGGTCATGGGTTCAATACTCACAAAAGTCAATTTTTTTATAATGACTATAGTATTAGAACGAAGTTTCTTAACCCGACTTATGCGAAAAAATCGTAGATGTGTGCACGCACACACACACACACACACGTACACGCACACACAGACACACACACACCTCTACAACTGATCTATGAAATAAAAACATCTCTCTCTCTTTCCCGCCCTGTGTACCTGTCTCTTTATCATATAAGAAACACAGGTTTGTTGAAATTTTATGAAATCGAATTTGTTATTTGTGTTTTCTTTTCGATCATACGTGAATGTTGATTTATTCTTGCATTTTAGTATTGAAATTTGTAAATTGCATCAAATTTGTGTAATACAGATATAGAAAAGGAGATTGATAAAATTGTATAACTTGATAAAAGTATTTACTGCTTTGAGCGTTCACTGTTTATTTTAATATATAAATTATAGAGAGACAATCGTTATTCTGAGTGATTTCATTTCGAATTACATTCTAAGTTGAAGAATAAAGACAAAATTTCGTTCTTGACGGGGTCAACGACCTCACATTTTTTTAATTTTATAAGCAAAATACTTAAAGCAAAATTTCGAGTTTTTCTTTTCGGTTATAGTGTAAATTTGATTTGGTTTGTAGATAGCATTTATTTTTCACCTCACATAATTTACATTTATTATAAACCTTATAATCAGACATATTTGTTTGTGAGATACATGGGGGGGGGGGTAAGGTGTGCGCGTGTGCGTGCATACGTGCGTGCGTGCGTGCGTGCGTGTGTGTGTGTGTGTGTATATATTTATGTAGTACCTGTTGTATCGCCTCCCTCTCTGCCTTCATTTTCTCCTCCTCCGCCGCCTCTATGATGGTGGAGATGTCCTTCCCCCGGCCCTGGTTACCCGCACTGGTGGTCGGCTCTGAGTACTCCTCCTGAAACACACACACACACATACATACATGCATATATATATATATATATATATATATGGAACACACATACGTATTATACGTACACATACATATTAAAATTAAAATAATAAATTGTTGTTATGTAGGATATATTTTGTAATTTTTTTCCTTGTTTTTACTTCTGACCCTAAATATATATACATAGGGGACATTCTCATTATTATATTAATATTTTTCTTAAATTGAAAGGACTAAGCCGTAGATTGTCCAAATTTATCAATTCTCAATAGTGTATGCCAAAACCTTTAATGAAATGTCTTGGCTTACATTTCTCATGAAATCCATACTTTTGGTACATACTATCCTTAATACTTATATAATATTCAAGGATACTCCAAACGAACAACCCAAGTTGGTCATAGATTATCCAAATGTATTCCCAGCCCCATACCTTGATGGCGGAGCTGATGAGTCTGTCGTACTCCTGGGCACGGTACGATACGGGCAGGTGTCTCCTGGCTCTCAACCGGTACACAGCGCTGGCTGAGGACCAGCTACTACCAGAGCACTCGGATCCTGGAACAGGTATAAGTATCGGTTGAGTTTGTTTGTTTGTAAAGTGAAATGTATCACACAAACACAAACGCACGCAAGCACGCACGCACGCACACACACACACACACACGCCTAACCAAACATATATTTAACATGTTTGAAGACATCGGCACTCACTGAGATAGGATGTTACAAAATTACGCCAAAAAGTTTTATAAATTTGGGTGAGAATTTTTTAAATAATAAATATTATTTATAGTTATTTAAAAGTTGGTAAATAGTTACTAAAAAAAATAACCTTTGTCAAAATTTAATTGTCATTCTATTCTATATATATAAATAAAATTGCAGTGTCTGTTTGTAATTCCAACTTAACAGATTCACTAAATACACAAAGTATATACGGTATATATATATATATATATATATATATATATATAGAATGTATCTACAAAATTCTGACACAACCGGACAGATTACAACAGAACTCTCACTGATAGCTGATGTTATAAAGTAACTTGATAAAAGACGGGGGCACAGCTTGTATATATATATATATATATATATGTACATACATACCGGAGTTAGTATCTTCCGAGTGTTCCTCATTTTTGATGTCTCTCTCTGAAGTCTTCTCTTCGCTGGAGGGCTCCGGTTCCTCTATCTTCCTCTTCGCCTTCATCTCCTCAACCGTGATGAAGAGAGCGTCGTACTTCTCAAGTTCCATTTCTAGCGCCGTTATTAACATATCCTGAAAATATATATACATATAATTAATAATGATAATGGGGTTTGGGCACGTCGAACGAATGGGTGATGAAAGAATGGTAAAAAAATATATATATAGGAAAAGTAAGCGATGAGGGAGATAGGGGGAGACCTCGAGTGACCTTCAAAAACACAGTATCTATGATACTGGAGGAAGGTCACGTAAAAGCATGAGGTCCCCCCGGAGGGCATGTATGAAGAGGTTGATGTCTGTGGTCGAGGTGAAAGAGGTATGCAGGGACCGTAGCGTTTGGCGCTCCGTCGTCTCTGGCTACCCCGCAAGGGATATGGCGTGAAGATAAATAAGTAAATAATAATAATAATATTACAGCCTTTTATTTTGAGAAACAAAGTAATTACAGAGCAAATATTTCTTGAATCATAAAATGTCTGTGAGCTAAGTGCCTCTTTTAGCATAGGCCTATTCTCTCATATGGCCTTTGCTGCTCTCATATGTCCTGTGCTAATCTCAAATGTCCTATGCTACTCTCAATTTTCCCGTATGTGCTTGCCTCATATGCTCTGTGCTACTCTCATGTGCTATGCTATTCTTAAGTGTATTGTGCTACTCTTACATGTCCTGAGGTTTTCTCTTGTATTCTGTACTGCTCTTGTGCCTTTAGCTACTCTCACATGTCCTTTTCTACTCTCGTATGTGCTGTGCTACTCTCATATGCTGTCCTGCCCTCATGTGTCCTGTTCTACATTCATATGTCTTGCACTACTCTCATATATCCTTTGCTAGTCTCATATGGCCAGCTGTCTTTTGATGTTGTCTTCCATTACCGTCTCTCGTCACCACCACCTTACTCCATTTATCCTGGTTATCACGAATCATATTCCCTATTCATCTTCATATCAACTTGTCAATTTGTCTAAAATCTCCTGGTTTTTACTCTAAGATCTGAATTTCTGTCTCTGTCCTGTTGCTTGCAACCGGCTATACATCGATCTATTTCTTTCTGATTTATTTCTAAAAAGCTTTTCAAGGACATCGCGAACGTATAAATAATAAATGCTAGATGCAAACATACATGTTTTCTAAAAAACTTATAGAACTTAATAGAAGATTGGTGTAAAATAGCTAATAAGCAACTCAAAAACCCATCTCCTCCCGCCACGCCTCTCTTTTCTAACATCTTTCATTCCTCCCTATTTCTCAAGAGTGTATCACAGACTACACAGACAGACAGTGTAAAAAGACAATAATTTATATATGTGTAGTATACATATATATTTTTGTAAGTTTATTTTATATATATATATATATATATTTGAGAGGTAATGAGTGATAATCTCAGAAAACAAAACTTTACCGGCAAAGTTATAATTGTTTGGAATGGTTATTTTTGTCCTTATTTAGTATGTAATGAAGAATTTAACAACTGAACACTGAACCCATACTCACATGGCTGCAGGCGGGGCAGTACCAGTCTCCCTCGGGCACCACCATCAGCACGGGCTTGAGGCAGCTGGCGTGGTACCCCGCGTCGCACCGCTCGCACAGCAGGATCCACTCCGGCTGGGACCCCAGCCCGCACCGGACGCACGAGCCACCTGACTCACCTGGAGAGACAAGCATTATATCAACAGACCCGCCACACTCAAGTAGAGTTAGCGGTTTACATAACTATTGGTATAAAGCCATACCCTCCTGCAGAGTCCTCGCCCTCTTCACCGGCTCCACGGGCTCCCCGTCCTCAAGATCAGACTCCGGGGAGAATTCGTGGTCCGACTTCGAGAAATCCACTGGGGAGGAGATTCAATTTAATAAAAAAGATAAAAATATTGATGGAACTTACTAAATAGCTTATAATAAATGACTCACAGTCGGGCTCGTCGTGGTCAAAGAGAGGCTCCGATTCGGGATCGGAGTCCTGATCTGGGGCGGAGGAGTGTCCGTCCCGCCACTCGTGCTTGGGCGGGCGCCGCTGGCGGGCCGAGCACTCCGAGCTCGAGCTAGAGGCTCGCCACTCCTCCTCCTCCTCCTTCGTCTTAACATGCATGAAATCATATTTTAACTATCACTGTGAGCACTCCCCTTTAAATACTCCTCCTCCATCTTAACATACATGAGATTAAAACTTAACTATCACCATGAGCACTCCTCTTTAAATACTCCTCCTCCTTCAAGACCTTTTAAGAACCTTACCGCCTTCTTCTTGTGTATCATCTTGAGCTCCCTGAGCGCGACCTCCTCCGCGTGTCTCCTCTCCGCTTCCTCCTTGATCTTCATCTGCGCGATGCGACGCGACTGTCGCACGGGTGTACACTCCTCGTCGCACGGCTTGTCTTTGTCCTTTCCCTTGGGTTTCTTCTTAAGTATCTTCTTTGTTGTCTTCTTGCCTATATAATTGTTTAATTATAAAATCATTATTCTTATTATATTTTACTGTATTTAAGTCATAGTACCTATAGTAGATAGAATTTCTTCCTCAGATTCACTCGAACTTTTCGCCATGTGTTTAGCTTCGACTTTTTTCCTAAAAAACATTATTTTTTTTATAATTATGTATAGATAATATTACAAATTAGTAGTAAATTGTTTAATTACCTAGTTGTCGTATTGATTTTCTTGGGTTTTATTTTCAATCTCTTTCCGCTGGTGATCGGTTCGTCCTCTTCACTTTCACTTTGAGATTCATTTGTCTTATCACTAGCGTCTAATAGAGATCGTTTCACCGCTTTGCTTTCCGGCTTCTGATTGACTTTATCATTCTTATCTGACTCCAATATCGGTTTCTGAACAAACTTTCTGGCTCTGAACCTTCCTTTTCTGGCTTTAATTTTCTTCCTTGTATTTTGTATATTAGTATTGGATTCATTTTCGATGTTATCATTTGAATTGGCTTCCTCTTTGCTGTCAGTTTCTTTGGAATGTGACTCTGAGGCTAAGCGTATCTTTTTTGGAGGTAGGTCCTCTTTCACCTCTTTATCTGAATTCTTATCTCTATCGTTATCTGTGTTCTCATCTCCCTGGTCCGAGGACAGACTGCTTTTCCTCTTCTCAATAATACTGACTTTACTGTTCTGACAATTATCAGATTCTGATAATGCATTTAAAGCTTCTTTACTCGCTCCCTTCTTAACTTTACGCGCCAACTGCTTCTTTTTAACTTTGCTTCTTACTTTCTTTTTGCTTTTGTCCGTTTTCTCGCTGTCCGTTGTGCTTTTATCGTTAATACTGTCTCTCTTGGAATTGTCGTTAGAGTTTGAACCGTTTGATTTATCTACATCTCGTATACAGTGTTTCTTGCAATCCGACTTTGAGTTATCGGTGGTTTCATTCGATTGCTTCTTTAACGACCTCTTGTTAACTGACTTTTTTAACTTTACACCTTTACCTTTAGCTTTTTTCTTAGAATTAGATAAGTTATAGTTTTCACCATTACAATCCTCAGGAGGATTCTCTTCATTGCTATTATCACTGTGTGTATGTTCTGTCGTTTCAGGGTTACCAGTGTCATTATCGGCTCCCCAGCCCTCACCGTAGAAATACATCACCGGCTCAGAGATTTCTTCACCAAAGATAAAGGAGCTTTCACACTCGGCACCGCTGCCCTCGCCTGTGACAATCATTACTGGCTCTTCTATTGCTTCACCCACTTCATCTATGCTGTCTGATAACTTCTTAGGTTTGGACGTCTCCTTCTCATCGTCTGGACAATGCGACTCCTTTGTAATCTCTTCATCACTATCTTGTATGTCTTTTACATTATCATTCTCTATATTCTCTGTATTTACAACTTCTTCTTTTACTGTATCTGTTCTGCTCTCTTTTTGATCATCGCTATCATGTTCCGATTCAGATTCAGGGCTCAGGAACTCTTCTTCATTGTCGTCATCCACTTCTGGTTTTTTAGGCTAAAACATTATGAAAATATAGCATTTTCTATTTAGATCCATGTATCAAATCACTAAACTTCTTACCTCAGTCTGTGTTGGAACATCCCCACTGCTCGAGTCCTCATTATTATTTGATACCACAGACGTGGACACTTCATCCCCACTTTTAAGTTGTGCTATTATTTTCACCAGTTCATCACGATTACTACAAAAATATCAATTTTGGTTAATTTTTGTTTCAATAACTAAGACAACTTCCTTGACAAATATTTACAATAATGCTCATATGTTACTATGATATGTTAATTATACAATTTATTTACCTGGCTATAAGATTCCAAGTTTCCTCATCCTGGTCTTCCTTGTACAGACACAGATTGGCCTCATGGTCTACTTGAAGCCAGTAAACGCAGCCATTTTTATCACGACCAATCGGATCCAACCTCAACTCCTTACATGATATTGCGTTTACTGCATTTTTAAACTTTGGATGACATGTGAATTGATATTCTAGAAGGAGCTGGAAAATATGTATATATATATCTTAATTCTAACATATTGGAAAATTATATTTATGCTTGAAAACTATAATTTTCTATTTGTTTATTGAATTTCGTGTTAAATTGAGTAAACACAGAAATCTAAAGTATAATATAAATATTTAAAAAACAATGTTTACAATCATACACAGTCTTAAAAACAATACCCAAAGTTAAGAATGTGTTGGAAAACAAATACTTATTCTAATAAGATATTAGGTTAATTTATTAAGTGATTTTTTTAAAATAAAACCTGAATAAATATAGTGACTCACTTTTAAAATTCGTAGCTTAACTTGTGTGCTAGCTTTCTTGTAAGAAAACCTTTCTAATTCCCATGCTTCTTGGTGGCAAGACTGTTGATGACAGAACTTGATAAGACTCCTCTCCCATCGATTTGTCTGTACGGATTTCAGCGCGCGACGCAACAATCTCAAGTGTAACTCCTTTAACGGTTCCAATACTATAAGAACAAACAACATGTTTCTCGACATTGTGTATACTTTAAGCGATAAATCAACACCGTAAGCTTACCTTCCTGAGTGTTTTCTATCAATTCTTGCAATTTGGCTATAGTGGGCACTTCTAAACTGTATAGCTTACCGAAAACTTTTAAGAACGAGTAAATAACGGCGAAATTAGGATCATTCGTACACGAAATTTCTCCATCAGACGCCATCGTCGTCAATTTTTAAGCTTTTTTACTTATCATCGCTATGTGATTCTCACTACCGGTATATAATAATTTCACTTACAGCTATTAGATTTTTACAAAACATGTACATGATTCACGAAAATATCATCATTCTTCAATCACTGTAAGCTTCTTTCCCTATTTTCATCTAAAATAATAAAATAAAACTCAATGACAGCCATCACCACATAGACAATTGTATTTTTTTTAAAGCAAGAATGAAACGTAGATTACATAAAATATTTACTTAATTGTATAGATAATCACTATAATAATATTTTATTTGTTTGATTATATACAAAAAGTAAATATGAACCCAAATATTTGATTCGGGAACAAAAATATATATATATAATACATATTTATTTGTCATTTCAAAATAAAGGAACAGAGAGTGTTTTAAATCATGATGCAAAATGCAGGGACCATCCAAAATTTTTTTTTCACTTACTTACTTACTTTATAGTTATGATTTTGTATAAACACGTGTTTTTTAGTTATTTCATAACATTGTAACTAATTAAATATATATATATACATTTTTTTACTTTTATGTGCTTTAGCAACACCACAAAATACAGTGCTATATTTGACACTTTATGTGTCACACGCAAAACAAGAAAAGTCCACTGCAAGAGCGTGTATGTGTGATTTCGTTTATTTTATACTTTGTGTGACTGCTTTGTTTCTTATTGTTAAGAATTTAACTTGGTACCAACCATCATGTCTTCAGTATGTTGTGGAACTAAAAAACAAAAGCTGAACAATTCCTACAGTAATCACGTTGATCGTCCTCTAAATGGATATCAAGAGCCTGTAGCAATACCTGATATGTGCTACTTTTGTTTCGATGTCTTATATTGTCAGCTGCACAGTATGGACCCACCACATACGCCAAATTTTACTAATGAAGCATAGTAAGTTATTTTCAAACCTATTTTGTATAAAATATTCTTATTTAAAATAAAGTCATAAATAATACAATTCATAAAAACAACTATATAACTCAAGCATAAGAAAAAGTTTGTTGTATAACAAAAGAATTCCTTTTACCATTAAAGTAAAATGATGTACACGTTAATTTATATACATGATATTCTTAGAATAGTTCTATTCATGATTCACACTGTCTTTGTTTTAAAAAAATACTTTTTTTTTGCCAATTATAAATTATACAATAAAATACAATTTATTTATTGTTTTATAAATTATTTTATATAGAAATTAAAATAAATGTCATTAAATAATCATTAGTTAGTTGGATATTACTTAAAATACTCATTAGTAAAATTGGATTACATTATTTACAAGAATAAAAGAATAATAATAATTTTGATTTATTATTTATTTAATAAGTAATAATTTAGTATTTCATTTTATGAAATTGTTGCAAAATACTATTGAAAATAAGATTTATACATAATGTATTTTATATATTTAATTTTGAAGCCATCTAGATTAAACAGTAATAAACGTCTGTCTGATTTGGAAGCCTTATTCGTAGAATTGCTTAGTCATCTGACAATATTGAGAACACAAATCTCATTAACAAAGAATATAGTATCATACTATATACTATGGGCCCATGAATTATATTGTAGTATTTGCTTACAGTCCCTTATTTGTTACTTGGAAGATTGGAAAGGAGCATCGTCTCCGTGGATGTATCGGTACATTCAACGCTATGCATTTACATTCAGGTATGTGAAATAGCATATTTGTTATATTATTTAATATAAACAACATATTTACAACTAATGTTAACAATATTCAACACTCATTAACACTAAACCTACCGACAATTCTTGTATACCTGTTCCTATCGCACGCCGTCAAATTGACCGGCAATTAAAAGTTATTATATTATATAACTCAGGTAATAATGTAAATAATGAAAAGTAAAGAGTGAAGACAATATTATATGCATATTCTAAGAATTGTCATGTAGTTTGATAACGATATTATAACATTTAAGAATGTGTAAGTTTTACAAAAGTTTAAGATCGGTCAATTTGACTGGTACTTGGTAGGTTTAGTGTTAACTTATCTCTAATTCAATCTGAATTGATAATTTTTAATGTAACATCAATGATCTGAAACCAATAAAATGTCATGTTATTTCATAGTTGTCTGTCTGCTGTACTTAAATTATCATTAATATGGTCTCCTATAATGTGATTTTCAATTCCGATGTCTGTATATGTAGCATAAGATTCTCATATTAAAGTGTTACTATTCCATTACATAAAACCAATGTTCATTCAAGTGCAAACAAACTCTTTTAAATGTAATAATTTCATTAGAATCTTCAGGCGTTAAGTTACTTATAGTAAGTATCCAAATGCTGTTCAACTTAGCCAAGATCAGCTCCGCTCAGCTTGCTAGGTGATATAAATTATTATTAAGACACAATTTGATCTTTAAACAAACAAATTCAATCCTATTTTAATTATATTTTAACACTAAACCTACCGACAATTCTTGTATACCTGTTCCTATCACACGCGGTCAAATTAAACGGTAATTAAAAGTTATTTTATTATATAACGCATTTAATAATGGAAATAACTAAAAGTAAAGAGTGTAGAAAATATTATATGCATATTCTAAGAATTATCATGTAGTTTGATAAAGATATTATAATGTTTAAAAATGTGTAAGTTTTACAAAAGTTTAAGAACAGTCAATTTGACCGGTACTTGGTAGGTTTAGTGTTAAATCCTAAATTCTTAACATTTTGTTAAAAATTTGGTATATTCTAATTTTACAGGACTTCGAGAGTATGCTATAACAAGCGCATTAAAGGATTCTCGTTTTGCACCGATAACTCGTGAAGAAGTACCCCGTCTGACGGTATCCGTCTCCATCCTTCAACACTTTGAAGAGGCCGAGCATTACCTGGATTGGAAGTTGGGGAAGCATGGCATCCGCATCGAATTTATCAGTGAGAGGGGCTCAAAACGCACTGCAACCTACTTACCTCAAGTTGCTACCGAACAAGGTACACTCAAATATTACAATGTTACATTTCAACTATGTAGATATTATATAGTACTAGTGTTTATTATTAACGTGACTGCTTCTTATATTTATTATTATTATTTATTTATCTTCACGCCATATCCCTTGCGGGGTAGCCAGAGACGACGGAGCGCCAAACGCTACGGTCCCTGCACACCTCTTTCGCCTCGGCCACAGACATTAACCTCTTCATACATGCCCTCCGAGGGGCCCTCATGCTTTTACGTGACCTTCCTCCAGTATCATAGATACCGTGTTTTCGAAGGTCACTCGAGGCCTCCCCATGTCTCTCTTTTCTACTGTTTTTTATATCTTATTTTAATAAGATATTGTCTAATCTTATTAAAATACAGAGGAAATATTAATAATTCATATTCAGCATTTGTCACTTACCACCAAGCTCAATATAAATGATGTTAATTCCATTTCTACAGCGTACTAAATAATTTTACATTCCATAAATTTAATTATATCATCTTCAGGTTGGGACCAAATCCAAACAATCGACTCGCTGCTCCGTAAAGGAGGTTATAAGGCGGCCATAACTGGAGAGATGCGTCGCAGCATTAAGCTGACGAAGTATCAGTCCGAGGAAGTGTCGGCCTCATACGGGGACTACATCGGGCAGCGCTGCTAGCGGCCGCTCGAGGCCCCCGGGGGCCGAGCCCGAACCCCATGGGGTTACCGAGCCGTGCTCCCTTCACCGGGGTCCCTTTACCGGAGTGCTAGTGAACATGTTAATAACATAGTCTCTAAGTGTACTAGTGTCTGTTATAAGTGGCGTACCTATAGTGCAAGTCAGAATTATGCTCAAAATGATTGGGGTAAGTGTTTCATTGATATGGTTTAAAGTTTTATATCACTGCCAACAACATTCCTGAAGCTAAGGGGACATCTTTGAAACACTCTCGTTGATGGTAATTTGACTCTGTGTTTTACATTAACTGACGTAAATGATTTAATAGCATTCACAAGAGTTGGGATTGCTTGTGTCATGTCATTATTTTGTTATTAATCAAGTTTTGACAAACCATATATAACTTAGTTTTTCAATCTTTTGTTTTACATATATTATATTTTTTAAAAAAGTATATCATTTCAAAATTATTGTCAATTTGGATTTATTTATATCACTAATTGTTTTTTAAATGTTCTATACATTTTAAAACGACCACACACACATTTAAAATAAAGTAAAAAAAATCCGAAGAAACAAAATTTCCCATTGTGCCTCCAATATAATACAATCTGGCTTGCTTTCTTGCATCTGCCATAATTCTTCAACATTCAAATATTTAACTCTTGTGAGGTTATTTTTAGCTGTTTCGAGTTTTATAATTGAATTTAGACTTTACGTGTTTAACTCAGAGTTGATAATTGATTGTGGACGGGATCAGATTTTTTAAAATAAATTTCTATATTTAATCTACAGTTCGATGGTTTTGCTAATATTTTGAATATGGAACGCCATAATTAATTGTGGACGGGATCAGATTTTTTTAAAAATAAATTTCTATATTTAATCTACAGTTCGATGGTTTGTTGCATATATTTTGAATATGGAACGCCATAATGAATTGTGGACAGGATCAGATTTTTTTTTAAATAATTTTCTATATTTAATCTACAGTTGGATGGTTTTGCAAATATTTAAAATATGGAACGACATAATTAATTGTGGCCAGGATCAGATTTAAAAAAAAAATAATTTCTATATTTAATCTATAGTTCGATGGTTTTGCAAAATATTTTGAATATGGAACGCACGGTTTGATTATAATCGCTAGATTTAGCATAACAATTATTTTGTATCGAGTGTTCATTTAGACCATAATTTTGACATAATAACTGTTGTAGCTCACCGGTACGCCGTAATCAGTGGGTAAAAACGCCGAATTATTATAACAATAAGAGGTGAATGTTTATTATGTTGTTTCAAAAAATTGTCTGGATTTAAACTTTTATAATGCAATATGAATGTGTTGGTTGAAAAAATAAAACGTGAATAGGTTATAATGTAATGAAATTGTTAAGTTTTGGAGGATTCCCATTTACTAGAATATTAAAAATGGTTGTAATGTTATAATAAAAACTAATATCCATACTCAAACTATACACAGATGTTTGTTAAAATTAATAATAATAACATCATAAAATGTCTAGTTAATGGGAAACTGAAATCTCTTTGTGCTAGGTCGTTCACATACTTAAGAGTTAATAATGCCTGGATTTATGTTATATCCTTTCCGTAGTCAAAATTAGGGTCACAGTAATTTTTCTTAGTTATTACATAGATTTATTGTGGAATAATTTGTTTTATATACAATGAGATCATGATGCACTGATTTGTGGTACTTAGGGTGAAGTAATCATAGCATGAAGGGTCACTACGTAGGCAGTACATGCCGGGTTGTGATTGTTATTAAAACATTGAATTACCGGTAATATTGTTACTTTTTCATGTAATATTATTAATTACACACTAAATGTGTGTAAAGTTGTTTTCGTTTATACATTTTCAAAGTTTTTAGTTTTCAACTTTTAATTTAAAAAAACATGATTCTTTAACAAGTTCATAAACAATGTACAATTAGAGTGACCCTTAAAATTTTGTTGTAATTAAATATATAAAAAAAAATTACAAAAAGGAAACAAAAAAAAAATTATAAACGTGGAGCTGAAGAAAAAATATAAAAAAATATGTATAATAATTAAGATTTATTTGTTTGTAGATAATAAGTGATTACTTTTAAATGCAGAGTTCTATCAAGGCTTTCATATAACAATATCCGACATAATAATCCATCGTCTGCCAAAAGTAATGTTGTGAATACAGAAATAAACATTGGTTAGCGGGTAATATACTTAACATAAATGATGCATAATAACATTTGCTAATCCATGAACATGTATAATTTATAGGGGGTCTTAGTGTAGCTATAGATTAACACTAAACCTACAAAGTACCGGTCAAATTGACAGTTCTTAAACTTTTGTAAAACTTCACATTTTTAAACGTTATAATATCGTTATCAAACTACATGACAGTTCTTAGAATATGCATATAATATTGTCTTCACTCTTTACTTTTAGTTATTTCCATTATTACCTGCGTTATATAATAAAATAACTTTTAATTAGTCAATTTGACTGCGTACGGTAGGAACAGGTGTACAAGAATTGTGGGTAGGTTTAGTGTAAGCTAGTTTAGTGTAACATCAGAATTACGGTACTAATATTAAGATTCAATACGTCCTGTGCTAACAATATCACTATCGATGAGAACATTGTGATATTATAAAATAAACCAATATATGAACAGTGTCCATGAAATGTGTTGGTATTGGTCATAATGTGACAGCAATTTGTGTATATATATATGTATATATATAATAAATCTGATTTTGTTAACTTTTGATCACATGAAAACTAGATAATTATTAAAATAAATATTATGCAAGTATAAATTGAATTTCAGAGCAATAATTGTATATTTATATATATATATTTTATGTTAAAAACGTTGGATAAACAAATTAACAATATATACAAGCATTTATTTACTACTATGTCTGCTAGTAGTAAATATACTTGCTAGTACCAGACGGATCTACAACAATGGAATTCTTCCAGACTACCAGTTATGGTGCAAAAAACGCTGCAATAATAAAAATGGCAATTTAAATAGTTATTTTATAATGTGTAATTATCTATCTAGTTTTTATTTGTGATTGAAAGTGTTATTTGGATTACGTAATATGTTATTGGTTAAAACACTTGTCGGCTAGTGGTAAGTGTTGCATGTGTTCAACTTAGAAAATGTACTTCCTCAGGTGAGTTGTGTGCATTAGTTTGTTGTCCGTTTTTTGTAATTTATAAAGATTAAAACTTATAGATTATATATATATGTTTTATTTAAATACCCTTATTTTGATTAGGATATATGCGTAAATATATCACTTGGGTAAAATAGACGAGTCAGTTTTTGTATAGTAGCTTGTCTAATGTAGTAGTTAACTTATTCAAAACGAAGACATACAAATTTAAATAAATATTAAAATTACTACTCCTAAAACTCCTTCTAAAATTATTAAAGAATCATAAAAACAAGGATACTAGAATCAAAAGACAATATTAAATTAAACTAACTATATTAAACTATTAACAATACACGGAACATCCCTCATTTATAATTTTCATCAATTAATTTCTGTTCTATTGCTCTCAATTTTCTTTTTAATGTCATATTATTTTTCATTTCATAATATGTGATTGTGACTGACGCGGCCAGTTGTAGGACGGCGAGGTATGTTAAAGGTCCGGTAAGAGCTTTTGTTGTGTGTTTCCTTAAGAAATTTAACATTACCTTAGGGCCTTCGTATAAGTGTGGCACTCTGAATGTAGAATACCTATTGGCAAACTGAAAAGAAACTGATTTTGTAAATTATGAAGGTATACAAATAAATCTATGAATAAAACTAAAATATCTTACCATAAGTGCCGATGTTGGTCCCAATACCATTGGATAAAGTAAACCAAAACCATATTGTATTAACGTTGATCTCACTTCATAGCATATAGGACAGTTTCTTTTATCTAAGAGTAGACTTGTTGCTATCGTCTTAAAATAACATGTCAAGTTAACACACACTCTTCATGTTTGGACTATGTGATTAAGATAATCAAAAATGTTTATATATATTTCATAATAAATTATTTAAAATTCTTACATGCTTATGAAATACAACAGTGAGTGATGCAGGCAACACCACAATAGGAATAGCCGAAGAGAAGAAACCATAGTCTCCCAAGCGGAACTTCCATCTATAATGTCGATTAATCAAAATTCCAGCTACTGAGTTGATTGCTCCCAACACTAACGCACCATATCGCAAGGCCCATCTGTGATAAGTTATATAAAGAAAATATAACCTCAACTACAATAGTTATAATGATTAATCTTCAATTAACTAACGTGTCTGATTTATTTCCCCAATCCTCAACGATATCCCATATATGAGCACTTGCTTCAAGTTCAGTAAGTTCTACAGCATCTTTAGGAATTTCCCCAGATCTTATAAAAGACATGTTAACTCGAAACTTATTTATGTAACTAATCTGCCAATTTATATCAATAAAATAGTCAAATTATTGTTTCATTCAAAATATCTAAATGTTAATTATAAAAACATAAAATATTCGAGTTTTGTTTCCGTCATAGTAATAAGTGTTATTATTTATAAACTTGAGTTTAAATTTTTTTTATTTGAAATTTGAAATGTTGAAAGTCAAAGTTGAAACTATGTTACCGATGTTGCCGTTTAATTTTATTATTTTAATTACGATATATTATATTTCAATAAATTTATCAAATGTGATAAATATACTTTTTTCATTTGAAATTATTATAATAATACCAACATACTTAATACATATATAATACGTACGTCCGACTTAAGTCACTCCGTGATAATACTGCAAGAATTTACATGTAGGGCTGATGGATTGGATGGATGAAATTAAATGAATTATGGAATAAGGAATCAATTTCAAAATACGAATTATTATAGAAAGAACTCTTCGATTATAATTATATATTTTTAGGAAACAGATGGAAACTTAATTTAAAAAATAATGTTTTATGCAATTGCAACATTTATAACAGCTAATTAAATAATAATTAGATTCTTAAACCAAATCAGAAAACATTAAACATTGAAACTAATTAACAAAACTGATATTCGTGGACAAATCAAACACATACAGAGTATGTATTCACAGATCACACTGTCAATCACTATTTACTTCTACAGCGCTTCCACACGCACCAAAGAAGAATAGCAACCACGTATGTTCTTATAAAGAAAGATCCCCACCAATCTTAAAGATACCCTCAACTCCTAACAATACTAGGGGCGCCAACAAACTCTCAATTTCGACACGCTGCGCTCGCGAAATCTCGGGTGCCGGTTGCATATTGACCGAAGCGAGCCCAGTGTATTGACTTATCGTTTGCCATTGAGTTCAATGGGATATCAGTGTTTTGAGATACATTAAAAAAAAAAATTTCTTTAAGGACATTTAAAAAAAATAAAATTAAACCATCACCTAATGTGTGTCTTTTTGATTGCAATGTTTCATAATTTTCCGTCAAGCAGTTGTCAAGCCAATTCGTGACAAAGAATGTAAAAAGTCTCCAGTAAAACGCTCCATTCGCTTCGTTCGCTTCGCTCAATTATAATAATTGATAAACATAATAACTATCTACGCACAAATCATAAACGTTATTAAGTTCTTGCAGATAGCAGCACTTTAACTCTATTTAGGAATTAAAAGACGTAGGAGGAGAATAGACTAGTGATTGTATTAACATAAATGACCAATCTTCAAATAATGATAAAGTTTTAATTACTTAAAATTAGTTTGTTAGTTATTTTTAATCAAAATAATTCGTTATATTATGGATCAGAACTTATTTATTGTTGAACCCTATTTATTTATTGTTGAATAATAGTAATAAATATGTTTTTAATTATGTTTATTAGACACAACGTCTCTGAAAGTCTTTAAAATAAAATCGGACATTAATTATATTTAATATTTATTAGAAATATATCTATAATGCACATCCCTTTTTGTTGATTTTGTGATTCTTTGGCAACATTCGGCAAGAAAGTATCTTTCTCAGTCACACATGGGCATTAGTTCAATGTTTTTTCACCACCCTTCTTCTATGTAGTAGCAAAAGTTAAATATCACAATACCTATTCTTAGTGTTTTTATTATAAATTTTTCATATCAGTTGAAGTTTCGCGGAATAATTAAGTCGCTCAGTTAATTTATTTTGTTACGTTATTTTATGTTTTAGAAATGTTTTTTTTTTCTTCTTTTTGTATTGTTTATATTTGGTTTTATTGGTTTGGATATTGGTTTTAATTGTTATTAAAAAAATCTGTGCGTTCGGGGGAAATCTGTATATTTCAATTTTAATTTTATGTTTTTTTTTGGCGGTGAGCGTTGGTTTTTGGTATTTCAGTAGTGCAAATAAAATACCGAAAACAAAAGCTTAAATGCTTTCCATACTCTTTTGGATTCCGAAGACATTATTTAAATATTGTCTATCTATAATTTTGATGGTAAAATAAATTGAAAATAATATCAAATAATCACAAACTGTTTGTAGGTAAATTAAAAATAATAACAAATAATCACAAACTGTATGTGGGTAAATTATAAATAATCACAAATTGTATGTGGGTAAATTGAAAATAATAAAAAAAATCACAAACTGTATGTGGGTAAATCGAAAATAATTACAAATAATCACAAACTGTATGTGGGTAAATTGAAAATAATAACAAACTGTATGTGGGTAAATTGAAAATAATAATAAAAATTCACAAACTGTATGTGGGTAAATTGAAAATAATCACAAACTGTATGTGGGTAAATTGAAAATAATAATAAAAATTCACAAACTATATGTGGGTAAATTGAAAATAATCACAAATAATCACAAACTGTATGTGGGTAAATTGAAAATAATTACAAATAATCACAAACTGTATGTGGGTAAATTTAATATAATCACAAATAATCACACACTGTATGTGGGTGATGTGATTCGATCAGATGTACAATAAACGAAAATTGTGTTAGCTACAGACGTAGAGACGAAAAAAAACTAAAACTACTTTAAACTAACTTTAATTTAAAATAATTACAATTATAAACTTATTAACAAGAATATATAACCTACTCGATGTAAGTACAAACAATTATAAATTAAAATATTATTGAAAACTTATATGCTAATTAATATGCAACTAAGCATTCCGTCGCGACGATACAATACACATTTTGTTGCCATGGAAGGAATTTGAAGATCAGCAGTCTTCTTGAAGGATGTGTGCGTAACTCGAATTTAAACTTTAAATACTTGTATCAAGTTATACATTTTTATCAGCTTAATTTTCTACATCTGTATTTCCCACATTTGCATCAGTTTCCATTTTTCAAAACTTAATGAGACGAAGCTTCGTAGCATTCCATGGATTCACCGTGCGGGTGCCGGGCAAATCGCGTTGCAAGAAGAGGAGTGCAGACAATGCCTGGGACTAGGGACCCAGGTGTAGGTTTGAGGGGCCCCTTTACTATGCGCATACACGCTCACCTTCACTGTTCACGCTCCTCTCCCTACCTAACCAAATATCGTAAGAACCTACTAAAACCGCCTTTGAAATACGTTCTAGAAATTAACTGATGATCGTTCTAGAAAGGCCGAGATCCTTAAATAAGTTACAATATTAACGTATGATCTAACACAAAACATAAATATAAAATGCGTTTACACAAAATTTACATAACTCTGTGTACGCAACACACACACACAGAATAACACGTGATTTTTTTAAATAGTAATGCCCGTAAGCTCTTAAGAAACTTAGTTTCAAAAACAAATTTGTTGTTATTAAAAAAACAAGAAATCTTGTGCCTGAATCGACAATAAAGTTCAATAATTAAATAAATATAATAATAATAAATAATAATAAATATTCTATTATATTGTAAACATTTATATTATATGGACAAAAACAGTTTTCAGGATCAGAACACGAAAGTTGAAAAGGAAAATACGGGCTCGAGCGTGATCATTATAAACGCTCCGTTACAAGAATCCGATTTTAATCTTTAAATGTTTAAACTTGACACTTGACAGTTGATATTTGATGTTTATTTAGTCAATGGTGATGACACATACCTGATTATTAATTAATAAATAATTATTTTAGAAAATCCGAGTATTGTTGTATGTTATAAATCTGTTTTAAAAATTTATTATAGGTTTTAAAGAAATATGGTATTTGTATCAAAATTTAAAAATACTGTTCGTTTAAATTAAAAGACGCTATCAATACATTGATACTGCGTGTAATCCGGGTTAAAATATATTGAAAAGAAATACTTTTAAACTCAAAATGTCAAGTAGTTGGAAAGGTGTTCCCATGGCGTATATTATTGGTTCACAATCACCGTGGGGCGCTCCAGAGTTTCCCTTAGTGCAGCCATCATATAACCACACTGTCTTGTACCACATACCAAGGGATTCCCAGCTGGATAGGCCTCCAAAACCACAGATTGGCCATGATAAGTGGGATCAAGACCATGTCAGATTGCCATGTTCAACACACAGCTTATATCCTGTCGAAAATGTATGTTTATTTTAATTATAATAAGTCTTCTTTGAATGTGCGGTGAATACCAACTTATATTTTCAGAGTGTTGGTGAAAGTCAACTAAAGAACCGATGGGATATGGTTGTAGATGCACTTAACCGACCATTGAGGAATAGTAAGGAGCTGGCAAGAGCAATATTGAGTTATAACTCTCAGTTCAAAAATAAATGGAAGTTTACGTCTTTACATTATTTGTTTGAAGAGGTTAGTATTATTTTTTTCAAGTATAATTAATTGAATAATATTTGTTATTATATGTATATAATTAATTGTGTTATTATTATATTATTTTAGTATTTAGAAGAAGAGGAAGCACAGTTCTTCTTTGATGTTACACTTCCAGAAATTGTTAAACTCGCTTTGGCACTTCCAAAATTAATACAGGCCCCGATACCTTTGTTGAAGTGAGTATTATAATTTAAATTTTTTATAAAATTATTTTATAATACTAATAACAAGCTTTGTGATTATTCCGTGTATAAAGTACATATTCAGTTTAGTTCTGCAAGTTTTGTATTTTCATTTACATGGACCCCTGTTGGGTAAAAGCCTCCTCTATCTTTAGCCATCTACTTCTATCTATGGCGACACTCATCCATTCTTTTCCTGCTTCTTTATTAATATCATCTGCACATCTCTTTCTTTCTCTTCCAACGCTCCTCTTTCCTAGTGGTCCATGCCATTTGGTTATCAGTTTAGTCCATCTTTTGTCCTTGTATCTAGTGCGTCTGTCAGCTTTGTTTTCTTTGTGACATCTACATTTTTCGTTTTTTGTTTTCTCCTCAGCTTCAATCATCAATCTTGAAGCTGAAATTATTTAATAGTAAATTTTATTCTAATATATTTTAACACTGCTCTTGGGGAGTCACTCTTGGTTACCACAATTTAAGCTTGAAACTCATATATGATAGACCTCAAGTGCGAAGGGTTAATTGTTTTAAAAGTGTATATTTTAATTACAGACAAAACAAGAACAGATCAATATCTATATCACAACAGCAGATATCTTCACTATTGGCGAATGCCTTTTTCTGTACATTCCCTCGACGGAACACAACGAAGAAAAATTCAGAATATTCCTCATATCCGTACATAAATTTTTATATGTAAGTTGACTTTATTATAAACAAACATACCCATACCTGGGAAACAAATATACCCGAAGATCATACATTTAAGCTTAACAAGTATTACGAACTATGTAACGAACTGATCAGGAATAAATTTATAGTTAATTTGTAAGCTGTAGAAGTAGGAGCGAGAGGTATAACAGAAAAATCTCTCTACAACTTACTTAAGGATCTCGGCCCTTCTAGAACGATCATCAGTTCATTTCTGGAACGTATTTCAAAGGCAGCTTTAGTAGGTTCTTACGATATTTGGTTAGATAGGGAGAGGAGCGTGAACCGTGAAGGTGAGCGTATATGCGTATAGTAAAGGGACCCTACACCTACACCTACCTAAACCTACACCTGGGTCACAAGTCCCAGGCATTGTTTGCGCTCCTGTTCTTTCAACGCGATGGACCCGGCACCCGCACGGTGAATCCATGGAATGCTAAGAAGCTTCGTCTCTGATTGATTGAATATAATGTTTTAAAGCAATGTATTTTTGCAGATTGTTTGAGTGCTCTCCGTCCGACTTCATCATGGAAAAGCTGAAGTGTATATGTCACTACTTTAGAAGAGTGTGCACTAAAGGTGATAATATCTTTGTATTTTGTTTTAACACTAAACCTACCGACCTTGTATACCTGTTCCTACCGCACACCATCAAATTGACCGGTAATTAAAAGTTAGTTTATTATATAACGCAGGTAATAATGGAAATAACTAAAAGTAAAGAGTGTAGACAATATTATATGCATATTCTAAGAATTGTCATGTAGTTTGATAATGATATTATAACGTTTAAGAATGTGTAAGTTTTACAAAAGTTTTTTTTTTTTTTTTTTTTTAATCTTTATTAAAGAGCTGAGTCGCATTGCAACTATGTCGCTCTGTAAGCAAAAATACAAATAATAGGTTAGATTACACAACATTCAAAATTATCTTAATTTGATAGCAAGTTCTACCAATTTATATAAAATTTTAGCATCATTTGATAATGGATGAGCTAATATATAGTTACAACCTCCTAGGTCTAACAAATACTTTTCATATATTGAAGATTGTATTCTCTTTGCTTCGTTCCTGACACATTCCACTATTACATGATATACATCCTCAACCTCGTCACATTCGGTGCATAAAGGAGAACTAACCTTATTCATCATATATGCAAATTTATTTAATGGAATGTGTCCTGAGCGAAGCCGAAAAGCTATAATAAGATCTTGTCGTGATAGTTTACTGTCGTTAAACCAGGGCCTGTCACACAGTTGTGGTTGAATCGTTTTATACCAAATGCCTTTTTCTACAGACCTTCTATCGAAGTACTCTTTCCATCTTTGCCTACACAACTCTTTAACTAATTTAATCCTGTTTGAAAAAAAAGGCCTGTTATCAACAAGAATTCCTTCATTACAAGCTTCCTTTGCCAAACGGTCAACCATTTCGTTCCCTTGTATCCCAATATGTGATGGTATCCACTGTAGTATTATTTTTTTTGTAGTTTTCAAGTTATTTATTCTGTCTAAAACATTATAGGCCATCGGGGTGCCTCGAAAAGTCGAGGTGCATCGAGATAAATGTTGTAGACAGCTTTTAGAATCAGATAATATAACAAATTTATCAAAATTGAGACTAGAAATATATGACAGCGCTTCTGATATTGCAATTAACTCTAATTCCATTAGTTTTAATTCTAATTCCATTACAAAAGTTTAAGAACGGTCAATTTGACCGGTACTTGGTAGGTTTAGTGTTAATATACATATAGTTGTAATATTTTTTTTATTAGGGTTCATTAACTAATTATAATTCATACTAGATGTAAACCCGGCTTTGCACGGTAGATTTGTTAGTTTTGGTTTTTTAAGAATTATTATTATTTGAACTGTTATTTTACTGATATGTGAATTGGCTTTAATGAACTTGATATGGGGGGATGTCAGTGACGTTTCGCTAGAGCTTCCAAAATGGCGACTGCGATTTGTCAGCACCCCTAGAATTTAACAAAATACTGGACAGACCATATTTTGAATAAATGTTGTAGATTTGAAATCACTATTTATCGTGCTATAATGTTTGTTTTGCACTATCCCATTTTAAATACTTCTTTCTCCAAAAGGTTGCTTGTAAGAGATTGCATTAGCAATAAGACCCCCCATGCACCCTTTTATAGCTTTTAATCACTCACTGTTGTATATTTTTCTGTTTTGGTGTGTGCAATAAAGCGTTTTACTGGAGACTTTTTACATTGTTTGTCACGAATTGGCTCGAAAACTACTTGATGGAAAATTATGAAACTTTCCAATCAAAAAGACACACATTAGGTGATGGTTTAAAAAAAAAATATAATGTAAAAAAACTGATATTCCATTGAAGTCAATGGGAAACGATGAGTCAATACACGGGCTCGCTTCGCTCAATATGCAAACGGCACACGGCAAACGGTTTGTTAGTAGATTAATAGATGTGTCAATAAGGAGTGTATTTTGACGGGTTTTCTCTATCGACAGTGCAGTCCCAGTCGGTGTAGTGACAGTGTCCCGTCGCTCGGTGCCAGTGGCCAGTCTGCCGGACTGGCGGAACTGCCAGCTAGTAATGGCGGATCTGCCAGTGCACTGTGACTCAGAGAACACGATAGAGGACGCGCATGGCTTGATACAAGTTGATTTTGCGAATAAGTGAGTATGTTATTTTATGTTTTATGGAAGTAGGGTCAAATGGTAAGTGATCACGTCTGCCCACGAACTTTTGCAACATCCGGGAGTCTGGGAAGAGCGTTGCTGACCACGGAGGTGGGAGTATACGCCTTTCTTGAAATTGTAAGAGCATTAACGTCCTTGGAGTATAACGCTCTTTTGAAGGTACACAAGCCGTATAAATCCGGAAGCAAGCATGGAAATTCATTCCACATCTTATTGGTACGTGGAGGAAAGGTCCTTGATAACCGCACAGTAGAGGATCGCCACGCATCCAGGTGGTACAGATGGTAGTGACGAAGACGTTCTGTGCGGTGATCAAATTCGGCAGCGGGCAGCAGATCAAATAGGTCTTCAGAATACTCCCCGTTGTAAATGCGGTAGAAGAAGTACAAAGAAGCCACGTCTCTACGCAATGCCAGAGAGTCCAGTCGTTCACAGAGCACCAGGTCCCCGATAATCTAAGTGGTTCTCTTGGTCTTTGGCCAGGCTTGCAATACTGCTTCGATCTATTGATCACTCCCAGATTAATTGAGGCCAACTGACCTTGCTCTCCAGGTGACCACGAAACCAACAGTAGCTCGAAATGTCGAGTATTCTAATACTTAGTGGCGATTCCACAAATTGTTTAGTAGTGGAAACGCGCCAACTTGGGGAATAAGCTGAACGAGGTTCTGTTCACCCCACTCTGAGACCATCCCCAGGGAGGTTTCTATAGAAGATACAAGTTTCTTTCGGCACACGTCGATGTTATCCCGAGAGAGACCTGTAGACGAAATATACCGCATTCCCAGTACTGTGATCCGCGTAACAATGTATGTTGGAAATATCCAACATATCATTGATTTGCAGGAGGAACAGCGTTGGGGATAGCACGCAGTCTTGGGCTACACCAAAATTCTACTTCAAAATTCTGAACACAGATACCATGACGTGTGGTGTGATATAATGTTATAGTTTACACCCGGGGTATGATAGGTAAGCTTTGTCGGTAGGTTGGGATATTTGCGGCGTCAACAAGGCCGGCTGTGCCGTCTGAATGTGGCAGTGGACGGCGCTTATGTTGGAATAGGATTCCTGGATGTTGCTAAACTTCATATTTACCGTGTAGCTGGGTGCCGCTGTTGATTCGTCGTTTGCTTTCAATAAACTCATAACGCGATTCTTTTCCCGCCCCAGATGCGAAGGTCAGCCCCAGCAAAATCCGAGAATCATTCCTCCGATTTTGCTCGGGAGGGGTTCTCCGGCATCGTCAAAGCCAGTATCCTCCTGGGGTATATTATTTTGAGGGGGGATGTCTTAATACTCTCACTCACCGACGGAACATAACCAAATTAATATGGTAACTCCACGTCGATCTTCCGTGAGAGGGTGGTCCTTCCGGTCGAACATTACGAGCTGCAGTCAGATGACAACACGGTCAGGACTTGAATCTGTGACCTCTTGGAATACAGTTCTGTCCTCAAGCTTTTATTCTTTCTAATTTGAACCTACGTTTATTATTGTTATTAGGTTTCTAGGCGGTGGTGTTTTGGGCTATGGCGCCGTACAAGAGGAAATTCGCTTCATGATTTGCCCCGAATTAATGATATCCATGCTGTTCACTGAAGAACTGAAGCCAAATGAAGCATTAATGATTATTGGTAATGTAATTTAATATTCGCAATAGGTTTTGTCTTAAAACTATTTAATTAAATGAAGAAGGTGGGTTATGCAGGTGAATTTTGTTTTATTGGAAAAAATAATAGTCATATGAACTATTTGCGAACCTAAACTATTAAGTTAATAAAAAAAAGTCATACATAGTATCCAAAAGAAAAGAAGAAAAAAATTTATAAAAAAAAAATAGGAATACAATATATATTAAGAGGCTGTATGATCTAAAGGTCTTTGCTTTTTCCATTGGGAAGAAATTAAAAACAACAAATAAATTTTGAATTTGGAACGTGTGACAGGAGCGGAGCAATACAGCGCGTACGCGGGCTACGGGAACAGCTTCACGTGGCGCGCCGATCACAGTGACGCGGCGGCGCGCGACGCGTCTGGACGTCGCCGCGTGTGCGTGCTCGCTATCGACGCGCTGCCGGCCAGGGGTCGAGCGCACGAGCACACTGCGCGCGCTGTGACCAGGGACCTGCACAAGGTGAGTACTGTGACGTCACTATAATATATTATAATAATGAATATACTTTATTATATATATATAGAAAACACAACACAATAATTACAATAAATACTGTAGGCGTGGGTCGGATTCTCGTTCCACTCGTCTACCGAGCTAGGCCTTCGGTACCCGGGCGTGGCTACCGGCAACTGGGGCTGCGGGGCCTTTGGGGGCTCCCCGCGTCTCAAGTTCCTCATACAGGCAATGGCGCTGAGGGCTGCGGGGCGCCCTCTCGCGTACTACACCTTCGGCTGCGGGGAGCTAAGGGATGATATCACGGGATGCTTCGCCACCCTCACCAGACACAGGGTCACTGTCGGTGAGTACTATGAGATTTGTGAGTTTTTTCAATCAATCTTTTTTTTTATTTTTGTTTCCAGGCCAACTGTATAAAATGATTATCAACTATTGTGAAAGTGATTACCTAAATGCCGATATTTATCCGTACCTGGAGCAAGTGTTGGAGAACGGGATACCCGAAGGCACAAGTCTCGGTCCAAAATGTAAAATTGAACAACCAGCAACAACTATGGATGTAAGATATATTCTTTTTATATATGTTTTATGCAAATTTAACAAAAATGAAAACATATTTTAATACTAATATATTTCAGAGCGGCGTACCCTGTGACGAAAGTGAACAAACAATGAGACTGGAACTAGATTTCTCACCAGATATATTTCTAGATGATGAAGTTCAGTTCCAGACACCCCCGAGAGACGCAACCACCAAGGAATGCGTCATTGAACTAGACTCGAGTCAGAGCGACACAATCAAGTACACAGATAATAAAACACCAGACACAGATAATAAAATACCAGACACAGTTATTAAAATTGAAGACACAAAAAATGTGTCTCACGATGTGTCCGAACACAGCAAGATAAACCAAACCACTAGATTGTTTGATGAAATGGAGAAATTAGATGAGAGGAGCGGTAAATTAAATCTTAAGAGTCCTCACAAATCCTTCTTTAAAGGAAAACAAAATGTCTCCATGGAAGTGGAGGAAATAAACACGGATGTGTCCCCGGAGGTGAAGAAGAAATTAACGAAGAAAATAACTGATTATTTTGCAAAGCGACCAATATAATATACATATAATAATTTATGATTTTTTTAATGAAATATATTTTAATCTACTAAAAATTGTCTTTATTTTAATTGAGCGAAGAGAGCGTGCCAAGTGGAGCGTTCTACTGGAGACTTTTTCACATTCTTGGTCACGAATAGGCTCGAAAACTACTTGACGGAAATTTATGAAATTTTGCAATCAAAATGACACGCATTAGGTGATTTAAAAAAAAAATTTTTTTTTAAATGTCACGTCGTTGAGGAATAATCGTTAAAAAAACTGATATCCCATTGAAGTCAATGGGAAACGATGAATCATTACACTGGGCTCGCTGCGCTTAATATGCAAATGGTACCCGAGAATTCGCGAGCGCAGGGAGTCGAAATTGAGGGTTTGTTGGCGCCCCTAATATTTATATATAGTCAAATTGCCAAAATTAAACTAATTTTTTAAAATATCTTTTCATATTTTAAAAATACCCTGCAAGGCCGTTAAATTACCTTCCTTGCTTAATAGTCGTGGGAATAGGGGTTTAGGTAAGGTCCACTTTTTGTGGATTAGGTCGCATTTGTCCCTCAGAAATAACGTTGCCCCGATATTCGAGTGATTTCTTGAAAATAGAGCTTTTATTTACTTAACTCAGAGACGACTTTCGTGTTAGCGATCAATTTTTTTTGTGAATTTGATAAACCTTCGAAGTTGGTACTCTTTTACAAAACATCATCTATGTATACTTGCGTGACATCTATGAAACCTTCCAAAGCCCTATTTATACATGTTTAAAATGCAACTGGTGCATAGCATAAGCCAAAGGGCATTGTTAAAAATTCATAGAGGCCATCAGGTGTAATAAATACTGTTCTCTCGATAGAATCCAGTGAAACGGGTATCTGATGAAAGCCTGAGGCCATGTCAAGGTTTGTGAAAAAATACTAAGTTATTTTTTATAATTGATCGATTTGATCTGCAATCAACGATATAGTTATCACGAACTATGTTAAAATTAAGTTCACGGTAATCGACGCTCATACGATCTTTACCATTTTTCATTATAACTAAAAGTACAGGGCTGCAAGTGAGATTTGTTTTATTGAATAATTTTATGATCTAGTAAATCTTTAAAAATACGTTTTATTCTTTCTTGTTCAATTGTATTTAAAGGGTAGGGTCTTTCAACATTTTTTTTAGGATTTTTTGTATCGGATCTCTAGTTAATGTTCTAACATGAGTGTTGCCAAACATTGTGTAGACAGACACGTGAAAAACCACCATCACCGCAGGCAAGTAGCCGCTTAAATTTGTAAGGTCACAGTCAAAATTTTCAAATAATAGAAGAGCACTTATTAAGTGCAAACTTAGCAACACCGTGGGTATGGTATGGGTGGTATAACCGGGGACTAGTTTGTTCCAATAAGTTAGTTACTAATAACACATCGAAGGAAAAAGAATGCAAAACACAAAATAACTTCAACATGAATGTAATCGATGTACTTAACAAATGGGTTTCACAAGTTCATCATTAGACTTAGGGTGAGAATTGTACGAATATTTAGATGTTGAAGTGGTATTGCAATAGCGTCTTCTAAACAATGACCTGGTTTTTTACATTTAGAATAGAAAGAATTAGATTTGACATCATTAGAAGTGAAACGGGAACGTTTTTGTGGAGGTTGAGTATTATAATTATTATAAACATATAGTATTAATTATAATTTAATAAAGAGAATAAAAATATAAAGATTTAATATCAGACTTTAAATATATATTTTTTCCTATGGTTTATCATTTATAAAAATTATCAATATGATTCTTATTTAAAAACAAATATTAAGTGTAAAAGATGTAAATAAATAAATTATAAAACAGACAATAAAACGGACACAGGTAATGAAATTCAGGATACAAATAAAACAATGGAGAATCATCTAATATGAGAGAAACGGGAAATTGAAGTGAAGTCCTCACAAATAATTTTTTAAAGGAAAACAAAATGTCTCCATCGAAATGGAAGAAATACATATGGAAGTATCCCCGGAAGTAAAAAAGATTACAGATTGTATTGCAAAGCCACCAATATAATGTATTAACAATTTATATATTTTTTTATAAAATTTATTATATTCTAATTATTTTTTCAATATTAATATTATAAATTACCAAAATTAGATTGTATTTTTTAAAACATCTTTTTATTGATTTTCTTGTCTGTTTTCTTGTTTAATTAGGTTAATATCAAACGATAGACAATAAAAAATGAAAATCAACATTACTTAGTTTTTATTTTATAAAACACTCTGGCCATAAACAACACTCATTGATAATATAATTCAGACTTTGATATATAAATAAAGAATTAAATGAAAATATCTCTTCAGATCAGGAACGATTACCGAAATAAGGTTTTGAGAACTGATTATCTTCAGAGATAGTTGAAAGGGCTTTCAAATGTACTCTATTATCAGACTGCCCTTTGAAAAAGGATCCTTGATTGGTTTGTTCAGAACGAAAGTTTTGTTTACCAAAATTGTTATTGTTCTTTACGATTTCTTCAATAAGCTTTCTAATTTCAGCGTTCTCTTTTTCTTCTTTGATCGACTTTTCCTTCAATTCTTCTCGGTTACCTTGGTTAAAGGCGGGTCGATAGTTGAATTGTCTGGTTCCAAAGTCCTTTGTTGTACCAAATCTTATATTACCAAAATTCCTAATATCCTCAATTTGTTTACCAACTTCACTGTTCTTTTGTCCCTCTTCTCTGAAATTAGTCTGTTCAGGTTGACCAAAGTTGAAAAACTGACCTTCAGAAATACCTGATAAGGCTTTTAATTCATCATTGTTACTTGGAGTAGGACTTTGTTCTTGAGTAGGATTTTCAGAATTCAATTCATCTCCAAATACATTTATTTTAACAAAATCATTGTTACCGTGATTTCTTAAAACGTATTGAATTACATTTCCAGTTTCAGTGGTCCTTTGTTCACCTCTGTTGTTAGATTCAGTTTGCTCTATTGGTTTTTCAGTTTGCACTTTCAAAAGATCATCAGAAAGAGACAATGATTTCAAATTAACACGATTATTCCCTAAAATTCGGCTCCATTTCTCTTGTAGTTCTTCACCCAAATTCCTTTGTTCCTTATTTTTATTAGAGTATAAAGTTTTCGGAATGGATTTCAAGAATACATTTTGCAAGTCGCTTCCCTGTTCAAAACTTACCAATTGATCTTGTTCTTGCTTTTTTTGTTCGGAATAGGAATTTATTAATTTTAATTCTTCCTGACGGTACATGGATTCCTCTTTTTTGGATGAATTTTCTGATTGTTCACGGTTTTCTTCTTGAGATTCTTGGATTGGTACGAAATTGAACCTCGAGTATGTCCTTTGTTGATTTTCTAAATCCTGTTTGCCTTGGTTTGCCTCGTTTTTAATATTTTCATTTTGAGTATTCAATTGGAGTGGGACATAAAATGAATATTGATTATTAATTGAATGTTTAATATTATCATATGAAGACTGATCTATAAAAGTTTGTGGCCCGGTGTTGAGTTGTGCTGAATTTAATGCCACTGACGATAAAATAAACAAAATCTGAAAATATATTAAAAAATTTTAAAAATATATTAATTATTTTATTATATAACTTAAAATACTTACGAAAGTAAACATTTTGATTAAGATGCTGTTGGATGGAAATCAGATAGATCTCTGACGAAAAAATATTCAAAATACATCTTTTTATACACAAAAAATTTTGGATTTGTAATTTAGAATAAATTATTTTGACACTAAGCGGAAGAATATTTTGGAAAGTTAATTATTACTCAATTATATATTACATAAAAGATTTTGCTAAAACACTATATTCCTTACAAGGCTATATAGTGTAATGACTCATTTTAAAGATATATTAGAATTTTATATATATATATATACATATATATAAATACTAGTTTCTTTCTTCTGCTTCGTCTGTAGATGAGAGGTAAAGAATGAAGAATGCTAGCTTTCAAAATGTTCCAGAATAAAAAATATCCTAATCTTTCCAGGTCATCTATCTATATCATAAATACTTTATAAAAATTAGATTACAAAGAAAGAACAGACAAAAATCTAGATTTTTTTATTACGTATTTAAATATTTATATCTTTAAGGGGTCTTCGTCATACTAATAAAAGCGGTCACACCTTATATATATATATAAATGAAATTAAAGTGTCTGTTTGTAATTCCAAATTAACAGCGTTTCACTAAATGCCTATGAAATTATACGGTAAAAAAAAATACAAATATCTGTCGGTTTGTCTGTTCGGCTAATCTCTGAAACGGCTGGTCCGATTTTAACACTAAATCTACCAAGTACCGGTCAAATTGACCGTTCTTAAACTTTTGTAAAACTAACACATTTTAAACATTATAATATCGTTATCAAACTACATGACAATTCTTAGAATATGCATATAATATTGTCTACACTCTTTACTTTTAGTTATTTACATTATTACCTGCGTTATATAATAAAATAACTTTTAATAAACTTTTTAAATAAATAAACAGGTATACAAGAATTGTCGGTAGGTTTAGTGTTAAAATGACTTCTACTGGATTGGATTAATTAAGGCTACTTTTATTAATATAAATATTTCACGTAGACAAAGTCATGGGCCCAGCTTGTATATAAATATAACAATAAATGACATGTCATTTAAAACTTTTTATTTATTTAAATAAATTGTAATTAGATATTTATTAAAATATTTTATTCAACGCCTTTTTTAGTATCGTCGTGAATATAATATATACATATATAATTTACAGATCAATTAAATATGCACTTATTACTTTTTGATTCGCTTTCTTTATTTTTTAACCTAGTTAAGATGTTCCGTGTATGATGAGATTGATGTCTGTGGTCGAGGCGAAAGAGGTATGCAGGGACCGTAGCGTTTGGCGCTGTCTCTGGCTACCCCGCAAGGGATATGGCGTGAAGATAAATATAAAAAAAAATGTTCCGTGACTGTTTTTATGTATTAGTTTTTGTCGTTTTACAGACAAAGTATGTAAAATTTTTTATCAATAGATTTTTATTGATAAACTTAATTGCTACATACTAAAAATTAACCATTAAACCATTTATAAACAAGAAATACTATCAATGTTCTTAATAAGATAAGGCCTTTCGCTAAATAAATAGAAAATAAATTAAAATAGAAGCTAGTAAATAATAGCTTTTGTTAACGACTTTGTCTCCCCCTTGATTCAAATATGAAGCCATTTACCACTAAACTTTATTAGAGTATTTGAAACTTGTTAAATAAAAACCTACATTCCAGTTAAATCCGTCATATAGTTTTATTTAAAAGAGTACTTTTGTATAAAATAAATATATTAGTTTTTTGTTGAAATTCAAACTAACTTCAAAATTAAATCAATTCTAAATTGAAGTCGAAATCAAAACTCAAATTCAAACGTAAAAAAGCGTTTATAATAAAAAAAATATTAATTTAATAAAATCACAAAAAAATCAAGAACTTCGAGTAATCTTATTTGAAATTTAAAAAAATTGCAAAATCGAAATAAAATAATAACAGAAATAGAAATAATAACGAGATAATATTAGAATCGAATTTAAACGAGAGAATATATCAAAGTTCAGAAATCAAAAGAACTTAACTTAACTTATCTTCACGCCATATCCCTTGCGGGGTAGCCAGAGACGACGGAGCGCCAAACGCTACGGTCCCTGCATACCTCTTTCGCCTCGGCCACAGACATCAACCTCTTCATACATGCCCTCCGGGGGTCCTCATGCTTTTACGTGACCTTCCTCCAGTATCATAGCTACTGTGTTTTCGAAGGTCACTCGAGGCCTCCCCGTCTCTCTTACCGCGCACTTTTCCTTTATAAATCTTTTTTACCATTCTTTCATCACTCAGTCGTTCGACGTGTCCAAACCAATTGAAAAAAGAAAAAATTGTAAAAAATGTTACCAATAAAGAGATAAATTAATGATCAAACATTGTATCATGCATGCAAGGAAAAGCATTCTCTGAAGTGATTTTCAGTTGAAATTGTCTTGTCTTGAAAAACTTACATAGGAAAAGTTTTCCTCTTTGTTTTTTAGAGTTCCTTTTGTCCATAGTCTAGCTCAGCTAGTAAAACTGTAACTCGGCTTTAACATATATATTAGCCACGCCGACAAAGGTAGAATATAATTTTATAAATAACTGTTATTTAGAGTAACTTCTTTACATGATTTTAATATTTTTTTATCTTTCGAGTACCCAATGATTAAGGCTTTCAAACGAGTTTACTTTTGTGCGCTGATTAGAAGATAGATAAAAATAATATACTATACAAACACATACTTGTGCAAAGTAACACAAACCTGTTTGTCCTAAACAAATATCAAAATTTGTTACTACTTTAGAATTTTTAAATATTTTTGACCTATTAAAACTGATCTCCCATTTATTTTATATTAATGTAATTTCTCATCATCAACCATGTTTTTTTGCCTTTTTTTTTTCCGAACGCATTGAATATTGCGTGTTGACATTGAATGTGTTGTCGTCTGTCGAATATCGTCAATCGTCATTTGAATTTTGGCTGGTTTAGAGTTAGGAGTTGGGTCGTCTCAGGATTTGTAAACAAAGACGAATTATACCTTTATAAACAATTTATATCTTCTAAAAGTGACGAAATTTTCTTTGATCGTAACATGTAAGTACTGTAATTGCATTTCTGCCCCCCTTATCATTTATAAATATTTTTAAAGACTTATAATTTCATAATGATTTATCCAAATTGTGTTAATACTATTATGTTAGCGAAAATAAACTTAAATAAATATGGTTTATTTTAAAAACAGTTAATGTATCTAGTTAAATAGATATAAATTTTAGCGCCTTTATAAAAATTTAACGGACAATTTTGGTTACATTCGCGTTATCTGTTATATATTATAGGTATTAAAAAATATTGCGAAATTTTTTTAAAAGTAATGTTGTGTAACTTTAAGAGATAGTAGATCATATTTATTACTTTGATAATTAAAATATATAAAGTTAATAATTTATAATTTTATTTGTTTTACTGAAATAGAGACTCAAATTACAAAATGTTTGATAAGCAATCAAGTTGGTTGGCGTCTGAGTTTCCTGCAGTTGAACCAAGTGAAGACCACATTGTGTTATATGAAATAAATGATGGAAAGTTTATACCTAAGGTTGGGGAGGACAGATGGGATAACGATCACGTCAAGATGCCATGTTCTGATCATAATATGTGCACAAATGAAGAAGGGGTAATATTTTCAATTATTTTTGCCTGTTACTTAGAAAATATATCATTAAAATTATTACTATTGTACTTTTAATAATTCCGTCATCATATTATTAATGGTATTTGGTTCTTGCATTTCATTCTATAAGTCTGAATTAATATTGCAAATGTTATTAAAATACTTTTGAATTCCACAATGAAAATGAAGAAAATATCTGGTTACTTATAATAGAAAATTTACTCTAAATGTAATTGGATTACACAAATAAATAATAACTTACTTATAATAGACCTCGTACTAAATCAACTGTACTTATGTTTTTTATAAAAAACATTCAACTTTGTGTTTAAATTGGTTACTAATTGTGTTTTAAATAAATATATAATATATTCTAGGATCAAGGTACTGTAAAACAATGGGATATAATAGTGAAGTCTATATCACAAAAGATAATAAACTCCCAAGACTTAGCCGACGCCATCCTCTCACACCAGACACACTTTAAGGAAATTTGGAAATTCAAAGCAATGCATAGATTTTTTAATGAAGTATGTATCTTCTTATTGTTTTATTTAATATCTTATTTATTTTAATTTGAATTCTGTTTTCAGTACTGGGATAAAGATGAAAGTGAGAAATTCTTTGAAAAAACTCTACCTAAAGTAGCCGAATTAGCAATACTCTTACCAGAGTTAATTAAATCTCCGATACCTTTTTTAAAGTATGTATATTTTATACATATATAATATATATAATGTAATATATATATATATATTTTTATATTTATTTTGCAGACAAGGACAGAATAAATCGGTATCCTTCACGCAGTTGCAATTAGCAAGTTTAATTGCGAATGCATTTTTCTGTACTTTTCCGGAGAGGAACAAAAAGAGGAAAGATTCAGAATACAGGACATATCCTCCAATTAACTTTAACTTGTAAGTACTTGACGGACTAACTTATTTAGCTTTTATATATATACGAGGGCCAAACTGAAAGTTTTTAGAACTGGCCACTTAAAAGCATTATATTAAAAAAAATAGTTTAAATTTTGAAAATAGAACTCTTTACCAATATTATTGAGTGTACATTTCATTCATTTGTCATTTGTTTTACGATTTGGCGGCAAATTGAAAATTGTCTGTGCACGTCAGAATGAATTTAAGCCGAGAAAATTTTCGTGCAATGATTTTTTATGACTTTCGATGTCATTTAAGTCAACAAGAAAGTTATGATAGACTTCGATTGGCTTTTCACGATGAAGCCCCATCTCGTGCCACAGTTTACAACTGGTTTAATGAATTCAAACGTGGTCGAACTAATCTCACCGATGATTTGCGTGAGGGACGGCCTTCTACAGCGACGACTGAAGATAACATCAGTGTTGTGCGGCGTATGATAGAAACTGACAAAAGAAAGACCTATCAGCAGATTCGGACAAGTCTAGGCATAGGTATGAGTCAAGTGCACAAAATCCTCCATGAACATTTAGCGGTCAGGAAGCTTTGTGCCCGCTGGATACCGCATAATTTGACCGAGACTCAAAAACTCCGCCGTGTTGATTGGTGCCGAGAAATGATCCAAAAATTTAACGGAGGTGACTCAAATGCTGTGTTCGACATACTAACGGGTGACGAAAGCTGGATTTACTGTTATGATCCGGAAACCAAAAGACAGTCTGCTCAGTGGGTGTTTCCTTCCGAAGAGTTGCCAACTAAAGTGAAGAGAGGTCGAAGTGTTGGAAAAAAGATGATGGCCTCGTTCTTCGGAAAGACAGGTCATTACGCGACAGTAGTCTTAGAGGATCAGAAAACGGTTAATGCAGAGTGGTATACTAACAATTGTTTGCCACTTGTCTTGGAAAAAGTTCGAGAGAAACGACCTCGCAGCAGGATCCTCCTTCATCACGACAATGCCTCGTCACACACCGCCAGGCAAACGATCGACTATTTGGTGACCTCAGACGTGGAATTACTGGGTCACCCGCCGTATAGCCCCGACCTCGCACCCTGCGATGTTTATTTATTTCCGAAAATAAAAGAAAAACTTCGAGGAAAACGTTTTATAGACGCCGAAGAAGCAGTGGCTGCGTTTCAAAACGCCGTCGAAGAGACCCCTAAGGCCGAGTGGGCAAGGTGCTTTTCTCAATGGTTCCATCGAATGCAGAGATGTATTGATGTAAATGGACGCTATTTTGAAAAGTTACAATAGAACTAATAACTTGCTAGAATGCTTAGTTTTTGATTTTCTAAGAACTTTCAGTTTGACCCTCGTATATATATATATATATATATATATATATAATTATATATATAAAATTATTGTAGTTTATTTGACAGAATATATATATATATATATTGGTTGGTTTGTCCGTGTTGATAATATTTTAAATATATATATATATATATTTATTGCTTTTCTTAGAAATATTTAATATATATATATATATATATATATTTATTGCTTTTCTTAGAAATATTTAATATATATATATATATATATATATATATAATAGAAGTCTTAGTATTTATATAATATTTTATTTTTAGATTATATGATGGCGGTGGACCTAAAGTAATGGAGAAATTTAAGTTTATATGTCATTACTTTGCTAGAGTGTGTGAAGGTAGCTTTATATATATATTATATATATATATATATATTATAGTGTATTCTGGATTTTATGACTCAACATACTCCAATTGGGTCGATTCTGCTGTAACAATCCCAGGTTAAGACGTGAAGGAATGTGTTAGAGCAGGTTCTAAAGGGTTCCCCTTCCAATGTTCAATCCCATTTGTTCCAGCTGCCTCTTAAGTATTGCAGCTGGAACATAGAGCTTGCTTTTTAATGTTTTGTATGGCTTGTTAGGTGCTTTTATGAAGAATAATTCTTCATATAAATAAAATAAATGGTGGTTGAATTAAATAATATCTTACGTATATTAGAGTAGCTTTTAGTCTGAAAGGATTGGTTTTTGTGGATTTAACTCTTTTAAACTTAGGGAATAACAATTATTTTCTTTTTTTACACCATATTTCATTATATGTGCCTGGCTTTTTCTCAGTATTATTGAGCGAATCTTTGCAATCAAAAAGACACACATTAGATGACGGTTTAAAAAATAAAAATAAAAATATCTCAAAAAAAATTTTTTGTATCATTTAAAATTGATATCCCATTGAAGTCAATGGGAAACGATGAGTCGAAACACTGGACTCGCTTCGCTCAATATGCAAACGTCACCTGCGATTTCACGAGCGCAGCGAGTCGAAATTGAGAGTTTGTTGGCGCCCCTAGTATATATATACATATGTTTGAGTTGTTTCAGAGAGTCCTACCGGTGTTGTAACATTCTCTCGTCGCCATGTCTCAATAGAGGCATGTCCGGACTGGGCCGGTATCACTCTCCCCATATCAAGTATACCGGTCACTGTTGACTCTGATGGTGTCATTGAAGACGCTGATGGATGGATACAAATGGATTTTGCTAACAAGTATATATCTTATATATATTATAAGTATATTTCTTATAATTTTTTCTGTTTTGTCAAATTTGGCGGTTTTTTTTTTGTTTGTCAAAGTTTTTTTTTTATTTATGACAAAGTTTAACTTGATGTAAACGTATATGTTTGTTGTTTTTAAATTCTTCTCAAAGAGAAAGGCAAAGAGCTTTGGGTCATACAGCCTTTTTTTCTATATTTTTTTTTAAATAATTATTCATTCGAAATACATAGGTATTGGATCGTACAGCCTTTAAAATTTCCTATATTTTTGTTTTTTTTTTTTTTTTTTTTTTTTTTCAAATTATTATTCAATCGATATACATAGTGTTGAAAAAAACAAAAAATTACATATTCCCTTAGCTACTAAAATAATTTAATACAATAAATTATTTTGTTTAGTAAGTCTTGCCCACTAACTAATAAGGTAATTAGCAAATCAGGTGATTTGTTAGTGTTGCCAGTTGTAATTTTTATGTAATGTTAATAATATTTAATGTAATGTTAATAATATTTAATGTAATGTGTGTGTGTGTGTGTCTGTTATAGGTACATAGGTGGAGGTGTATTACGCCGGGGAGGGGTGCAGGAGGAGATCCGGTTCGTATCGAACCCGGGACTCATCGCGTCGCTACTCTTCACTGAGGTGATGGGACCCACGGAGGCCGTCATGATCATTGGTATGGTGTTGTTATATGGGTTTGTGTGTGTGTGTTCTTTTAATGACATTGTAAGCATAAAAGATTTAACGTTGAATTTTAATTTTTAATTTCCCAGGCACGGAGCGCTACAGCACACACACAGGGTACAGCTCTACGCTCAAATGGTCTCAGGACTATAGAGATGAGACACCCTCGGACTCCTCAGACCGAAGGCGGAGCTATATCCTGGCTCTGGACGCCAGGAGATTCCCGCAACCGGAACTGCAGTATTGTAAGGAGATGGTGGACAGAGAACTCAATAAGGTAATAAAACCTCACAAGACACCTAACCCTTAGCATTCGAGCTGGTTTCCGTCAGGCCTAAACGACTTGATGCGCTCGCGAAATCTCGGTTGCCGTTTGTATACTGAGCGAAGCGAGCCCAGTGTATTGAATCATCGTTTCCCCATTGACTTCAATGGGATATCAGTTTTTTGACATGATATTAAACAAGTCTCCAGTAAAACGCTCCGCTCACTTCGTTCGCTACGCTCAATTATATAAGAAATTAGAAATGTCTTTAAAATAATCCAGAGCGTGAATCTCGAGTGCAAAGGGTTAATATTCTTGCAGACTGGATGTAACGAAAATGCGTTACGAAAAAGAAACAAATGTATAGGAGAGAGTGAGATAGAAGATATTGCTCACTGCTACGGTGCCATCTATTGATCAATCTTTGAACTAAATTTATTAATAGCATATCTTGGTTGTTTTTAAAATTTACGATAGATGGCGTTGGTACTTTTGTAAAATTTTTAGTTTTTTTTTTTAACATAATACAAAAAGCTTTATATAAAAAAGTATATATTATAAATAATATACCTTACATGTATCTTAATACTCCTCACAACTGTATCTATCTCACTCTCTTGTAGGCTACACACACACACACACATTTCTTTGAAGTGGAATTTTTATAATATAAATATATTTGTATATTAAAATAATAAATCCACTGGTAGCTAAAAGAAAAATCTTCAAAGTCTGCTTATAATTTTACTGTAATTCTTAAATTTTTAACCTTTTTTCGAATTTACCGGGATTCATAAGTTACCAAAAATTTGCCCAATGTTAGACATTAATCTTTTTTTCCCCCCCATTTTTATGTGATTATAGTTCTAATATGGCTTATTATTTCAGGCCTACGTCGGATTTTCATTCTATGCGAAGTCTGAAGGCACGAACTGTGGAGTGGCGACTGGCAACTGGGGCTGCGGGGCCTTCGGGGGCTCCGCCCGCCTCAAGGCGCTCCTCCAGACCATGGCGTGCGGCCTGGCACGGAGGCCTATGACCTATTTCACGTTTAAGGATACTGAATTGTGTACAGACATACAAAATATGATACATTTCTTGACAAAACATAATGTAACAGTGGGTAAGTTGACCATTGTTGAATAATGGAATGGTTTATACTAAAACTAACTTATTATTTTCATTTCCAGGTGAGCTGTATAAATGCTTGATACAATTCTGTGAATCAGAGGATTCACTCAGTATTTTTAATAATTTATATAAGAATATTGAAGATTTTGTATTGAAACGGTGAGAATGAAACCTTAAAAAGAGCACCTGTTGAGTTTCTGTCTGGCTCTTTTCAACAGAGCAGCATTCCGAGCCGGTGGCAGCTTACTCACGGACTGGCTACACTGACTTTTTTGTATTGTTATTACAATTCATTCATTGACGATTCAAAAGAATGAATGAAGATATTTTGATTATTTTTTTTATTTTAAATAAAGTATGTTTTTTTATATTGTCTAATTGATATATTCCTTCTAGGTCGGTGTAGGAAATATTCACCAAAGACTCTGTGCATAGAAATATATATATATATATGAAATAAAACAAACCCCTAATATAATTAAAATTATTTATTATCCTTCCTCATACTAAACGTAATAAGTGTATAATAATAAATAATTGAATAGTAATTTAGTTTGAAACATTTCAGCCGTTCATAACATGACAGGTTATAAACTAAATTATACATGCAAAGTAGGCAAATTATTATTGTATTAGTTTCATTGGAGGTGGTACTAATAGCTGTTAATACGCTAGAGAATTTCGCTATACTAAATAAATAATTAACTAGCGACGCTTCAAATAAGTTATATCTCTCTTAAATTACAAAAACTTTGGCGAATTATAACAATATAATATGATTAGAACAGTCTAGCTATCAAATGCACTGCCGGTAACTTGTTATGGACACACAAAATGGATTACGCCAGCCGCAAGTCTATCCAAGTTTATTTTGGGGGTCTTTTAACCCTTTGGTTTGGTTAATATTAGTCGATAAAAATTCTTGACAATATTCAACAATGTTGTACTTCCAGGTGAGTACTCAACAAAGGTATAGAAGTCACTTTAGCCTAAAAGTCCGCCAATAATATAACCTCAACCTTTTTTTTTTTTATTATTTTTAATCTGTCAAAGCAATCCATTTTGTACGTCAGAAAGAACATTTCAATACATCTGTGGACGTCATTTTTGACAGTTATTTTTTATTGTGCATTTTTGACAGTTGCTACATTAAGAACTATTGGTGTATCATCTCATAATACGATGCGGCAGGAAATACACGATTTAATGTAAGATTAATTATTATTGTAATAGTATTTCAAGAACAGATCTGTGTTCCGCCATATACATATATTGGACTAGAGTTATACTAAAGTTTAAGTATGATTCTAGATTTAATAAAAGTTAATCTGTTCTTGAAATCTCAACAAGCGAGCTAGCTAACTTAGCCGTCTTATAATTTCTTCAATACACATGAAATGTATTAAAGAAACTACGGACAGTTTGTACTCATTTAAAGGTAAGTTGTTTGCCGCGTGAAACACTTTAAATTATACTATTAATTAACAATTAATTAACCCACAATCGAAAAAAAATATTCTTCTTACATTATATAGGAAAACTGATTCCAGTTAAGTTATTTTACATGCTTGCGTCAACTTATATATATATATATATATATATATAGATATATAACTGTTGACGTACGTACTTGTATACAGGACATCAGTTATTACATGACAGATCCACGTACAAACAAACAGCGTAACGTATAACTATTTCAAATCTCTTATCTTAAATTGTAGCAAATCTATGGTATATAAAACTATATAATTTTAAAAGAGGAGAACCTTTTTATAAGCGGCTATTTTTTTGAGTTTTTAAAAATGATTTACAATTTCCTTATATATATAGCTATTCATTTTGTTCTATAATTAAATTGAAAAAATTACAGTAATTGTAAAATACATTCGATTAAGATGTCAAATGTATAATCTCTTAAAGTTAAGAAATGTATTCGAGCAAAACGATTACTGGGATAATAATAACAAGGATTAAATGGACGATTATTACAAGCGTATCACAAACACCGGTGAAGTGTGGCCTCAGGATATATATACATAAAATTAGTTGATGGCTTCGATCTGTCGGTGGTTATGTTGAATACTTTAGCTTATTACTCTGATATAAGTTATCCAGAACAATGTGGGAACATTATTTGTGCCTAATATTATGTTGCGAACGAATTAGTGTCGTTTTTATTTATTTTAGTTGAAAATTGTTAATGATAATGAACTCTTAGCATAACAGCGACACCCTGTCACCCGCCCGAGAGGACCCGGGCCAAAACTAGTAAGCTCCTAAATTAGATATGACTTTATATGTACATTCTGGAATTTACAGTTTATCCAAAGTCCAAAACGTCTTACAAGAAAATCAAAAATGATAGATTTATTAGCGTATATAAGTTAGCAATGAAAAATGTCTTACCGAATATCCAAATTGATACCTGTATTAATTAATTTATTATAATTTGAGAATTTACAATTTTTTATATATATTTACTATTAGTTTTATATATATTTTTACATGGAAATGAGACTGTAGAGCAAAATGAAATTGTTTTTACGGACGGCGCGTTTTTCACTGACGTCTGACGGTCTGACGTTAGTTTGACAGACAGTTGCTGTCAGCAGCACAGACTATATACGTTATGCGTCTAACTATACTTTATCTAACCTAACCAAAATGGTTACACCAATCATTAATCTTGATTAACTCTATACATTGTAATGGAACATAACAATATTCTGGATAACTTATCAAAAAACATTAAGTAAATTACATTTGTGGTTTTTATACAATGAAACTATATCACTAAGCTTATAAAATAAATATATAATTATTAAAAATGGGGGACGATCGTCCCTATGTTTTACTATCTAATTCCTTTACGCACAAAAAAATTCAATAGGATACGAAGTTTCGAAACGAATTGCACAAAATATATAAGTGCTTGAAGCTAAACTATGCTAAGCGATAAATATAAAATAAATTAATAAGAAAAGATATGACTAGAGCTTTATTCCTCGCCGGTTCTACAATCCATAAAAGCACTATACGCATCTCATATCTTTATATAAATTACTTCATAATTCCAAAATCTAATTGTTTATTTCCGATTTTAATATTGGCATTCATCTTACTCGCTACCACCGAACGGTTTATAGAGGCTTTTACTAACGACACGATTGCGACACGATGTGATGTCGGGTCGCGTATAAACGTCTTCACCGCTCGATGTTCTACCTACTTTGCCTAAATTCTGTTTCATTTTACATGTCACCAAAACGTCGTATATGCGTCTACTCAGCACTACAGCGAAGGAATATGCGAACGATATAAATATTAATAAAATTTTTAATGTTAAAAGTTATATAATCAAATTCGATACCACTAGGATGTTCTATTTCAGATAGTACTGAGGCTTTGTGTCCGTTTTGCTTGATATTTAGCTACCCAGTTTATTTTATGCTTTTGCAACAAGGACCGTATGGCTCCTTTGAGTTTACAATGCTAATGGGCAGATATCATGTTAAATATAATTCAAACACCATAAATACCTACTGAACTGTAAACATTTCGATAGTTTATGACTAAAATGACAAGTGAATAAGGATACTTTGCTTAAAAAATAATACTACTGAGAAGATTAGTGCTATAAATAAAATACTAAGCTAGTATTAAGGTCGCGAGTGACATGAGGATATAGTATTAACACTACGATAGTGAGAGTATAAAAATCGTGACAGACTACAGTGGACCCGAGAAACAGCGCGGGCGTCGCCGGGAAACGATGTACCAGCTGACAAAATCACCGGCACCGACCGACAAAGGCTAAATATCAGTTGAAAAAATCCACATCCGAACATGCGAACATCATGCCAATGATTAAGAAATCGGCCATTACAGTCCGATCGGCGCCGGTTACGAGTCAGCGGACGTTAGATTAGCTGAAAGTGGCAATACCTGCCATGAAAAACATTTAGATACATTTAAATAATTGCAAAGCATTACCCTGTATCCTAGAATCACTTTGTGAGCGATTTTTTTTTACATTCAGTGAGGTTATCGATTTACTTAATTCAGACGTTTGCGTCTTTTGAAACATTATAAGAGAAATTTTTATTTTTTATCAGTATAAAGATATACAATACAATAATCGCCGAAATATCGACGGAATGTCGATTATTCTAGCGTGTTACGTCTACGTTAAACCACGGGTGATATTATCGATAGTCGATATATACTAAGTATACGTGTTCCGCTTTGGCATCGTTTTCTGTAACCTAACAGCGGACCGAAGCCCGCGCGCGGCTCCTCTGCCGCTCTCAGCCGGACGCTATCCATCAGAGCTGGCCCACGAGTTCCAACATTGAAGGTACACTAGAGCACTTAAGGTACACTAGAGCACTTAAGGTACATTAGAGCACTTAGATACATTAGAGCACTTAAGGTACACTAGAGCACCGAAACGAAAACAGTGTGCGTTTGAATTCCTCGTCGCCAAGATGCGATCTTACACAAAACAAAAATGGCCAGCTCCGTTTTCCAACTGAAAGAGACCACCTCGACGAATAATAAGTTAAAACGGTAACATAAACATACGAATGAATAGATAAAAGTAGCATAAATAATATAGCTAAAACAATTAAGAAGCGTAACAATATTGCACGAAGTGTACCTACGCTTTGAACGATATCGGTACAATTTCACCGATCTCCTTACAGCTTATTAGTAAATCATAAACGCCTAAAACTAGAATACTATATCAATATAATATAATTATTTGTGTAAATATAAAATTCTATGTCTTGTGGAGATAGTAATATTTGACTAGAGGCGGGCGATAATTCTACCGCACGCGGCAAGCAGAGTATCAACGGTACCTGCACACAGAAAATATCCGAATCACCACATTTGCCTATTAAATGAGATTATTAGTATAATCTCAAAGGTAATTAATTGCCTAAAGAGAAAATTGATTATTGTTTACAAGTCGGTTAACAATATGCCTCTTAATACAAACAATTATAACGAACAACCTGTGTGCGGTCACCACCCAAGAGCTGGCTTGGACTGACGAAATATTCATATATTCCAGATATTCAAGATTGATTTGTAATTTAGCGGATTTTTTTTTTAACAAACGGACGGAGATTAGCTGTGAAATTTGGAAATGTTGATATTTAATTTGATATTTTGCGTACTTTTTGTTATATCAGATAATTATTGACAACTGACGTGAATATTTCATCAGTCATCGTATCTTGCGAGCTCGAAGGATTTTTAAAAGTATTTTTATAAAGAGTGTACGTATATACGAAGCCATCAAAGTAATATTGGTGATGTGTTCTTACACATTTACCGCTTCACGTATAAACACATAGGTACATAGCTCCGCGACACTTTTTATAAAAATATAATAGTCGACGTCAAAAACGTGTACGCCGATTCACAGTTATTATCTAGTAAAAGTAGTAAATGGCACATACATTTTTGCCTGTAATTTAAAGCTGTTGTTAGACACAACGGCACACCGAGCTACGGAACCCGCCCGCGCGCACGCTTTATCATCTAAGGTATCTCAATATTATTATAATTTTATATTGGTACGTTTTGATTATGAATCTATGTTTCCTTCTGTAGAAATTACACTTATATATGTAATCTGTGTCGCTCCTCCACTGTTGGCTCCTCGGACGCATTGACGTACGGACCCGCAGAAACACCTACATTATTTATATATATGTTTATATAGACACATACACGAAATAAATATATGGGATTCACGCTCTGTGAATTGACTTGCGACCTACCGCTCGCGTTTTTCAATCTGTACAATTTTGATAATCTGTGCATTCACGGCGCCATGATGTCTTTAATGTCAGAGCTAGTAAGAGCGCGTCCGGGAATCATTCCCAAATCTATGTTATTTATTTGACTAAAACATTGGGGACTATCTACATCTTTTCTATAAATGGCAACAATTCTGACGCGTCTTTTCACTCTATAAAATATCAATTATTGTCTTTACCTTACGAGGTTCATTGAATGAGTATTTATTCATTATATTATTTTATTATTTATAGAATGAAAAAATGAAATAAATTAGAATATGCTTCCAGATTTATCCTAATATAAGGTGGGAACAGCCGGTGAGCGAGCGGCGTATAAGAGCGATATCAAAGCATAGACAGACGGCCTGTACAATTATCTTGATATTATATTTTTTATATCACAGCCCATTTTGGAATTTACAACAGACAAAACTATAATAAAAAATAAAGATCTTAAGTAAACTGTAACGTCGAAGTGCACTTTTCTTTGTACACGTTATATGAACATCAACGATGCGTTAATTAAGACTTCACTAACAGTAAGAGGAGAGCCGAGCTGACGAGCTTTGAAGAATGATAACTCCAAATCTATGTACATCTATGAACCCTGATCGTTCGAAGGAAGGTCTTCTCGATCGTGGTCAGCTTAAAGAAGTATCAGCTCGACGTGACACAGACACCAATACAATGTAATATACAATAACCGAGCGCGGTTTTACTCGAGGAGACAACAGTGGCACAGGCCGGGGCCTTCGCCCCGATACGATTATGAGATATACAATCATTAAAATACATTTTTCTTACTCTCGACTTACTTAATAAATTCAGTTTGGCTTAGTTCAAGCAGATAACTAGTATAATAAATTTACGTTTAAAAGTTTCGGTCGAACGTTTATGTACTTAGAAGTATAATTATGAATACGAATGACGAAATTTTTTATAACGTGTCCTCCGATAATAATAATAATTTAATCAATGTTAATAAATTGTATATATAATAATATAATAGATTAATTTAATGATTAATCGATAATGATAAGAATGAAGCTTTCCTACGCGCTGATCGATAAATTACTTTAACTAATATAGTACGCTCGCCGCGCGGGCTCGCGTGTTTCTTTAAGTAATGTAGTTAATGATATTTTCTATACAATAAATGTTTTCTTAAATTCCGTAGAATTCTTGATAAATCGCAAAGAAGTGCACCGCGGGAGAAGAGTACCCGCCGGCGTCCTTCTGTAACAAATAATAATATCAAGCCTTTGTAGATAGGTTCTAGATATACAATATACATATGAATTAAAATTGCCTAAAAACAAAAAAGTTTTTAAATTTTGTAAAATTTAGAACCCTTGTTATGTAACAAAGTAGACATTACCAATGAAACAATAAAAATACTTAATACTATAAAACATTATACAAAGGTAACGACATTCTACTGCAAAGTCAAAGAATTTTATTTCATTGCACTTATGAAATGTCAGGTTTTAATTGCACGGTCCCAGAGACATTGATGGACCAGCCATGGAGTAGAATCGGCAAAATACCTTTGAATCCCATGGCATACGTACCCTGGGCACTGCATAAAAGCGTGCGGACGGTGTCGTGGGTTAATAAGGCCGGTTGGCATCCTTGGGCCGCTTCAGCTGAACCTTTAGCCGCTTCATGCCGATTTGAAAGCCATTCATCGCCTGGATGGCCGCCTGGGCCGACGTCGGGTTGTCGAAAGATACGAACCCTGCTCGCGACAAAATAAATATTAAAAAAACAAATTATAAATTGAGTACAAAGTATTGATTGATGTCACCGTACCGAAACATTTGCTCTGGTTGGTGGCACGGTCGATGAAGACCTTGCTGCTGATAACGTTCCCGAACGGGAGGAACATTTGCATCAGTTCAGCGTCCCCGAACTCCTGGGGTAAGTGGTAAATAAACAGGTTACAGCCCTCGGGCCCCGAAATGGAGCAGCCTGGAAACACGAGAAAATCTTTAAAGAACTCACAAATCTGCCTGTATACACCAAGATTCATATAATTATTAAATGCTGCGGTTTTATGAGATCCTAGAGTCCGGAGCTACAATGTACAAAGAACAACAAAAGCGTAAAGCTGACATACATATACAAATTATATAGAAAGTTAGGTAATTGTCACCAATCGCGAAGCATTCTATATAACACTGTACAATCGTGCGATTGTGCCACGACATGAAACATACAACTAAATACGGACAAATTCTTTTTCCAAAATATATTTTTCTGGAAAAAACTGCCCAACAGAAGTTAGAAGTCGAGAAATCATTAGTAAGGTTAGCAACGTCTTGTTAGGAGTGGTATCGGTTATAAAACCCATTTAAACATTGACGTGTCATCTAAACCCAAGTTAGCAATGTTAAATCCATGGTCTAAGGATCTTGGATCAGCTGGTTCTTGAGCTCAGTGCTCAGCTTACCTTCTCTCTGCGTGGGCGCTATAGTGGACATCGGGGGCGGGATCGGCTGCGGAAACTGCCCATAAACCGCTGGATAAGCTGTCGAACATTAATTTGCAAGTTTTCACAATGAACACCTATTATGTGTGTATCATGCGATACCTGACCGATGTAATTGAATTGAATGATGTTAATTTCGATTAATACTGCGAATTGCATTTATATTTTATTACATAGGTCCGGTAATACCTACATAACGTTACATTTATAATAAAGCTTACAATATAAATGATGAATCAATGTTGCTACGGAGTTTGAAGTAAAAATGTTTACTTAATGTAATCATTGATTGTGTTTTTAATTTCATTCAATTGTCTGTATTTGTGAGCTTAAATTAAATGAGGAAATTAAACAAATAGGTGTAGGTGTAGGTAGGATAAACACTGAATATAGACATTGAAAACAAACTACTTGATGTGTCCATACATTTATATACCAACAGCACAGTGAGGGAGTAGGCACACCATCATCTCGCATTCGTTTTTTATATATTTAAAATTTGTTCTGAAATATGTATTCTACGTCATTTGTCATACTAAAGAGCGTTATTTCAAAATAAAATGTCCGGAAAGTTTTTAAAAAATTATGGATAACAATAAATCTCGTTCGGTGGCGCAAAATAAGCAATATTTTGTCGTATTTGTCAGCCGTCACAAGAGATTTGCCTTTGTTTTAAAACTTTATAGAAATACGACTTTTTTGAGATACTTTCGTGTTCGAAGTTAATTTATACCCAGGACTTACGGAGTTTGATATTTTTTCGAATAAAAAACGATTCAACGGTTAAAATACTCCAACACCCTTGAACATATATATGGTCAGACATTTCAACGGAGAGGTTGGTGTAAAAGCACATCAACTACACACAGAGCCGTCACAGAGCGTGGTTTGCGCGCTACTCACCGACGCCAGGGAACGGCTGCATGCCAGGGTACGCGGCGTGCTGCAGCGCCGCCTCGCCGTTGGGTAGACCCTGGGCTGTCACTGGAACCGCTGGAGAATTAAGATATATTAAGACAATGCCATCAGTTATGAATCGTATCTCCCGGTAGAGACAACTGAATAGAATGACAAATTCATCTGAGGGTCTGCACAAAGCGTATATGGCAGATGCTACTAGCGGTTCAAGTATGATCGTGTTTGTGACAATAGCTTTTATTTTAATAGCATAATATTGATGTATTCTAATCTAACAAAAGGGAGTCGACTTATGTACGTCCAGTAAATATCTGGTGAATTCCGTTAGCGTTCAAGCTCAAGTCTGCTCGTGTTTTTGACAAATATTTAATTAATAATGTATTCAATCTAATCTATTCAAACTTACGTCCAGTAAATGTCTGGTGGATTCCGTTAGTGTAAACCGCTTCTTGCGGCGGTGGTTGTCCGTTGGTCTGCGCGGCCATGTTGAAGCCCGGCATCGTGGGCGACGGCAGCGACGGTAGCGCTCCGTTCAGGGGCTGTCCCCCCCCCGTGCCTATCGCCAGACCAGTGAAGTTATCTGGAATGTCATAACCTAAATATTATAGTCTGGCTTTAAAGGCTTACTAACTAAATTTATGTAATAACAGAAGAATATACCCCGGAGTTAATTACCATATGGTATATCATAATTTAGTTTGAAACGACGTAAATTTTCAATAATGCATTCGGTAAGACAAGAGTTTATTTATAAGTATTATCATATTCATTTCTTTATATTTACCAGAAGTAGGAGGCACAACGGAGTTGGCCATGCCATTGAGGGCGTGCGATGCGAGAGCAGTCATAGGACTGATGTAGCCCTGAGCAGTGGCAGCTACCATTAGCGCTGCCTGTTGCTGTTAAAAGAAATATATTCAATAAATTATGATTCAAAAATAACTGTTGTGCTTTTTAACGTCTACTGGAACGTACTTGTCAAAATAATATAGTTAAAATTATCAAACATAGCTACCTGCAGGTCCACTTGCTCAGTGATGACCTGAGCATAGGTTCCGTAAGCTCCGAATTGGTTGAATACAAACGGGTTGAGGAGACTCATATTGCCTGCCATCTGCTGCATGCGACGTAGCTGGCGTTCCTTCTCCGTGTCTGCGAATTTTACTACCAGGCTCGAAGACGCTCCCTGGAACGAGGGTTGGAGTTAGGATAGAAGCTAGTTTATTTATTTATATTTTTTCCACTTTGAATCTATATCAGTTATCACTTGTATCAAATGGTAGTGTCAGAACTATTTTCATACCATATATATTGAAATAAGACTCCTGTAAAGACATTCCAACTTAAAATAAAGCTACGAGGGTTCCAAACGGGCCTTGCTCTGAGAAGAATGATAGGACAAACTCAGCCAGGTCTTTTTTATTGTGATCACTGTTCCACAAACGTTTTACAAACGTAATGAAATAAAAACTAACAACTTTAATGGATAATTTGATACTTATTTTTGATGTAATCTTACATATAAATTGAAAAAAAATAAACATCAAATTAATAAAGTGAAATAAATAAGAAAAAAGGGAAGGAAGTTAATAAAAAATATACTAAGTAGTTACAAAACGTTGAAGCAAATTGAACATTTTTCAGACTGTAAAGTGAAGTGAAATATTAATAAAACACGACCAAGAAATATTTCAATTATTACTTAATTTAACAAAGTGTTGGAGCAGAAATAACCATATTTCATTACGGAGATCGTCATTTGCGATATGAATTTCTTCGCCCTTCACCCTTTGCCCTGTTGTGTAATAAAAAGTGTAAATTATATCTATTGTTTTGTCTTGATTTGTCGGAATATAATTTTAATTGAATGTTCACGACGGCTCGGAAAATTAGTACTTTTGCGTTTGTAATTTGATTTTGTGTTTCTGTTATTATATTTCTGGCGTGTTTGTGCCGATGTTAAGTTTATTTATGAATATAGGGATGGCGTTTTGTTAATGAAAATTATAACAGTATTTCGTGTTATTTATACAAGTACAAATATATTCAACCCAACATGTAAATTTGTCTTCACGAGAAGACGATATTTCTGACAACATATAATATTTTAAACAGAAATAAAACACCATAATTAATCTCTTGATGATATAACAACATTTAAAAACTCGTAGCGAGCAAAAAACCATTAACAAACGCTTACAGTGGCAATCCCATGAAATATAAACGACTACATTAGCAAAGCACACACCGCTTCAGAAAATGAGGCTCAAGAGTACTTAAAAATGCAAGCGACGGCCCGGAGGCAGTTCTAGCGAACTACAATGCGGGAACTACGTATTCATTATGTATTTCTGGGGCAAAAATATCGTGGTGTAGGCTCAGAAGCAACAGGTCGGTTACCCGATGCAACAAGTCTGGGCCAACGTCCAAAAATGCAAGACCAACTTCCAAGTTATAGTTCCTCTACTTTGCCTAATTGACTTGTTTGAATGTTAAGTGGGTATTAGTGGTATAATTTTCTACTTCAAATTTACTGTAATTTATGTTTTAATTCGATATTATTAATAAAATTAAATATATTTAGGAATAGAAGAGATATATTATTATAAAATATATATTGTACTTAAGATTTATACTTAAACGTTTTAATGAAATTATTATTTGATGTGTTCGTGTATTGAGTTATGTGATGGGATTATTTATTCTGCGATTCCTTTGTTTGCGTAACAAATGTTTACTGTAAATATTTGAGCTGTGTTTCGGTGATATTGTTTTAATTTTAAAAATAAATTTCACTGCGAACTCCTTTGCTGTGGACTTTTTGTTGTTTTTATTTTCTTTTATTGTTTGTTTAGTTTCTTATTTTTTTGTAAAATATATCGATATGCGATCTGTTAAATTTTAGGCTTATTATGTAAAATGATAAAAGACAATATACATATAAAAGATTAACAGTTAATTTATAACTACATATAATTGGTACAAAGGCGGCCTTGTCACTTCGAGTGATCTGACAGGCAACCATGTAGGTAGGTAGGCAACCATGGACATTTATTTAAAATTAAAATTGGTTGGTGGTTGGTAGGTGCATGAAATAGAAATATATATATATATATATATATATATATATATATATGTATATATATATCTTATTATATTATCTTTTATAAATAATGTTGTTCATTGATAAATCTCAAGATGAAATTATTATTGAAAAATACATGTAGAGAATTAAAATGTAAAAAATTCAATTCTTTTTGATATAATACTTCAGATTATAATTTCTAAATCGATATTTTAACTATGGTTTTTATTTAAGTTTTAAACATAAATCGACATTATTAATTATTAGTTTTAATAGCAGTATATATATTTATAGTGTAATAAGTTAGTAGCATTTTAATAATAGCCTAATGTGATGTGTGTGTGCGTGTGTGCGTGCATGTGTGCGTGCGTGTGTGTGTGCACGTGTGTGTGTGTGTGTGTGCGTGCGTGTTTGTTTGTCTGTGTGTGTGTGTGTGTGTGCGTGTGCGTGTGCGTGTGTGTGTGTGTGTGTGTGTACGTGCGTGAGTGTGTATATATGATACAGTCCCATTGTAAACCAGTAAACAAAATTAAGATAAATTAATAAAAATATAAAATAAATTGATATCATTATCCTGATCACTGTTCGTCTTAGCTCACATTAAGATGTTTGTCTACAAATATAATGGGTATAGTTAGGATTTTATTAGTCGGTCGTATCGTCTCCGTCGCGTCCCCGTAACGACGTTCAGGGGCCATTCCTTACAGCGTAACGTCCAATTAAGGGGACTTGTTACTCCGTTAACTGTTGCATAACTTCACTTTCGCTGAATTTACTTTGTTATTTATATTACGATTCTATGTGTGTGCTTTGTTTTATTGTGTAGGATAATTGATAAATAATATATTTTAGAAATAAAATACGAATAAAAAACTATTATAATATATGCTCAACTACTATGTAAGTAGAAAAATTTCACGTGTGGTTTTGTACCTAGACTATCTTTAAACTACAAATTAAATTATTTTTTTTATAAAGTAAATTCACAAATGATGTGTACTTAATTGTTGACGTCACAGAATATCTAATCTGTTTAAACGGCCATCTTTAAATTCGATAGCGCTTCAAAAGACTAAAAAACTTCGTAATAAATTGTTACCATGGGATATTTAGTCATTGCCTATTCCAGAGTGTTCTTCAGGTTCTCTTAAGAATTGTTACTTTTGGTAATGTCTCTCAAATATGCTAACAATCATTTCCACATTGCACCTTGATGACTTCCATTCATGTTTTATCAGTAAAGAGTCAATCCTTGGTTTACCTGCGTATCGGATGTGAAGCCATTTGGATCGATCCAATCACTTTAAGACTCACTCTATTTAAGAGATTGTTTGAGAGCATCTCCTGTATATCGATAAGGACTGATAAGAGTCCTGGTGGGATTATGCAATTCATGCGATAAGGTTTTTGTTTCCTCTTGGAGTTTTTACAAATTCTGAATTTAAAACTTCTGTCTAACAGGCGATCGCTCAAATTCTTTGCTGATACAGGAAGCTTTGATATAACTAATAATATGATTGAGCTGAGCGTAAGCGAAGCTCTTAACCGTTTGGGAGATCTTTTTTTGTGTTTAGTTGTCTCCAGAATGCGACGAGATAATTAGCTAAAAATTTTCTCATATATGTTTGAGTCGAACGTGGATGTTATAGCGAAAACAGATTGAAAAAATATTTAGCCATTCACAAGTTAATAAAAGAAGAAAGGAGAGGGGTTCAGCTCAACACCCGCCGTGCACGGTTGGCGGATCCTAGTATCTGAATATGCCTGATGTCAAATTTTAAAAGAATATTGAAAAGAATCGTCACCTCAATGTCCAATGTGCTTGGAAATAGCTGTTCGGTTCTTATTAACATGTAACTATTTACTAATCACCATGAACACATGAAATCGATATAATAATTTAATTCAAAACATCATTAAATGACAATAATAATAAACGTTTATAGCCCATATTTTGTTAGTAACAATTATTCTTAAAGATTAGTGTTAGTATTATAAATCAAAAATAAACTAATTATAACAGTAATTAATTATTAAGTAAGCTTTAAACATGTAGTTTAATCCAATGTTGCAGCATTGGACTCCTACCTATCAACAAAAATTTTAAAACACTATTACGGCTGCCGCGGAAACGCTTTAGTAACGATGCGCTTCTTAACGCATAATAGCTTTGAAGTCATTAACACTAAACCTACCGACAATTCTTGTATACCTGTTCTTACCGCACGCCGTCAAATTGACCGGTAATTAAAAGTTATTTTAATATATAACGCATTTAATAAAGGAAATAACTAAAAGTAAAGAGTGTAGAAAATATTATATGCATATTATAAGAATTGTCATGTAGTTTGATAACGATATTATAACGTTTGAAAATGTGTAAGTTTTACAAAAGTTTAAGAACGATCAATTTGACCGGTACTTGGTAGGTTTAGTGTTAATGCGTCTTTAATATATATGATCAAACACTACACTACAATATATATGACCAAATGACAACAATATCGCCATTAATACAATATAGGATAACATAAACAATTAGTGAAATTAATCTCAGCTATAATTCACAAGATAATTTTAAAGACATCCGCCGGCCACGTCACTATATATATACAAGGATGGTTTATGGACAGACTGACAGATCGGGTCCGCACTAAATAACTGCCAGAGGGTTTCCTGTCAAATGTTAATGTGATATAATGGAAATGTAGCCATCGTTAGATAAACTGTTCATAATGTTATCAAAGAGAGACAGAACGATGAAGAGAGAGATGGAGAATTAATTATAAAATAGTAATAACTAGGGGCGCCGACAAAACCTCAATTTTGACTCGCTGCGCTCGCGAAATCTCGGTTGCTTTTACATATTGAGCGAAGCGAGCCCAGTGTATCGACTCATCGTTTCCCATTGACGTCAATAAGAAATCAGTTTTAAAAAATATATATTTTTTTTGAGGATCTTTTTCAATTTTTTTTTAAACCATCACCTAATGTGTGTCTTTTTGATTGCAAAGTTTCATAATTTTCCGTCAACTAGTTTTCGAGCCAATTCGTGACAAAGAATTTAAAAAGTCTCTAGTAAAACGCTCCGCTCACTTTGTTCGCTTCGCTCAATAAAAATAAGACTTAATAAAGCCTTCATTGAAGAGGTGCTCAATCTCATCAAGGGATATAAATAATGGAAACTTTAAGTTTCATAAAAACAAAGATATTTGATTTTTTCTTTAACAAAGTTTCTAAAAATGATGAACATTAAGTTACCCTTTAAATAAAATCTAAAATGGAGTATATATTTTCCTTTTACTTCAGAATTTGGAGTTGGAGAGTGCACTTCATCAAGTCGTTTCGTAAAATGGATTTAGAACTTCGTCGTGGATAGTACTTTGTCTTGACTTAGAAGTCACAGAAAACGTGATTTTATAGTATCGGGTTTACTTTCTCGGTAAATTCGGTACCTCTAAAAATATATACTTAAAATCCTCTTACACTATATCATTATTTATTTAATATTATAATAAATTAATCCGTACGTTTAACGCTGACTTTATTAGTCTGTCTCCGAACTATTATGTCTATAACAGATTTAATTAAAGTTGTTTTCATTATATATTCAATAACTGTTCTCGTTATGTCCATATATATATATATATACGTATATTACGTGTTAGTTCGTCACAGCTGTCTGTCTGTAACAACGCATTGTCTCCGGTTCGTCCACCGTGAGCCAGTTAGCGCACAATGTGCACACTACACTAATTACACTATTTCAATTATATGATTACATATTTAAATTAAAACTAGGGGCGCCAACAGACCCTCAATTTCGACGCTGCGCTCGTGATATCTCGAGTGCCGTTTGCATATTGAGCGCAGCGAGCCCAGTGTGATAACTCATCGTTTCCTATTGATTTTCAAAATTTAAACCATTCAAACAAAAACTATCACCTAATGTGTTTCTTTTTGAATGCAAATTTTCATAATTTTCCGTCAAGTAGTTTTCGAGCCTATTCGTGACAAACAATGTGGAAAAGTCTCCAGTGAAACGCTCCGCTCTCTTCGCTCAATAATAATTTAATTTAAAAAATAAACACAACTGTTTATAAATGTAATTACAGTGAAGCAATACAAGGTCGTCGATTCTCCAATTAACAGACTCGAAAATTACACAACAGAATACCGGGCGTGAGTTATTTTGATGAAAGTTAAACACGAGGTTTATGAAATGATATTCTGATTAATGTAATTATCAGAGGAAGCCACAAGTTCACTCTCACTTAATTGAAACACAAACAGCGAGGTGTGATCGGTCGGCGTCGAGATAACGGGAACCTTCAAAATTGTTTAAATCAGACAAAGGAATTATAATCGGTACCCTACATTACATTACCTAAATCAGCAATTCAGAAATTCAACTATTCAGCTGATTGTATAAATTTCAACTGCGAGAATATTTTGATAAATATTTTTAAACTTAATTAGGTTAATTAATATTCTATACTAGTAGATAATAATTATAAAACGTCTTAACAATAAAAATAAGTGTAGCCACAAAAGTGGCTATATACAAGTTAAAACTCAACATTGAACAAAAGCTTTACAAATTCCATCCACACAATAGCCATATTAAAATCAGGAACAATCCTGGCCTGACCGTTAATGGCCTGAAACAGATTTCACTGAACAGATTTGACCGAAAAATCTCCCAGAAAACGCTTAACATTTCTGGGCCTCAACCGCCTTGGTGTAATTGCAGCTTTACTCTATTTTATTACAGGGAGAGCCGTACCGAGTCTAATATCCCGGTATAAATGGACGCAGTGTCGAAGACGCTTATAAGGCATTGTTCCTTAAAAGCCTCTACGCTTTAAGGTTAGTTTAATAAGGCATTCTAAACATGGACTCAAACGATGCTCTTTCAAAGCGAGCGAGCGATCAATTAAAATATAATTAAATTAGACTCTAATATCGTATCAAATTTACTGATTATAATGATAATAAACATAATGATATATATTTATAGAAAATAATGATTATTTCAATTAATGAAACAGTTTCACACAATCATTATCATGTGAAAATAAGTGAGTTTAAAGGCAGAGGAGAAAAGGTGACACGAATGGCAAAAAGAGAGCTCGCACGCTTTTATAAGTTTCTTTCAATTTTTGTTGAAAGCCTTAAAAAGAATGCAGCTGAAAGTGCAGCTTGGAGCTCCAGAACGGGGAATAATGACTCTTAAATTGATCTTAATAAGGTCTGAAAACGAGTATATTGTTTTCAACAAGCCTTTGTATGATGGAGGCGTTGTATACAATTGTAAGTTAATTGGAATCTTTTAAAGTTGAGTAACAAGGAAGTGCTGAAGTCGAAATGACGGAAGGATTTCCTCTCATGATGTATACATTTACAACACAATACTAAATCAATTTTGCCTTCTTAATTAATGACAAACCTCTTTCTTCTGAACCTTATTACATTAACACGATGTACCAACATAAGAAAAAAAAACATTAAAAATAAATCTAAATAAAACAAATAGTTTATAGTAAATGGTTGTATTAAATTCATTTATTCAATACAAACTACACGGCAGTAGATTCGAAAAGCGTTTGTTTATTTGAATTTCGGTCTGCAATAACTGCCTTTTGTATTATTCATGGTCCAATTATAGTGAAAGGAGTTTTCTGTTTCTTCCGACGCACTTCGCGAGGGTCCGTTCGAGTGGGCTTGTTTAGTTTCACAATTGCTCCTACCTCGTATTTTCATTATTTACCTAATACCAGATCAAACGAATTAATTTCTGAAGACTGTTCCCATTATGTTCGGTGCCTTTGATAGGCCTCGAGGATTTGTGAATTCGATTCCCACTGACCTATTGTATTATTAAGGATTCGTCCTTAATTTTATTATTTCCTTTGTTTTCTATTGTTAGAAGAAATGTTTTGATTAATTTAAGTTAATTTGGTAAAACTATTCAAATAGGTATATTCGTGAAACTTAATACATGCAGTGCTCATCCCAATACATGTTATATGAGAGGCTTTTCATATCGTAAAGCCGCACGATATTTCAATAAGTAGACGAGGAGAGCTGCGGGAGGTCGTACGTATTAAGTCGTGGGTTTAACAATGTATTGCACATATTGTTTATATTCTGTACAGTGCTCCCAAAATCCTTAGATCTTTACTGCGTTCACAATAAAGGTTATATTGCAGTGTTCAGTGGTTTTGGGGCTGGTGTTTCCCATTGTCCGAGAATCAGGATTAGGGAGGCCTTTTAAGCCCCAATTAAAAAGAAGAGGGCTTATGCACGATGTTTTATTCACAGACTGTAAGTAGTTTTCATCCTTTATCTGTTTATTTATACAAATATATGTAAGATGAATTAAAGGAGGTTTTTTTTCCATTTTATAAGTTAAGCTGTGCCCACGGCTTTGTTTGCGTTTAATATTTTTTTAAATACAAGCCTAGGTTACGCAACATCAGGTTCGTGAAAGCTCTGTTAAAATAGGTCTAGTCGTTTTAGGGATTAGCCGAAACAAAAAGACAGGCCAATTTCAAAAATTTATTTTTACATGTATATTTTTATATGCATCTAGTTAAAAACTATTAAATTGGAATTACCAACAAACACAATTTTATTTATATGTATATATATATGTAAATAATAAATGCGTTAAAAGATTACCGAAAGGTGATTTTAGTTAAGACTAAAAGCAAACCACTTATAAATATTAAATTATAAATCCATCCAACGATAAATCCCAAAAAGGCGAATCAGACATTTATCTAAAATAATTATAGCAAAATATAATATAATTAAAATTCAAAACATCGTTCGTCCGTACGTCAGAACGCTGGTTACGTTAGTCGTAATATAAATTGATTACTCCAAGCTCTAATAAATGTAAAATTTCAAATCCATTAGGGTAAAGTTTTGATATTAAGCACGCACCTTAATTTTGTTGATGGAAAACTTAACTTGGGCCTAAACTCCTTATGGAGAAGTTTTTTTTAATCCCCGTCTAGCGAGTTTGGGAGCTAATGAAGACGGAACTCGATTTTATACCGGTCGGGTGGCAGCTATAGAATTTACACTTAACTTTATTTCACTTGTAGTTATTTTACCTAAATTACTTATATTAATGTTATGTTTATAATAATTTAGTATAAATTAAGGGTTATATAAAAGTTTTAGAGCGTTCTTTGTGTAAATTTCAAAGAGGCTCTTGTGAAAATTATTCTTCAGTGTAAAAATATAGCTTGAAGTGTTTATAGTCTATAAAAGAATGGAATCGGATATTGATTCAGTGCGATCCAACTAAACCCACCCACGCTATTACGATAGCAGTGCAGTTATTTAACTAAGTATTAAATTATTACATAAAAATTTACTTATTAAAATTAAAGATAACGGTAACAAAGCTAAGTTGAAAATAAAATAGCAAGATTTTTTATCTTGTTATTAATTTACAATGTTTTACCGTATTCTAAAAAAAATATTTATCAAGAAAAAACTAATATAACTAGCGGCGCCCACAGACCCTCAATTAGGACTCGCTGCGCTCGCGAAATCTCGGATGCCGTTTGCATATTGAGCGAAGCGAGCCCAGTGTAATGACTCATCTTTTTCCATTGACTTTAATGGGATATCCGTTTTTTTGACGATTATTCCTCAAAGACATGACATTTTTATTCGTTACAAAGAATTCGAAAAAGTCTCCAGTAGAACGCGCCTCTCGCTACGCTCGCTTCGTTCAATAATAACACAATTTGTGAGATATATTATAAACAAACAAATATTTCACCACAATCATGTACACTCGTAACTGACTCGTAATCCGCCGACGGCCAAATGATAATAATATCAAATACTTTAGTATATCTCAGATTATTGTTACATCTTTCCTGATTGCGCTGAAGTAGAAATAATAGAAGGCGTATTTTTCTCGTCTCCCTTGTGGTCCTGAAGGATGGTTCCTCGTTTGGCCAAGTTTTTTATGATTAAGTCTGAGTGTACAATATAAATCAGTTGTTAAGTTTAAATAAGATTGTGTGGTTCTATTAACCTTTATATGAGGTGTTTTTTTTTATTTTTTATAGCTTTTTGTTTAATTGAATGTGGTGCTCTCTTGCGATGTTTTTCAGTTAACATGGTTTTTCTCCGATGTTATGTATATAGGTAATATATATTTATATTAAAGAATAAATTATTATGTAAAGCAATTTGAGTTGATTAATAATACTCCATAAAAATATTTTATAAAATGTGTCTTGGTGTATACAAGCAGTATAGTTAAAAATATTTTTATCCTAATTTAAAGATACCTCTTAAAAGTATGTATATTGTAAAATATTTTCACATTAAAAACTCAAGGCGTTTCATGAAAAGCCAATTGAGTAAATGCTAATACCATAACCTTTTAAAAAGATGAACTTCATCGACTCGAAAGAAACTACAAGCTTCAGACGTCATTAAGCGCTTAGTTTCGCCGCGTTTCTTAGTTTTACCTCATTAATTTTCATCTTCGGGAACATAATTTATCCTTGAGTGCCCATACTCTTGATAAGGGTTCCTTTATATTGGGCAATGGCACGTTTTTATTAAATCCGACCGACTCGCCGGAGTGTCGGCGACTGATAGCGCCTGTTTATTTACACAACGGAGCTTTTTACACTTTTTAGGCGCGATATCGTATTGTGTAGACGTTGTGTTGTTACAGACGAGTACAATTCAAGTTTATAAGATCAGTATTTATTAATTATTATTTTAAAGATTAACTTTTTGCGGCCTCTTGGTCCAGTTAGTAGCAATGCTGTTAAAGGTCGTAGGTTCAATACCTCCAGGGATATTTGTTTGGGTGTTCTTATGTTTATTTAGCAGCGAGAAAGGGATTAATTCTCAAATCAGCGTGTTTTTTTTAGTCGAAATGTTTGGAATAATTTTATTATGCCAATAATTATATATATGTTATATTGTACTCGTATAATGTCATTATTTTCAAGAGGCATTTAAAATGTAGTAGTAAGAAAAACGACAATCACAAATATATAATATAATATTTCATACATAATTTAATGAAAAATCAAGTTACTTTACATAGATTTGATAAGAAACTTTAATAATGAATACAAAACACAGCATTAGCGTTGAAGGAGACAGATATCACACCACTAGTGTTATTTTTTCCTTGCACTGATTTTGTATTGTTGTTACTTAAAACGCTGGCTTCATTCCATCGCCTACAGTTAATTATAATTTAAGTCCCTCGAGCACTTTGGTGTCAGAATCAGAAACGCTTATTAGCTGCACGGGTTTGGATTTGGATTTTTTTAATTTACAGGTAAAGCGGAGCTTTCAAGTAATATTTTTGTGAATGTTATATGTAATTCTAAATTTACATTTAATTTTGACATTTTATGAATTATTTATGAGAGTTTTTATGATTAACATAAAGAGATACACTTAAGTGTAATGGGAGTTTGATATTAATATAGGTTTTTTAATTTTAATTTATATATTTAGTGTTTGTAAATATAATTTTATTTTAAATGTAATGGTAATAAGAAAAATCTACATGGGGGTACTCAGTAAACACCCCCCCACTCTATGATTGGCCAAACAGCGCTGAGATTCCAAAAGCTCGTTCCTGCCTGTTATTCTATGCAAATGACCACCCAGTAGAGGTATGCTCACAAAGAGTTCATCGGGTAGCCTTATTATCTCTATATAGTAAGGGCTTGATACCATCAGTGTCTACAAATTACAGTGGCCTATCTGCGGTTATGGTAATTTTCTTTTAGATTTTTTTACTTCGTTAGTACATAGTTAATTTGACATAATTTGGGTATAAATTATTGGTTTAACATATCCAATTATGTATGAATAAAATCTATAATAAGTTTACAGTACAAGAAATAAACACATTCTTGTATTAAGCAAATTAATCATGTACCCCGAGCGAGGAAGCCATCTTGATTAATAGTGGACGTCGCTCGTGTTAGATATTAACATTTTTGTTACAAAATCTTAAGATTATAATCTGTTTAATTCTATATAGAGTGACTTTAAATTAAATTTTAATGTGAACACACCCTATAACCAATTCGGAGATGAAAGTTTTTATGCAAAACAAACTTAACTTATTCAAGTAGTCCTTTGCATGGAACTTGCACACAGACCGACTAAACGACGACGTTATGCACAATGTTTGCTTCCAACCACCTGAATTTGTATTTTTAACCGAATCTCTTAAAAGTAACCGTTGTCCATTTGTGATCTGAATTCGAATTTGATATCGAAAAATGATCTTTATTTTTTTAGCAGTAAAGCCTTTACGGGATGAAGTTGTCCAACAATTAGGGATTTCATTTCGCCTGCAGTGCTACCAATTTCCGTAGCCCAGTGGAATTAATGGCGGAGATGAGACCAGGTATTGGAGTTGAAGAAATATCAAGGGATATTATTAACCATTGGACCGTCGGATACTGAATATATCATTTAAATTAAAAACTGTAAAATGTTTTGTTTTATGCAACATTTTATTTAACAAACCCCTCCAGCTTCGCCAGCTTCGTTGATGGATAAAGTTACTATGTAAAGTTGATTCTACAACATTGTCGAATAAAGGTAAGGTAGATACCTAACTTACTTCTATTCTGAAGTTGGCAGCCTGCCAATGACTCCGACCTTTAGTAAATCAGTGAACAACAAACAAGAGGTCATCAAACTCGCAGTTTGGTACCAACGCTATGTTCGCACCTTTTCAGTAACAAACCATTTGACAAACATTTCCTGCCTGTTTCCTCGGACTATTACTGTAGTAATAAAGTGGGCGATTAAAGTAGGACTACGTCGTAAACAATTAAGATAGCACCGAAATATCTTCGTTTATTACGTCTTAGATACTTTCGCTTATATATTAAAATATATAACGGCTTTATATAAGATGTTTGTTCAAATATTTCATTAATAAACCGAATATAACCTATGGAACTTATTATTTAATTTGACTTAAGTTTATGATACAAAAAGTGTAGAAAAATCACGAGAAGTCCAAGATCCGTAAAACAATTCAAAGTCCCCGGGTCTTGTCTCGGGTCTCGCTCGAATGTAATCAATTCCAACAAGGTGTGTGTGTATAAAACATCCGGTATAAAGTGGATTGAACCGGATGTCTCGTGAAATCAGATTTATTCTAACTCAGGACCTCCTCCTTGTAAATATGGAAAGATTCTATTTACTTAACAAGATAATAAGTTTAAAACAAACAATGTTTCTAACAAAAGCAACCAATGAAAAGAAATAAAAATCGAATGACGACAAAATTTTGCAGGTTAATGAGAAATCTGAGATCCCGTAAAGAATATAAATCGTATATTATAAAAAGTCGTTAAAAATGCAGATTTATTCGAGGAATGGTTCAAGGTATTTAAAATTGGCCACTAAACGATCCACCGCGTATAGATCGGTGCCACTAACGACGGAATAATTACACAATGATCCACATTACAAATGCAAAAATCTGGACCCCTGATGCATATAAAATGGATCCTTCATTGTGGTACAAGCGGTGAGAAATTGCAGATTGATACGACGCTGAATTGATAAGTCATTTGTTCTCAATGACGATGTTTTTGTAAATTAGACCAACCCATACCTGCTCCGTGATTGTTGGTTTTTTTAGAATTGCCGTGACGTTTTTATACGTCAATATTTCGACACTTTGTCATCATAATGACCATTTAATGAAACATTAAAATGAGAACAAAATTATTCATGAAGGACCACTGTGGATAACTTTTAATATTTTTTTATAGTGTATAATTTTACAGATGATTCTAAACTAAAGGCGATTAAAATTTCTGTCTTTAGAAATCGCGTGACATTTATCCTTTAATTGGTATTATAACTTACGTAAAACTTGGTTATGCTACTTTTTAAAATTTTTCATTTTTTAAATTTTATTTCACTGATTAGTTTTATATTTCCTAGGTATGCTTGTTGTATCTTGATGCTCATTTTTGCTGACTGAGCTATTCTCTTGACTTGCGCCATCTTAACCCGCCGCCAAACATCCCCAGTAATGACTGGACAAACACACATCTGCATATGACCTCCCGAGTACCTTTAACCCGTTCCACTTCACAATTTACTGGCACAAAAATGGAACGAGATTAAGCTTTGTTCCCTTTATAATATCTTAAATTTGGGTATTTCATTACCCTTTAAGGGCTACCTAAAAATATCTATGAATAAACACAAAGAAATTTTGTTCTAAATTGTTCTTTGAAAACGCGACCTCTCAATTATTTCAATAATTAAAAATATAGCAAAGTATTTAATAACTAAAAATCTGTTTTCTTCTCTTAATCAAGACATAAGTCTCAAAGTTAGATCACTTTGAGTGTAATGAAGTCCGTGGCTTTTATATAATGAACTCGGATAGTAAAGTAAATATATTAAGTAAATAATAACAAGTTTCTAGTATAAGCATAATTAGTATATTCCCCCGTGGAAGAGAAAACAAACACTCACACAAACACTAGAATAACTTCACTCTACTAAAAGTAACACAGTCGTCAAACAGTTCACTGGTATTTGTTAAACATCTGTTAACTATGAATTTACTAATAGAAATATTTGATATTTATAAAAATATTTCGATTAATATTGGAAATATTTAATTTAATTTCACGTCTATTTTATATATTTTCTTTGATTTCCGAAATACAATAAACATTTTGGAAATTAATTTTCTAATTTAATAAGTAGACATTTTTATAAATTGATTTTGTATATACTTATATTTAATTTGTCAAAAAAGTAAACTAAGCATATAGGAGTATGGATATTTGGATGTATTTAAAAATATATATATAAATAAATAGTATAGTTGTTTGTCCCTAATTATAAGGTGCAGGATGCAGCTGATTTAATGTCAGACGGGAGATAATGTTATGCGAGGCGTTCACAAAACCGGGTTCTAATTATCTTTTGTTATTCTATGTTAATAAATTTCATCCCAATTAGACTTTAATGCCTCTGAATTATTATACCAATGATATTTAAAAAAAAAAATACTTTTTTTAGTAATATTTCCAATAGAAACCAGAACATTTTCCCTATTTTTGTTATCCGTTGTCGGAATCACCCCGAGGGTTGGCACATAGATATGCAAATGTTTTCAATAAGGGTAGGTATGGAGTTGTGACATACGGATATACAGCTTGAATATTCGTTATATTGTATAAATTATAGACTCTGTAAATTGTCTCGCCTGTTACAGACGATGGTACAAACATTTGTCATGAATGACGAATTTCAAACGTTTATGAATTATGTTTATATATTTTTCAAGACGATATTATTTTAAATGATATAAAAATATAATGTAAACCTGTTTATTGTTCGCTAAATTCAAACAAACACACACTTGTGCTTAACATACGAGTGTACCATGTGTTGCTGTTAACAGCTTACGTTGCTGCTACAAAGGATATAATATCTCTGGGACTCTTGAACGTAATAATAACTTTACACCAAATTTTATTACAAACTTCCAACAATCAAGATGAAACAACTATTTTTAATAAAATAAGAGTTATTTTAATGTTTGTTTTCATTCATATCTTTTGTTTTAAAAAATACAACTGAAATGAACTAAAAAAAAATCCGTACCCGCATGGGGACACGCGTGGGTAGACCTCGTGTGTAACTCATTTAAAATATAACTCACTACCTAAGAATAATACATGATACCGTTGTTTACATCAAAAATTTTAAGCAAAAAGCGGTTTTAATTTTTTTTCTCGGAAAAGGTATCTTTTTTGGAAATACTTTTGGTACTTAAATTTAGAGTAAAAAATAACCTTTCTATTAAAAATATTTGCGAGGAGGGAATGTTTACCAGAAAAAAGTTGCCGTGGTTTTACCTACCTAAAATTTACAAGCTAAAAGTGGTTTTTATTTTTTTTCTCGGAAACGGTACCTTTTACGGAAAAACTTTTGGTACCTAAATTTAGAGTAAAAAATAACCTTTCTATTAAAAATACTTGTGATGAAAGAATATTTACCAGAAAAAAGTTATGATTTTTTTTCCAAAAATTTTCGGTTTTTTTACCCCCACCCCTAAGTTATTGAAGTTAGGTTTTCGGTTTATCTACATTAGTTATAGGTATTTATCAAAGACATCATATAATATGAACGCGATTGATCTCCTTTGTATAGGGACAAAGTTATGGTCGAAAAACTGAAATCAGAAAAAGTGAGGCCCTAGCGCCCCCTGTGACCGGATTTCTCTGGTTAACGAACTTGACCTTCATTTTTGGATGGTTGATTTTTGTGCAAAGTTTGAAAGCGATCCGAGCGAAACTGCGGCCGCTATCGTGCTGACAAAAGTCGAATCTGGACGCACGCACGCATATATATATATATATATATATATATATAAACTTTTTGACCAATGGTCATTTCGGACTCAGGCGGTCATAAGAAGACCTCCTGTGAAGAAATTTTTCCGAAATTCGAAAGTAGGGGACAAATGAATGGGCAGACCGAATTCTTCGAGGTCTACCCAAAATATTAAAAAGAACGATGTAAAAATAATGTTTCCGTTTTAAGCTCACTGGTTGTTTAAATTGACTAAATTCTTATAAAATCCACTTCAAACAACCTTCCTCTATTCCTTAAAAGCACTAAAAAGAAAAATATTATAAATATCGTTCTCCGCTTCCAGTGCTGAAAAAAAAACAAACACAAACAAACAGGAAAAAAATAAAGAAAAACTAAAATAAATTCCATTTAAAAAAGCAAAGAAAATGGAATCCTTTTTAAAATCGGATCATATTTAAAAGTTGAACTACAATATCAATAGTTCAGATTGGTAGCGAACAAACAGCGTGTTGATCTTGTAAGTTTTGAATGGGTCCAATTTAGATCAATTTCATCGTAAGGCCGAGACGCATTCCCGGATTTGTAGGGATAAACTTTTATTGACATACTATCCCTGGAATCGTACCTCGTGCTGGATAAGGTTACAGCTCACTCTAATTCACTATATTTTTTATTACTACTATCCTCTTATAGAGCAAAACTTTATATGAAAAGAATTTAGTTACCTTTGTTACGAAAAATATATGTCACTTCATAATAAAGTTATCTGTTTAAGATGTACACAATTTTTAGTCATCCACTTGGTCACATGTAAATAGATGGGATCATAAACTACGCACACGAGCCCCTCGCACTTCATAATGTGATTACAGCACGTATTCTGATTCCTAAACAAATATACAGCCTTATCACCGCGTCTTCATTTTAAAATGGCGCCCAACGTGAGGCCCTTTTGATGCTACCCGCACTGTGGTTTATTATTTATTCATTTAAAATACAATAAATGTGAGTGTAGATAACTTTATAGCTATTTATTTCTTTCTATAAATAATATTAAGTAAACTTAATCCATCCCTAGTTTTTATTCAGTTTTTATTATAAGTAAATAATTATAAAGATTGTAATCAAACCTAAAACAAACCACACTAGTGACCAATTAATAAAAAGTTACTTAAGGAGTTGTCTCCAGCGCCCGTTTTTATAAAGTTAAAATTAAAAAGAGAAATAGTGAAAGTTGCGGCTAATTAGCATCTGAATACATAACTGCTAATATTTTTGAGGCGATGGGGATGCAGTGCGCTCGAACCACGACCGGGGTCTCTTTAATAAGGGTCGTTACACACTGTTTGTACTGATGCTGGAATCTCTTAATTTCGCGCCGGCCTCGCCCATAAGCTCAGTAAATAGTACTCCGTGCCTTTAACGCTTGAAACAGAGCAAGATGGAAATTGTGAGCGACTCTGTGGGCACGTTTGACAAGCTTTTAACAATTTATCCGACATTTTTCATAGTAATTTCCAAGCTCGTGTCCCAAAATTACAAATGTAGAGTACATTTTGTTTACAATCTTTTTCTGTAATATTCAAATACATATATAATAAAATTTTTTTCATTTATAATAAAATTAGACGATGTTATTTTTTATGTGTATAATCTCAAGTTAATCAACCTTACTGATAAATAAATATTTAGTAGTGCTATTTGAATATGACGTAATCTTGACTTCATGTTCAATAATAATCGGTTGTTGAGTTTATAATGTCTTGGGACATACGTTTATCATATGATACGAAGTTACCTTCTTGATGACTTGGGACAGGCGACGTGCTCCAGGTAACTATGTAATCTATTCTCGTTATGTTATGAAATACTAGGGTTGGCACCCTTGTGTAATCAGTGACTTGTTGAAATAGGGTACAAAGAGCAGAAAGGTAGGCTTTGAAACCTGTCCTTCGGTGATCATTAGAGGTTCATTAAATTATCAAAAAATAATTTTGTATTTCTTTTCATGAAACATTAAAAATATGACTAATATTTAGATTGTATGAACTGTTTGTTGTTTTTTATTATTAAATCGGCTAGAATTTATTATTATGTATGATACTAACTAAATAATTTTGTAAAAGTTAAAGTGGCATAGGATGAACTCTCATCCAGAGCTTCCCTATTCACGGATAATTGATACTCGAATAAAATGAACTTTATAAACTTGAAACGATGGCGTTTACCTGATAAGTAAAAAAATATCGACTTAAAATCTGCTTCAATCTTCGGATCTATCTCTGAGCCTTTCATAGCTGTCAATTTTTGTACAAAAAGAAAGTTTTGCAAGGATTACTCTGGCTTTCGAGTTTTATGAAAATGGAATCCAATTATTCCCGACGTTTCAGACATTTTAACATTGTCTTAGTTAACTAAATTTATTCAGGCCTAAAGCTGAAAAATTGAAATTGAGGGCACTTTTTCATTTTCACGTCTATGCGTTAACGGGATGCTGTAACGTGACGGGGATGGGCTTATCTTGTTGACGCCATCTTTAAATAACCCCCAATTTAAAGTTTAATCTTTCTTGAGAGATGTCAAACGACGCCAGTCTATTTTAAGAATTAGTATAACTCAATTCATTACTGCGGCCTGGTTAATATATTTTTATCACAATATAACTTTATATACCACTTTTCAACAAATTAAATACACTTTAATTAGGGTAACACGAAAGTACATAGCTCAGCAATCCAGATATATAGCGCTGTAAGTAAATTAATTGATTGCGGTCAAATTTACGGCCTAGTCTGGGGCAGCAGTTCAGATGAGTTTGTCAATGTTGTAATGAATGGCGAAGGTCACTGGAGCCCGGCCAACAGAAACACGAAGACCCTGCGGCGCCACTATTTGTGCACCTGTCATAAATTGTCAAATATCTTTATTTATGTTTAGATAACTTACTAAACTATTAGTTTTATATGTATCACGGTGGTTATTTTTGCGTTTTGAATCCTCTGTCAAGTTCCAGTTAAGTAAAATAGCTTAAAAGTTTAGTATAATATTTAGAACATTTTAAAGTGCACGTCTAATCTTATGTAGAACATCAATATGATATTTACTCAGTAGAAAGTTGACAATATATTGTCGTTTTTTTCTACCACATTATTTGGAATAAAACGAATATTCGAATTTTATGCCAACTATTTAAAAAGTTATGAAAACGCCTCGAAGCGAGAAAACAATGTAAAAACTCACATGTATTTTAAAGTAAAATATCTTACATTGTTTCATTTTAGTGTGTTTTTATTTACTTTATTATTAATTATAATTAAGGTTTACGAATTACCTATCTGTAATATTTTTTAATCTTCACACGAAATAAACTTATAATTCCAAAGGATGTAAACATAATTTTATGATATATTTTTAAAACAAATACCCTTATGGCATTTATTAAATTAATAGAAATAAACCACTTTCTGTATTATTATAAACCAACTAATTTAAACCACATCCAATAATCCTTGATTCTTGATCTCATACAAATTATACTTCGTGATCACATCACTTGATCCCAAAAGTCTCTTAATTAAATCTTGTTAACATATCTTTGAAATGATATTATTATTTTAGTTTTAACGTATTATTCGGTTCTAACCACAAAAAGGACTTTGGAGTAAAGAGTTATGTTTAGGGAGAATAGTCTATCTTCACTATCATCACCTAGCACTAAATAGCACCTGATGAATATAGAAATCAATAAATTTATAAGCGTTCTTAATAAAGTTATAAAGCACACATAAAAATTTACATCATTACTCATCAGTTTGAATCTTGTTTTGTATCCGAATAGGATGAAAAATATGGATGTCCTATTGGTCACATACAAATTATTTCCCTTTTATATATATATATTTGTATTATATATATATATATATATATATATATGAGTTAGGTAAAGTTTAATTTAATTTGTCTAATTGTCTGTCTATTTTTGTACATTCTCCTGAAATCTGAATAACTCTTATATCTATATACTTATTTACTTAATTAAATTGTTACATAAAAATAAACCACTTACATATTTGATAAGTCAATATCATTTAACTTATAATAAAAAAAAATGGTCAGCACAATTACCTTGATAGGCTTTTTGTTGTCCTTCGCAAAAAGACAACTCCAAAAGATGCCTCGTAAAATACCGTCGTTGGCTTGTTATTAAACGAAATAAGTTTATAGTTTCCATAAAATATCCCAAACAAGACCCCGGTGATATAATATAGCGACTCCTAAAAAGCCTCCCCGTCCTAACTATCAGACGATCTTCTTTAATAAGGCAGAAGGTCTTGGAACGTCCAATTATTAAAAAATATGATTCATTTCTATCTTTCGTAACAAAACACTTTTCAAATATACTTCCAAAATAATATATATTTAATTATTATATCAGAAATCATATACCTAGTTATTTTCAATTTAATATCCTAGAATTACCAAGTGAATGGGATGCGAATAGAATTGGGCAGTCCGATAATTCCTTTAACAGCGTCGACACAAAAGCACAGCCCATCGGCTTTGCTCTCTACTTCGCTTAATGACGTTTTTGTCTGTCCCGTCTCCGCTCGTAATCTTGTGTTTCGATATTATTGATCCGTGAGAATTAAATCTGTCAATATTATTTTGTGAATTTTCCTTTGTCCGATGCTCTCTGTGTCCAATATCAATAAGCCAAATGTAGTTTGTATTGACGTAACATGATTTTAACTTAATTGCAGAATTATTAGTAAATTAGTTGTTCACCAAACTATATATAGAATGTATTCACCCTCAATAGGTTTATATTTATATATACTTATATATATAGCGTAACTTTTCCCCTTTGATTCCTCTTTGTGTGACGACGTCCTACAAAGATGTAATGTCCTTTGTACACAATATATGTTTTAGGACAGTGATTGTTCCAGTCCAATCTATCGCTTCTCATATATTTACAAGTGACACACAGGCAATATTTATATTACATAAAAAATGTTACCCAATAAAAAGGAAAAGACTAAATTCTGCATAGATTTTAAAACATTCAATATCAACGAGAAAAGAAGCACTCTTCAAAAATACATAATGAAGAGTATTATGTAAAAATAAATCATGTTTCATGAAAGAAATGTGGCTTCATCGTGATATGAAGTCGCCTTTTACGAGAATTAATATCGAGCTTCCGTACGCAAAGAGAGAAAGGAAGTAATAGGATATTGGGATTAACTTTGTTATAGATTATTGATTTATAACCACGGAACACGTGCAGCGACTTAATACAATTAATACTCCTCCCATTGTTAATTATAACCTTCGATACAATATTTATAATAACGGGACCCTGGTTATATATCATTAACACTAAACCTACCAAATACCGGTCAAATTGACCGTTCTTAAACTTTTGTAAAACTTACACATTTTTAAACGTAATATCGTTATTAAACTATATGCATATTCTTAGAATTGTCACTCTTTACTTTTAGCTATTTCCATTATTATCTGAGTTATATAATAAAATAACTTTTAGTTACCGGTCAATTTGACGGCGTGCGGTAGAAACAGGTATATAAGAATTGTCGGTAGGTTTAGTGTTAATATGAATAATATTACATTTATAGCCAAGTATTGAAACCTGCGTTTAAAACAAATACGCGAGTAAAATGGATAAAAAATTTAACAATAAGTATTGATATTAATAAAAGTATATATATATATATATATATATATATATTAAATAACATACATACATTATCTATATATATATATATATATATATATATATATATATATATATATAGATAATGTATGTATGTTATTTAATATAATACATACAAGAAAATAACGAGGAACCACTAATTAAAACTCAAACGATGTCCCTAATTCCCAATTTGGGACTTTTTAACTTTTGAATAAATAACCTACTCGGTATATAAACTATCATATATATATATGTATATATATTCTTGATTCTTGTATTTGATATAGATTTGTATGTACACTTAAGTTGGACTTAACAACCTGATATTATATACTGCTATATATATTTATAACTTAAAAACAATGTAAAGTCAAAATAAACACAATCAGTTGATGTCGCGGTCGCGGGATAAAATGATAAATTTGCTTCATTTATTTCCATTTTAATTAGCCATTCAAGATTTTATTGTTGAAATAGCTTTCATCTTTATTTATATACATTTTATAAGCGTTGTCTAAATGTTTTTAAATGAAAGTATTTTAAAGGTAAAATATAGTCTTACAAAAATTCGTCCGTTGTAAGTTTTGTATTAAAATTAGTATGTATAACAACTATAATGAAAATAAAGAGTCGTTTATTATTAAACTTAACCCATAATATACATTGCTGGTTCTGATCGCGCTAAATGAATACACTTGTCAAGCAATACAGTGAAGTGTTTGTGGACATCGTTCGGTGAAAATGTATACGATAATTTCGATGTGGATTAAGAGCCTTCGAGTATTAATAGCAGACATTGTTTGCAACGTTTAATCGATTAGTTTAATAAATTAATGTAATCTTTCCATTCCATTGTTGTCCCGTCGATTTTTAAGGAAATTACAGAGTTAACTTGAGATGCTTAAGGGGGTGAATCTCCAAATATCTCAGTTACTTGCCGTTTGTAACCGTTTAACCAAAACTTGGCTATTAAACGTGACATATGCGGCATAAAACAAGATACAAACAACTAGTTTGAATGCTCTAAACGCCATATAAACTCGCTACCCACTTTAAGACCACGATTTAGTTTAGCTTAGGGCTGTCACTTTGAGCCAAGATTACATATACTATGTTTTAGGCTTATCTATTAGCAACGGTGCAACTAACTTTTTTGTACCAGATTGTGACATCAATACTATAACTGTTAATGTTAAAACATGTATTAGTGTAATATAATATTCGTCAGTGTAGTCAACCCTACGAGGGTCGAATTTCATATTTTGATAACTTTCCTTCTACAACAACGTGGAAGTAGTTATTACAATTTTGTAGCTCAATACAGTGTTTATTTCGGCAACTCTCATTCAGAAAGGTACAAAAACTTCATTGCAATTTCTGTTGCTTAGATTCCAGAGTAATGGACATAGCAATCAAATTGCCAATATAATATAGTGTTTCCCTAAGCTTTTATAAGCTAACTGACGATTATTAATTAATACTTTATTATGGATTTAGTTTTTTAGTATTTTCTGGACGCAATCAAAACTCGGAGTCCAATGTTCCATATATAAAAACCTATAATATGTTGTATAAGATTAATGTCAACTTACCGGCATAGTTTGACTGCCGTGAAGACTGGTGATCGCGGCCTGGGCCTCCTGGTGTGAACTGAACTTGACGAACGCGCACCCTGGACAAAACACAGATCATAAATATCGTTAACATAATTATAACTTACTAAGTACCCGTCTAAAATGCTGAAGCTCCCAGACTATTACCTTAAGTGTATTGTAATTATAATTCTGTTGTGTAATGCTATTAGCATAAACACATTAGGGCCTCTTACGAAAACTATTCCTGACAGTCTATTCCGAACTGTCTCCCCAATGTGTCTCACACTTGAAAATGTCACATCATATTAATATAATTTGCATACATTTGAATGAATAAGCTATGACAAAGGCTGTAAAGGACATTGAGTTCATTTGAGAACAATGAGGTTAGGGACAATTGAAATTTAACATCGGGATACTTAAATATTAATAGTGTACTGTTTAATTTTCGGTGCCATTTCTCAAAGAATTAATTTTGTATTGATACTAGTTGGACGTGTAGCAAACAAAACAAGATTTACATACAACGAATTTTTATCTCTTTATCTATGTAAAGAGAAATCCACTCAATTTTCATTCGCGCTAAAAGCATTCGCCAAAAAAAGTACGCAACCAAAAAAATCTTAAACAACAACGCGCATTGGGATTATCGTTCAATTTTTCAATAACAAGCTGTCAGAGTACAGTGTATCGGAAACCTTATCAATCTTGCTCTCCACAGGTGTGGAGTGAGACACACACAAATAGTGAGGGGGAAAAAGTAGGATATGTTCATTTAATGATGACTGATGGATTTGTTATGAAGATAGGATTATAGAACGGAAAGCTGAATCTAATAACTAAATCACCGGTGATGCTGCAGAAATATTGTCTGTTGTCTGAGATAGAAAATTAGGAAGGCAAAAGGTGTTTTTTACAATTTTTTCTGATCTTTCTCCTAAATCCCTGAAATCTTGAGCAATGCCTGCTCAAATATTTTATGTCGTCTCATTGTATTTACTTTTATGGTATGTTTTCCGCAAACATGACGGGGCTTTCGTTTATTGGGTTTTCCCATTTATTTATACGTGTACTTCTCTCGCATTTAAAAAGCTATTCTTCTAAATGTATCTTCGTTGTTTCCAATATGTAAGAGTCATGTTCAATGTGAAGAAGTGGACAGAAAAATAATAGTATTAACCTTAAATAGTAAAAGAGTCATTCGTAAAATTAAGTCGATAGCATTTTAGATATTTAAAATTTAATTTAAATTAAAGCTTAGTATAATTATTAACTTATAAACGACTAAGTAAATGAGCGGCTTCTTATTAAATCAGCTTCCGTGGAATCTCGTGGCGAATAAAGAGTGTACCAAAGAGATTGCGGACTTTTATCTTTTGTGACAGTCTTCAAAGGAATTATGCCTGATTGGTTTCATTCGTTACGACTGCTTGGACACGCTTCATTTAGTTTCCTTAAAAATTTGCGACCATTTTTTCTGGTATTTGATTAAATAGCATATTTTATAAAACATTCCCTTTATTCGGAACCGCAATTGGTATAATAAGAAATAGTTTCTTTTCTTTTGAGATTGTTATCAGAGTCTGGATTTTCCAACTCGAAAGGATAAAGGTACAAGCGATAAAAAGATACAACTTTCAAACTAATAATCGGAAGCTATTTAACGATTGACAATCCCGACCCGTCGGTCTGGCGCCGCTACAATGAGATTCGCCATTAAGGTAAGGTTCGTAAGTGAGAAGTCAAAAGTTTGAACTATTTACTGCAGAGAAACTTGGACGCAATTTGTAATGCTGTTATCGGGACACGCATGGCGGCTCCGAGCTAAAGACTTGGCGTATTTGCGTGTACCTACAGCTTTAGAGTTTGCAGACTTAGTTTATATTTGGAAACTTACCGTAATGTATACAAGTTTAGTGAATATTATTTGGAAGTATAAATATTGCACTTGCAACCTAATATCTTGAATAATTTGTTTCAATAACAAACATATTATGAATAAAATATCGAGGCGAACAGTATTTTTATCCACAGTATTTCTTTTTTTCATAAAGGGGATTGCGCACAGTATTTTTAGGTCGTTTATTTTCTCGTTCAGGTATTAAAGCTGTTAACAATAGTTGATAGAGGCTGTAAATTATTTCGCGCTTCTGCTTTTTATTACGCTAGGGTGTTTAGAACATCTGCAGATGTGAAATATTGTTAAAAATCACAAATTATTTAATAGTATTTATTAAAGAGATATTACTATGAAAGCTATGAATATTCTTTTTATTTTTACGCCAGACGAGAGAAATATAACATTATTTAAAACAAAGAAATATTAAATCTAACATCACCGAATAGCAGACGACAACCCATAAATGCTCGTGCCAAAGGCATTCTGAAAGTAATCAATAATGATGTGTTCACTGCCTATAATGTCTGTGCGGCGTCGGTGCGTAAGGCGTGGTGCAGGTAACTTGGCGGTCGTCCAAAGATCTGTTTTCCTGTTGCCTCCAAACTTGCAGATCAGTTTTTATCGCCCGAAAGGCCTTTATTGTCGACAGATACCGTCCGAAATGTTTTCGTGTCGCCAAATATTATTGGATGGTTTTATGTATCGGAAACATTATATTTTTAAAAGTTTGGCACTCCAACTGTACGTATTTCAAATCTGGGAAAGATATAAAATAGTTTATTGCTTAATGGCGTCTTTATCTAAGGAGGGTTTATTACCCCATGGCGGGAGATACTCAAACGTTACCATCGTTTTCAATTTTAAGTATTATGGTAAATAATAACGTAAATTATTCAAGGTATTATTTTTATTTTCTTATCTCTATCTATATTTAGACTTTTGAAATATTAATACGTATGATATTTAAAATAGTTAATATAAATCTGAATCATATAAATTTATAAACCGAGAAATGCCGGGTGAATACATTAGTATAATGTTATTAAATAATATCTACAACCATTGAAGTATCCATTCAATGGATAGGTAAATTTAATCTCAGTAGAGGGGGGATGTGGTTGTGATAAATCTTGAACAGATAGATATTCATGTACCAACTATATGATATAAAATAAACCAATATATATAAGTTCCAATGTCTGTCCGTGTTGCAGTGCAGTAATCAGAATGTATTCGAAATCTCAACAAAAATGTCGTGACTATGTAATTCCTCTCATCTACATTTTGATGCGAGTTTAGTAACTCGAGGAAGAGCGCTTCCATACGCAAATACGATGTTGAATAGAAAAAGTATATTGAAACGAGAGAATCTTCCATATATCTGCGTCTGGTATAAAGGGGCACGTTATTTATTTATGAAATTAAAATACTTTATATAAGATAAGAATAATATTAATCGTATTACCATCGGATATAAGTGTTAATGGCAATTTCTTTTCGTATTTGTCTATAACAGACGTGTGTTTTGCTACATTTAACATTTCTTGCCAAATATTTACTTTGTGATGTCACAATTCGTCAAAGCTTTCTTTGTGTTTTTTGTATCCTTGTATCTTTGACGTTCTGAATAAATATATACTTTTATATATTAGGAAGCATACACACATACACGTAATACGCAAAACATTACTACTGAAATACATTTTTAAGATTATTACTTTATACTTTGATAAATAATAAAAACATTGATTATTAGTTGAGTTATTATTATTTGTTATAAATAAAGTAAATTATTAATTTATAATTGTAGTAAAAGGAACAAAAATATAGCAATAAAAAAATTATAATAAAATGAAATTATATATGAATGTCCTATTGTGTGTAGTTGCCCTTAAACCAACATCAGGGATCTGAGGACACCTTCCCCCTAAAGATTTTTGCGTAATAGATTTTGTGTTTAAGGGATTTTACTTACGTTGTTTGAATAAGATACGCCTTGATGTATTTTTGATTGCAAACTCAACTTGCTTCTGAGGAATTAAGCTGAGTGCTTCAAATTTAAGTTAATATGTTTACCATTATTTAACTTTTATATTTTACATTTACCGCAAAAATTATAATTACCCAATAGTTTTTATAATCTTGTAAGATATTTATAAAGGTATAAAATTTATAAAGGTTTCAAGATATTATAGATTTTTCTTTCTTTCTTTCTATCAATTTGATTGTTTGTGCATTTATTGAATTTACTTATTTTTGAAGCAACTTCACATAAAATATACTGAACCGATTTGAATGAAAATTAGCAGAGCTATGGAACTTAGGAATGGGCATATTTAAAACAAAACAGAATTAAAATATCTCATTCCGTTCAGAAATGATGGTCAAAAAACAGAAGGGACTTAGCTCAACTCCCGCACCACACGGCGGTGATTCCTAGTTATATATGTATATATTAAAGAAGTTGAGATTAACCGGACAGGACGTTTAATAAACTATTTGAATGATAAACCCTTTTAAAGATATCACTTAGTTACTTTGTAGTATAAATATATAAGCACATAAGATAGCACCATAAAATATGTTTCATGTAAAAAATATATAAATAAAATGTAACATAATATAGGTGTAAAGTTCATTAATAGAAAAACTTTAAATCGTACCGATAGATCAATATGCCTTTAACTTTCCACTGTAGGTACTTCACTGATAACAACTCCATTGAAACATACAATGTTCTTATCAGCACTTTGAAATATTGCAGAGTTTCGAATATTTTGAAACTGGTAAGAATCAAAAGTAATCAGAGCAGAAATATCATTATTAAAATGAAACTTTGAAAGTTACCTAAAATGGAAAGAAATAACAAAAATGAATTATTTATCATAAATACAAGAAGAATAAGCGGCGATGAATAAATAACAGAATCCAGGCCACCTGAGAATCACTATAACTTACTTAGAACAAAATACTTAATATATCACCGCTTACAGTAGCCGTAATAAAGCCCTTCATAAAACTTCCTTATCCAAAAAATGAGCGGAATAAAGCAAATTATTTATATAGAAGAAGATAAAGCAAGAAATTCATGTAACAAACGCTAAGACCTCTTTAAGAAATTACACCGAAAAGTTGCCCCCTAAATAATAAGGAGGGTATCGCTTACGGCCCTCAGAGCATAATTAATGTTATAAGGTTCTATTAGCTTTTCAATTAGCCGTCTTTAAGTATCTTAAAATCTCTTGTTTCAGGTGAATTCTTTCCCAACAGTAGGTACCTACGTGGAAAGAGATAGTTAATTAAATACTTAGACGCTTGAGATTTATATCACTCCTGAATTAATTGCTCAGGTATTGTTTCCAGCTGTTATTGGTATATCGATTATACTTAACTAAAAATAATATATATTATCTGTGTTTAATTTTTTTCCAACTTTTACCTAATTTGTGTGTAAAAAATGTCAATTTTTTTTGCAATTAAAATTAAATATACTTTTTTAATCCACATTTTGGTTAAATGCGTTAAGCTACCTCCAGAGTTTAAGTAACAGCATCCTTAGCTTATTAGTGAAGTTGAGACAAAGGGCTTGCAAGTTCTTCCCTTTGTTCTTCTCATCGGAATGAAACAATGGCTAATTTTGAACTTTATTTCATCAGGTGTTGCGGCCTCCGTTCTCCAAATTGATGGAATTTCCTCTGTCGCTTGCATGCTCTGTTTACTTTTTAACTGTTTAACTAGATTTTGTGACTTTGTCAACGCCGTTTCGGCTTTGTTTATTTATTTCGTATTTGGAGTAGAACATGACGATTGAAATGTTATGGGCATTCACAAACAATATTAAATGTAAATCGTAAATATATTTAAACTCGATATTCGTATTTATAACGAGTAAAGAAATTTCAGTCCATTTGTTTTATGTGTTCTCGATGTAAGCGGTAACATGAAGGGGGATCTAAAATCACTGCCAACAAAAACAAACGCGAACGCACCGTTGATGAGGTTCAATGAGCTGTGACGACTTTATCTAATTTTTTAAAAGCAACACTTTGAATGATAAATTATTAATCCGCATATGATTTACGTAAATTGCTTCTGATTATTCCAATTTCGAAATCTAATTCGTAATATACATGTATTAGTAATTGCTTCCCTTTAAGACCTAGTCTATCAAGCTATCTGGTTTCAGGAGGCCTTGCGTGACCGACAGTCGTGGGCGTTATCACAATTGCGCCTTGGCGTCTCACCATACAATCAGCGACACGACCCCAACCCCACAAACCATAACCATCTTTATTACACTACGTTATAGCTGGTTTTCGTTTACGCACAATTACGCTTCTACCTAACTGTACGGTAGTAAAACTAAACGATACCATTGAAGAACCTACATGCAATAATCTGTTTAATGACAGTGGTGTTAAAGTAAGTTTTCGTGTAATTATAATTGTGATGTATAAATGCGTTGAAATAGTAACACCTCTATCTTGTATCGGCAATTAGGTTGTATTTATGTGGGTAGATTGAGTTTTAAAGACCCCGTTTGGAATAACAATGTTTGTATTGTGTTACATATTTTTTGTCGACGCTAAAGCTATTATCGGGAGATAAAAATACAACGCTAATTTGTTTTTCAACTGATAATATTTTAACTAAAAATACAATTTTAATCTGAAAATAAATAAATCCTTTTATAATGAACTCTTTGTTTGTATTTTATATAAATAAATATTGAAATATACTATTAGCAGTCTTAAAAACGAACAATCGCCCTAACCAATCCTATATATAGATATATATGTATGTATGTATGTATGTAAATGTTTGCGATGGTAGGACGGTAGCCGCTCGGTTGAATCCCTCATTATTTTTCCGGTCGTCAGCCACTCATCGAGAGCACGACGAAAAGCAAAATTGAGTACAATGCCTACTACAAGACATATATGACTGAAATATTTCTTTATATCTTTTCAAATCAATACTATCACTTGTGTATAAGAGGAGCGGTACCTTATCAAAAAAAGCCATTTTGTAAAGACACTCTCCAACTTAAAAAATGTCTACGAGTGTTCTAAACGCAATCCTCTGAGAACCACACAACACACTCAGCCGGGTTATCTTTGTGATTACATTTTCAAAAACGTCAATACATTACATTGTACTACACTTATTCTTATTTAAACAAAATTTTTAAAAGAAATAAATTAACATTCATATATTAAACAATTTATTAATATATTATTATGATATTAATATTATTAAAAGTATACAAGTGAGCAGCGTACGTCAACACATTGTACTCGTCAGTTGGATCGTGAAAATTCGACTGACTTCAGACGTTTTTCTTTTCCTCAAATGATAGGTACGTACGTGTACGTGTTGACGTGATAAGGTGAAAGTAATGTTGTGTTCAAAGTGGAAATATTGATAGAGTGATAGTTCACTTTAACCAATAATAAAATATACTAGACAAAAAGATATATATATATATATACTAGCTTATTCCTTCCCGCTTCGCTGGGGACAATTTATTAATTTGGATGTGAACTTAGGTTGCTATGCTAACCTTTGTCATATTATCCGTTGTCACCGTAACCGTTGCTATAGTAACTCTTAACCCCGCGTTAAGTGTATAGCTCCTACAGATTTAAAACTTGGCGAAATGCAAAAAGTTGAAATATGTTGGGATAGGAATTCCTTAAAATTCTTTCTTAGTGGACATCTACGTCACAAAAGAAGTAATTATATAAAATTTTGAATTAATCGGACACTTAGTTTCGGAGATTTCGTGATGAATCAGTGAGTGGGTTTACCACTCACTGATTCATCACGAAATCTCTTTATTACGAAATATATTTCAGTAAGTGATGTGCAAATGAGCGTGCTAGTGACGATACGTGATCATCGCCGCCCACGAACTCTTTTAACATCTGAGGACTTGCAAAAGCGTTGTCGTCCTTGGTGGTGGAAATATAAGCCTCTAGAGAGATAGATAACAAGTAATCATTTTGAAAAAATATGTATGTTTATATAAGACATGTTTGTTTGTTTAAGATAATTAATATAATTTTTGTTTTTTAATTGGAGCACGGTTTATAAGTAACGAAGTCTGAAAGTTATTATCATTGCGTGTCTACGAGTTAGCAAATTAAAAGGTGACATTGATGTAAAAATACAGAAAACTCATATAATTTTTGATTTAGATACCTAAATACAAACAAATTTAATTTTGTTAGTTAAATGTAAATTAAATTAGTTTATTTAAATATTATCTCTCATAGCTGATACCCAAATTGACCCAAACATTAAGGTTGCGTTCTTATCAGTGCGTAGATAACGGACACCATTTATTTGTTAGAAAAGTTCGCGTGTTCGAATTAACTATTAAACAGCTGATTTTAATGCAGTATTCTTTAAAATACAATGAGTTTGAATAAAAAAATACGTATACAATTTTTAGAACCAAATTGTGTTATACGTATCATATATAAAACCTTCCAGTTTTTTAGCTATACCTAAGTTAATAAGCCTTATCGGACCCTTTTAGGGCCTAAACTTGTCTAGGACATCTTTATGACTCTAAGGAGCAATTTATTATTGTTTCAATCAATTTATATATACTATATCGCTATTGTCAAACACGCCATGTGAGAAGGGATACACAATTAACCGCTCCACTAGACTTCCTATCTCTCCCGACAGACTTTCCTAATACTATAAGGCGTAGATCAGACTTACATTACATAAAAAATATATAATGCCCTTCATAAACCCCCAATTTGAATTTCGAAACGAAATTAGGGATTATTATATTGAATTGAAAATGCGATCTGAATAAATCATAAAGAATAGTGCCGGTTATGTCCCCACTAACAAGTGAATAAAATATCGTCTACTATTTTTATTGATGTCTGTTACCCTCAAAATTAGGGGGGAGGGGGGGTTACTTGTCACTCGTCCACGCCTACGCACCTACATTGTGTTTCGACCCTTCACTCCTTAAGAAGTAGGTCACTCCGATCCTTATTAACGTTCATTGTGTTGATATATTATGGTGGTCTATTGATTATTGATAGCTTCCTATACATTTGTAGGCGGATTTGAGATCCCTTTGTTATTTATACTCGATGAGAGTTTCTGTCTAATCGTATAATATCATTTGTTTCATGTCATTTGGTGACAGTATGAGTGATATATACGAGTGTGTATGGTGTACCAATTTATTTGGTTTTTATTTGTATTCTTGTGATTACGGAAACAGGTAGGTAGGTAAACAAGTAGGTAAACAGGTAAGTAAACAAGTAGGTGAAAAAGTAGGTAAACAGGTAGGTAACAAGGTAGGTAAAAAGGTAAATAAGCACTAGGTAAGTTTAAACTATTCTATGTATTTCCAGAAGTTTCCTGATAGAGTTAGGCTTCCTTTAAACTTACGAATTCAAGGCTTTATAGACTTGACAGATTATATTTATACGTGCTTTTTATATATATATGTTTCCCCTAATACAGTTTTTGTTTGTCACGTCACATATTATCAACTAGATCTAGGACTAATATTTATATTTCCAAAGAACAATATTTTATCCCTGCCCTCTATTTTGAATTCTTTTATCTGATATGTGATGAATGACTTATTTACATCTGCTCTCAGTACAGAAACACAACTATAAATTATAGTTAAATATTCCACAATAGTTACAACAATTCTAACTTAAATATATTGTCAGAAATTATTGAATATATATGTATATAAACAAGAGATTCAATATACGAATACAGTCTTACATAAACGTAACTGAATACGGTTCTAATATCGATATTAATAGCACATCCATTCCTAAGTATGGTGATTGGTACAAACACCTCACGCTCAGTCATTCACAATAAGTGCTCTCAATATAAAAACCTCAATAACTCTGTCCATCTAAATGCTCCATTTTCACTGAATTCGTATTCAACACACGCTGGGTGTAGCCGGCTATAGCTTTTTATATCTTCCAGTCTTAATAATCCCTTTATATTTTTACAATCCGATATCTACTTAGCATTTTAAATTTAGGATAATATTATATAGAATTATAATAATGATGTTATATATTGGTATTTTTGAAAGGCTCTCAAATTGATATTTTGATATGGTTAAATTTCTTGATAATGATCTTAGTTTTCATTATAATACTCTAAATCTTATATAAAAATCTTATTTTCTATTAACTTTTTAAAGACCTTGCAAATCGGTGTGTAAAAATGTAAACGGGCTCCCGAGGCTTGGCTCCAAAGTGGTTATAAAGTGATCCTAAAAGCAACAGTAGCCGACCTTAAGGAGTTTTTCTTGGATGTGCGATTTTCTTCATGCACTCGTTAAAATATCATGTGCCTATTAAACCGTCTCTTCCATTTTCCCTGATGTTCCTGGCCTAAAATGTTTCCACATAAAAGTTATCCTTACGACTTTTAATCTGGATATTTGAATGTGTTAAAACGTAAATATATATTCAGTATTTGTTCATTTATTTTGTTTATTAATCAATTCATTCATATTTATATTTTATAACATATTTTAGGCCAGTGTTTAGATGTTTAAAAGAGGAAAATTGGTAACGTTTATTCAACGTAAGAAGTCTAATTGAAAACAACATTTTCTGTCAACTTATGTATGTACATATGTTGACATAAACTAAGCACTGACTGTCTTAGCAAATAGTCTTTGATACTGTCTCATTATTCCAAGAAATGACAAACAAGATGTACACGAAAAAGCTTCAGAAGACTCCAATACTGTTTTTAAACATCCAACGTTCAAGTCCAATAAGGGCGTATCTCACTGTTTAAATAAACTTCAAAGACGGTTCATATTGCGGTTTCTGGGAATGTATCTCTATATCTGGCTATATAATGTTATAGTACATTTCTGATAAGTTCAAATATAGTTTATAAAATACTATAAACCACTAATTGTAACGGCAAGGTAACAAATGGCACGTGATCTTGTGCCCTGTCATCAATGTGATTATAGATGAGGGCGATACGACGGCAAATACCGTAACAACCCCTGATGAGATTCATTCCAAGTCTAAAGAAACAATAAAAAGACATAGGAGCTTCATTACTCCGTTTGTAGAGTTTAATTAATTAGTGTAAGTGCCGGTGAGACCCGAGAGATTGGTCATTAATTAAGCGGCTCTCTGGCGATCGATCTAGAAGCAAACAATACACTTTATTACATTTATTATACCAGCAGACGGTGGTATTAATGGCCGAGTTGTTGGAATCATTGAATTCTTTAATGTAGAGTTTTTAGTTTTGCCCTTAATGTTAATAGTAGAGGAGCCGAAGAGGGGATTCCGGGATTTACTTGAGCGCGGCAGAATAATATACAGGGGGATACCTAGTACTCAATTAAGTACTTACACCAAATATGAGACTTCTATATATGATCGCCCGTCAAGGATAAAGGATCAGATTAGTAAAAAAAAATTGATCATCAAAAATTTTCGAGCGCGTCAGATTAAGATAAGATGAGGTAGTTACGTGTTAAAACGTGTAGATTTTACTAATCTGACAATTTGAGTGAAACGTAAAGAAGGGGGAGGGCTACAAAATTGTAAAAAAAAAACGTCACATGGACATTCTCGAGCGTAGCTAGATTTTTTTTTATTTTGAACAGAATAATTCAAGGATTACGAAAAATATATAATCTGACAATTTCCGCAAGCCGAAGCAACAAAAATTCATCGATAAAGTTTAATGCTTGCAGTTACATGATGCCTGTATAGTCCTCAACGCGCATCTATTCCTTTCTCACTCTTTTTCTATCTGTTATTTTCTCACTCCGGACCGACTCTAGTTTCAGTTGCCATGACACCATAGCAGCTGATCACACAGACTCGTTCGTGTCATGACATTATTTACAACGTATTTCTAATGTTTTTACGTGTTTTATGATTTTGATATAAGTTTTGTAAATTAAAGCTTATAAATATTAACTATGAGTGATATTAATATAAAATGTATATTTTGTGGTGAACATTCTTTGGAAAAACAATTAAATTTACATTAGAAACATTACAAAAATGTATAAATATTTTAGAATATCGTCGGAGCAAACCGGTTCTCCGAAAGTCCCGAACTACATACTATAATCTTGAACTTTCGATAGAATCTTCTCTAAATAAAATATATCACGCACATTGCTATAAATTATTTACAGCAATAAAAATAAAGCGAGACTTTCCGTATTTACAACAGCAACAACAGTATTTACTTTCTCATTTGCATGCTATTTCCTGAGCTTTTCATTTAATTAAGTTCAATAGTTTAAAAAAATACAAAAAATATTTTTTTAATTATCAGATTAGCCAAATTCCTCTAGATAGTTGTCAGATTATGAGACAGTACGTCCAAGGCATCAAGATAATCCATATATATCTTAATCTGACGCGCTTGAGTATTTCAAAATGACCAATTTTTTTTGCATATTCTAACAACGGACATGACTTTGCGTCACATCTAAATCGTCAGATTATTATATAAGAGCATTTTTTTAGGTTCACTTAACATCCCCTCCGAAAATCTGATGCGCTCGATAAAGTTTTTTTTTCTTTCATTTCTCACCCCTGCGTACGACCACCCCCATCACTGAAATAATCAGATTAACATACGTACATTTTTAAAAATACGTAGGACATGTATAATATCATTATCTGACACGCTCGAGTATGTCCATGGAACTGTTTTTTTTTACATATTTGAAAATCTATACCCGCTCCCCCCACTGATGAAATGGTATGTTTTATATGTCATTTTTCTTTTCATCATCTAAGCTTCACAACCCAATAGGTCTCTATGACGCTCGAATAAATCCCGATTTAGCATCGTGGCCTCTCGTACTATAAAGACATTCCAGATATATAACATCAAAGTATCGCCTATTTAGCTACCGCAATTAAAACTAAAAATTAATTATTGCAGTATTTAGATATATAAATAAATTTGGAATCATAATATTATAAATAGAAATTGCTTAATGCTTGTTTTATATGAAGAGCACGAAGACACGATACAATAACAATGTAAAAGTCAAAGTTGCCAATAACTAATGAGCTGCTTATATACTTTTTTGTAAAGGCATCTCTAAAATAAATCAGTTTCCTGTTTTCACCGAGAGAACCAGATTCAATAAGAAGTATTTTATATTTCTGAATGAGCCTTTCGAGAAACCCGTGAAAGGGTAGCGGTTCTTCGGAAAACTTGTTTCAAAGGTTATATGAATCAGTTGCGTGGCATTTTAAACGAGGATCGCATGTTGAAAATGGTCTTAAAAACTTGGTTTCTTTTGAGAAAGACTTCCTATTTTATCGCTTTTGTGTAGGCTTTGAATTTCAGTGTAAATTGGTGAATGTTCTTTATCACGTCATTTATTATTCAATTTTGTATAAACTGAAAGAATTTCACCTTTATAGCACAAAACCAAAAATGTTTTTTATTCTCTCCACTTACGCCAACAAAGCGCTTCTTATTTCAAGGGCATGAAAAGACTATGTCTAAACTTAATGCGATCCAAAAAACAATCAAGTATGAAGATGGGTGTAATGAAAGAGGCTTTCGAGGAAATAGTTAGAGATCGTGAGGGAGGATCTAATCTTAGAGGATAATCCGAAATCAATGAGACGTGGTCGGGCAAGGTATGTTTGTTTTCTTGTCTATATCGATATTGATAGATCGCTTCATCATGTTCTCGATTTTTGAATTGAGATTACTCGATTTAAAACATATTTTTAATAGTTAATACTGTCAAAGATAAAAAGATCTTATCATGTTAAGATGTGATTTCCATTGATTATATGATATATGTATGTGATATAGAGCAATAAATATTAATATATTTAAATATAAACATACGTATAATAAAAGCAAGTAATCGCTTTCATTACAATGAAATAAAATACATAAATACGACAACAGCGCGATGAAAATATTCCGAGCGAGATTTTAATTACAGAAATATTATTAACTTAAATAAAAGCGATTTAGAGAGAGAATATTTTGGGACAAAGGGCATCCAAAGCATAAATAATTATGACGGTAGACAAACGCATAAATAAAGTACTGGTTGAGGACACGTGAGTAAACTGCGAGGACAAACAGAGAGTGTCAATGTGTGGGGGAGCGTGCGAAAAATAAATACGTACACAATCTCCACCACACAAATACACATTCGGAGGACGTAATGTGTTTGCGCTGTTGGTTCCTTATGACGAACGTGCGACAGACCTGTGCAAATATTGCCGTGTTCGATGACTCCACCACGAGGGTACTTCTAAATAAATGTGCTAAACCTTTACTGAATTTGAAATATAATGATAATGGAAATAGAAAACAAGTTATAAATAGAAACAAAGATTAAAAATATGAATTAAAAATAAAAAACTCTTCATGGATTACAGAATTCTTATATTGAATATTTTGTGTGCTTATTTATAAATAGGCTATTTTGTCCTTACTTTAAACCTACGATAATGTAATTCAGGTTCATTCATTGATACAGGCGCATCTTTTGTTTGTTTAGAACCATACCAATATATATATATGAATTGAGTTTTATTTAAATAACTAAAGTATGTCTATCACAAATCTATCCATATAAGTTTGTTGTTTAGACCTACGATACTCACTATTGTGGTATATAGTCTGCAACAAACAGTTGCATTAACTCAAATGAGGTTAAAAACATAACGATTTAATACCCCGGCTAGCTTACAGTTAACTCTGTAAGGCGTGTTCTTTAAGCATATAAGCCAAGCTATTACCTTCGACCATAACTCCCGTGAACGCACCTACAAAGTTAATTTATGGAGCGTCAGTTAGTATGGACGTTACTCATTTACCAAACCCATTTTGCATAGGAATTATTTGTAATTGAGCAATTTGTCTTAGGTTGAGGGATCCGGCCCTTTGTTTCCGACTTTATTTATTTGATCAATCACTTGTTACGACTATAATGTACACAGTGCCATTGTTATACGTCTATTATATTTTGTATTGTATTTTGTAAATTACAGCTTAAGCGTTTACTATTTTATAAGTCAGTTTAAAGCTCTAAGTGTTTATTATATTATCTAGGTCAATATTATAAAAATAGAATCGTTCGCTGCTAATTCTTTTATATCATAATTAAATATATTTAATAAATATTTCCATTGCATTTTATATGAGATAAAACCTTTTACCCCAAATGAATAAGCTGAGTTTTTTGATTGACGATAACAGTTGAAATACTTTACGAAAATAACTAATACAATTTTGAAAACAAGTGACCGCTGCCAAAATAATAAAAGTGGTAAACAAAACTCCACCAAAAGTTATATTTAAGAGACAAATGAAACCACAAACTTACATTTCATAGATCGCTAAGCAAGTATATTTGCTGAGATATTCCAATTTAACTCCCGCAACGAAAATTTTGCTGTTTGTTTACGGATCCTTCACTTTCCATCCCGTCCCCGTTTCATCCCCGTTTCGTCCTCGTTTCGTTCACGTTTTGGCACGGGACCCAGGTTCCTGAATAAACAAATGTGTAGGCCAACTTGCTAACTTTCACTGTCTGGCCACAAGCCAACCCTTCGAATCACCGGTTCCAACGAAAACATTAAATAAAAATTATTTATTTGCCCTCATGGGCTTGATTTTAAGGAGTTTATTTTCGTACCAGAGACTTAAGATAAAATTTATAAAATATAACTAAAAAAATCCTAATTATTTGTTAGGAACGACGCTGTTCAGGATTATATATTTTTTTATCCATAAATTTGCTTAATGAGACTAAAAATAAAATATTAAAATCACTGGCCATATTATAAATATCTAGGGTAAATTTGAAGTATTTGAATGTAGCACTTTTAGGAGTGGTTGGTAAATTGGATTAGACCGTCTTATATCTTAAAAGTGTTTGAGTAAGGATTGAATTTTTTTGGGAACGGAATGTGATTTGTTGCTTAAAGATTAAAAATCTTTTTTTATTTTTACGATCATATTCATTTTAGTAAGAGTACTTAAACGAAATAATATTTATTTTTAATTACAATGTCGAAAAAACACTCAGAGCAGATTAAATTATTTACACGATTAAGAATATGTTTAAAAAACTATCAGCCAAAATGTAAATTGCTTTCATTAAACTAAATAAATGACTTTATTTTTGTATTTAAATTTTATTTAGAGCCGCGGAAACCTAGTGTTCCACTAACTATTGTTCTCAAGAACAATTGAGTAGATAATTCACCTCACAATTAGATGTACCGTTAAGGCAATATGGGGTTAACTATTGTATTATTTAACTTAGCTATAAAACGCACGTGTTACGCGATTATCTTGAAGACACATTAAGAAATAACTTACATACAATAGAATTTAATTATACTATATTTACATAAACATGTATGTATTCATTTATTATTTTAATTAAAAGATTTTTTGCACAAACAAAGTAGTGAGGTTAATTTGTACCTTCAGATAAGTATATAGAAAGATCTGTCTAACAGCCAGCGTTGCATACAATGTACTACATACTAAAGATGCACATACGGATAGACGAACCCATAAAAGCTTTTATACTATCACATAGCATTTTCTATGCAAATTTCTTTCAGATTTTACGTAAGCATTTTGCATGTGAAGACTCTAAGAACATTACAATGTAATTTGTTTAGTTGACTCGTTTCAGGTTCGCAGAAATGTTTACAGTTCCATCATAATATACGAGGGTTATTTTTCTCAGTCCATTTAGCAATTTAATAATAACATACTTTGTGAAAGTAACGTAGATACTGCCTTATATAAGTCATCTAAGAAGGCAGTAGATTAACCAGGTTATCTATTTATAATTGCTATTTGATTACTATTTAGTCTGCCTCCACTCTATTTTATTACACTCTTAAGTGATCGTCCCATTGATTCATGAGCCCAAAGTCCCAGAGCAGTCTTTCCTTAACCTTATCTGAATATTAAATTCATTTGCCTCCGCTAGTGAAATCGCTGATGGCAGTATTCTGTCTTCGATCAAATTATACGCCACGCTCACGCATTTTCTTGATGAATGTGTACGCAAACGCGCATCAACTTGAGACAAAATTATATTTATCTGACGGGTGCAAAAGGGAAGCACGAAATTCGTTTTCCGTGAAAAGTTAAGTGAGTTAAATCTCCAAATAAAAGGTGGGTTGTGGAGTCAGCGGGCCCGCTTGCTGAGTCGCTATGCTAATGAAGTTCCCGCTGCCTCCCTTCGGAACAAAACATTCGTTATCTCTCGCGATGATCTAAATCTAAAGGGCCCGTTACTAGTGATTACAGACGCCTCGAGACATGCGATTGTTCCCGCGATAACAACCTGCTCTTGTTGCGAACTAAATGTTGCCCAAAATAATTATGGACCGATGAAAACCCTTCTAAGTTTGTAGGTTAAGTGGTTTATATTGTTTGGTATATCATTTAATGATTATTCAAATTAATTAAGTTGTATAATAGAGCGAATGTATCAAGATACTTCCATATTGATTAATTTTTATACAGATAGAATTCTTAACGACGATTAGCATGTTAATCTTGTTACAATTTGAATGAATCTAAAATAAGAAAATCTTCTACATTCAGAATTTGAATGGAAGGTTGCAGGTACAATTATTTTCAGTTATAATGTGTTTTAAATGTAATAATCGTAGACGACGGCTCCACGTTGAGAAGTTGATTAACTAAGAGATAACTAAACTGCTCTAGAAAGAGGCCATCAAAGTTTTACAAGATGAGATCCTATCTTTATTTGATGACGAGATCGTGTTAAAGTTCGAGCTTTGATATCGAGATGCTCATTTCAGTTAGAAAATTGTAAATTACATTTGCTTCTAAGATTTCGCCTCCGTAAATTTTATTTAGTATATAATTGTGTTTTTTTCATTCGAGTCTTTTTAATGTTTTCTATATTTCGTATAAATTAAGTGAAATATACAACCGGCTATAAATAAACTTTTTTTCTGACAACCTAATTAACGATTTTGACTTTATTTATTTCACTCCACAATAAAAAGTAAGTCATTAAAATGAAATAAAATTCGTTCGTATGTTACAAAGATAGGCGTTAATTCATTCACAATACCGTTTTGAACTAGTGGAATGTAATCTCAACTGGCGAAGGCACTTAGTACTCATATAGGAATAGACTACCGTCAAAGGCTACGCTGTAAAAGCGTGAATTGTACATTTTAACTTTCATTATAAGGACCGTGAAAATGATAGAACATTGAAGATACATTTTTGAAAGTGTAGAGACAGGTCACTAGAGTTGTGGTGGACTTAAAGTTTTTTAATTCAAATATATTGCACTTATGAAATATGGGATTATATTCATTATTATGTCATTATTATTTTGTGTAATAGAGTATCAAATAAATTAAAGTATTGCTTTAGATTTTTAATCAAAGTAGTTTATAAACAATGTCATATGTCTAAAGGAATTTCCCAATATCCTATATAAGGGTATGATAAAATTAAGCCTTAAGTTTTGTGCAATAATAAAAACAATCGTATATATCTTCATTATGAGTTTGATATTTGCACAAAGTTTAATCAATTCGTGTCTATTAAGTAACGGCTGCTGAAATACAATATTATTATAGCAGTTACTTAGGTTAAGGTAAAAAATTACCAGTTTTATTATAAAGTAACAATATCAATCAGGATCTTATAGACTATAAAAGTCGGCAAGATAAATAAGTGAATATATTTTTAGACATAAAACTTTTCATCTAAAATAAGGGTGCGTGGGTTGTAAAATAAACCTTTAAGCGAAGGCAGCGCTGAAGTCGTAAGACGCTGTCGTTGACTCCAACGCTTAATAATTGAAAAGAAAGGCTAAAAGCTCGGTGACGACTACAAAGTTCTCTTTTACTATCAATTCCCATATCGTTTAGGTTTTAAAAATCGTTTCTAAGGTCTATACAAGGCAATAAACTCTTTTATTAACCAAATAATAAATAAAATGTAGCAAATTTATAATAATATAACATGTTTTTTAATGTAAAAACAAAATCAATTTTAAGATGAAGTTTAATTAAACCAAAGAACTGGTATCGTTAACCAACGATGTTAACTTTTTGTGATCTTCAAAAAGAAGGATTATGGTGTGTCCATTACAATTAAAAACATTATTAAGAATAAACTAATTGTATTCTATTTAGGAATAAAAATATATACTTCCAAAACATGTAAGTGGTATCGGATATTTTGATTTGAAGTTTCAAAGTGTTATTACTTGAAGGCTACAATCGAATTTAACTTGAAAAAGCTACAAACTTTCAATGTAAGTAAATATTTAGATTTCAGCTTATATTGTTTTCGATAAAAAACTTTATTTTTAATACAATCTTGTTTCTTTTTATCATATTTTTTTAGAATAGGATAATATGTTATTTGTACTTCTTTACGTCGCAAAAGAGCAACCGATTGACGTGAGCAACCGATTCTACTGCAGCGAGACAGACGGGGAGACAAATGATATGGACTACTTTTCATAGGGATAGACATCTATTAAAATATGTACCAAGTAGTTTTTTTGTGACACTTAACTTTTAACTAATAAGTTGAGACAAATTATTATCTAGGATTAATTTTCTTTTTTGCCTGCCAAATATCGCTATCATCATGATATAATAACATTAAAATCTCTTTGGATCCAAAATATCCAAAAAAAGTGTAGCTGGCATAGTATTATTTAAATTATAATTAGAATTAATATGGAAGTAAATAAATAAAGAACTTTAATTATATTTGGTTAAACCGTCAATTAAACAGAAGGCTTATAACTTGCTCCACCAAAGAGCAGTTTCAATGTTCTGCAGCAAATTGGCTCCTTTCATGTCAATTTCCGGAATGTCTTACATTACAATCGGTTGGCGCTGTTTGTTGGCTAACAGAACTTGTAGATAATTAAGTCATCCAGGAAGAGGTGCCTGATCTAGACTCTGTGGAATCTGGTGATATACAAAGGATATCTCGATCACTATTTAATCAGTGCTTAGTGTTTAAAAGTTTAGTGTTTCGTATGTGCATTAGAAACTTTTATGTATGTGCTTATTGGACGATTAAATGAATTAGTTTTTGGTACAACTTTCAGAAAGGTTATTACCTAAAATGACTGATTAGTGTGAGAATATTTGAAAAAATGATATATGAATGCTTTCTTATTTAAAGTCATAGCATCTTCGATATCTTATTTCAATTTCAACGCTCCATTGATTGCAGATGCCGGGAGCGGTCTTCTTTTGCAGTCACAGAGAGCGAGCGAGACAGGTCGATGTCATATCACGCAGGTGGAAACGGGACAGATTCTATTTTTCTATGGGGAGACGAAAATATCGAAAAAAGTTATCGCATCAAAGTCTCTGCGCCCGTAAAGGTCTCATTAAAAGTGCTTTGTGAAAGAAGTCTCTCCAATTTATAAGGTAGTAAGCGGTAGATTGGTCGGAAAGTAAATAACGACATTCTCTGTTGTTTAAGCGAACTCCGCACCGACGGGTTAGATTTTACTTGTTAGAGCAAGGCTCGTCCATGCCGTATTTATTATTGGACGGAGAAAAGGTATTCGATCGCGACGAAAAACGTCAAATAAGAAAGAACTCTTTTCAAATATAACACTCGAAGTTATCACAGAGTTTAGTTATTTTGATTTTCATAAATGTTATATAAATAAAATTTAATTAATGTTTCTGAACGTAAAATATTTTCTACTAATAAGTCATTACAAAATATTGGTAACTTTCCAAAACCATAAAAAATGAACACATCCAGAATAAGTTTGAATTATACTTCCTTATAGAAATCTTTTGAATATGCTGCTACATTTCATACAACTTTATATTTTTTCCTTTGAATACTGAAAGTTTTTACAACTTAGGAGCTGAACCAACTAGTTCAACGTCCAAAATTTTTGGTTTGCAAGTTAGAGGAATCTACAAAATGTGAATTCCAAATTTGAATTCCGAGCTCCAGAACTTACGATGGAGTTTCGGAGTCTGTCAATGGCATAGTCCCGGAGTTTGCTTTTAAAGCATGACATTATTTTTTTTATTACGGCGCGTGAGCAAAAATGTACTTATTTCTCGCTCCGTTGATCTGAAAATGTGACATCAGTGTGTGAAGGCGTGCCTACGAGCGTATATCGCGATATTTACGAGGTGCCGTACTCGATATCTCAGACTCTTCAAATTACGGTCACTGGTTTTTATTCTGAATGATACGTGGATATATCTTCAAAACAATACCCACAAAATAAATCATTTCCACGTTTTATGTTTTATGTTATCATCACGACAAAGGTAGTTAAAAATGTTCATTCAAATAAAATCAACCAACATTCTAAAATGATAAAAAATATATATATATATAAAAAAAAATGTTTTTTATTGTACGTTTTTAATTAACACATCTCGCCGTCAACATTAGTTAGCCTAACGAGGCTGTTGTTAACTGAAAAACGGTTATGTGTACGCGTCAAGTGACAAAGGGGCCGCTTAATGATGTGCGTTCGGTCGCTGTAACCTTAGAGCTCTGTGGAATATTCTCCTGATTATTGTTATTACTCACCTGAAACTGATTGACGTTTACGATATTTAATATGCTTGTCATACGTTGCGTTTTGATGATTAAATATAGTCATTAATATCAATATCACACAAAAATATTTTGCATGAATACTGGGTGCAAAATATAATTATGCTGATCGTAATATTGTTGGAACCCTAATACAAATTGTGATTTACATTGTTTTTTTATCTCAACTGAATTTAAATAAATAACATTAAATTAGTGTTCCATTTTCTGTTTACCCACAACCAATAGCAGATAAAAACCCAACATCCAAATCAGGGCACAAACCCGCAGCGTTCAACGATAAACCATCTAAAACGAACTTCGGTCTGTAATCTAAAATCAGAATCCCATAAAATGTAAACGCAAACCCCAATGTTACACAGTGCCTTTGTCCACCTTCGGGCCTATATTTAACCCTCGCTCGTCGAGTAGGTTGTGTAAAAAGGTCGAACCTGTCCACGTCTGACCCACTGTGGAATAGAAATTGACAATACGAGTAAATGTATCGCAATCATATCAAAGGTAGCTTGTTGTTATAAAAGTTGTTTCATTGTTGGAGTGGACTCGAGTGGACGTTCATTTGTATTGCACGCTCCAACTAATAAGTTCAAAAATATGGTCTGGTAAAATAGTATATTTCTTATATTTCAAAATGACATCATAAAGGAATTGAGTTTGATCCTAGGATGCTCAAAATATTTTGGTATATAAAATAAAAATGTATATATTTTTAAATTTTTTGTAGTTTTAAAAAAACTCTAGAAAGTTTCAACGGCCCCTTTGTTTGTGGAAACGGATTTGTGGGACAAACCTAGCTTAGCATAGACAGAATTCATCACGTAATCAAATGCACGCTATCCTCAAGGGTTCCCTCCAAGGCAATCTGCATCAGGTACATACTGTTCAATATTTTACGTGGCAATATAGCCAGGGTATACGAGATCATTTTCTTCACAAATAACTTTTTGGATGGGATAACGTTTTAAAAATTGGTTTTCGATGTTAAAGTTAAGTTATTTTTGTATAATAAAGTTCACAAACAATTTTGTTTGTTACATTTAATGTATAATAATACAAGTGTAAGGTAATAAAATCAGTTTCATTAAATATATTAAGTTGGAGTACAGGAAATACAATATTACTTCTTAAGCAGACGTCGCGGATTTGAATGGAAGCCAGGTCTTTGTGTCAAGACGTCAACTTTATTAAGAACGGAAGAAATTTATAATTGCTGAGAACAATGTGATCCTGAAGTTACAAAAAATACCCATTTGAAGATTCTAAGCTTTCGCTCAGATTTATGTAGATGACAGTTAATTCATCATTTTTCGAATTTTTTACTAATTAAAAGATTGAGATGATTATTGCTCACGTTTGAGACTCAATTAGTGAATCCTGTCTATCCATTCGATTTTCTAGTCAAGACAAGTGATTACACGTGGAATTTATAAGGGCTAGAAAAGGTAGCAAAGATCTCACGAAATTTTATTTCGGCATTCAATTATAAAGGTTAAATCGACCGTAAATGTAACTTAATCCCGAGAAGAGGTTAAAAGGCCGTTCAAATATATGATTTATAGAACTGAACTACAATACTCTTTGATGGCCAGGAATGAATCGAACAACGAAAATAAAATCTATTCGGAAAGGGAAAGTAAGATTGATCGGCGAAGTTGAAGAAAGTTGGCTTCGAGTTCCTCGCTACCGCGGGCTGGTGGAGCAGACAGTAAATATAATCAGGGAAATAACTTTGATTGGAAAGAGGTAAAATTTGATGAAGTATAAGTGTGAGGTTGGCCTAATATTGACTAGTTTTTAAGAAGGTTCCATTTTCATGTTCATGTTTTTCTACTTTAATAATATGATCGAAAAGTTATGAAATTATAAGTTTCTTGACTCAAATATCATTTGAAGTATATTATGTGACGATACAATTCTGAGAATCTAAATTCCGAAGTTCTAATTACAATATCTTCAAGAATACCCATAAGTTACCACATATATCGAGAGAATGCCCGAAATTTGCGACGAATATGCAGGATAAGTATGCGAGTAGAATATAAAGGTCGTTTGTATGGAGGGAGCAACCCGTAGATTGATATTTGATCCACAATATCGAGCCGCCGATCCGCGCCCCGGGCGGCACAGACCACCTAGCGCATGGAGATTGCTCTAAGCTATTTTCAAATGTAAACAATATAGTTTTATTCGTAGGCTAAGACAGGTTAAAATAACAACCACCGAGTGGCCTCTTAGTGATATGTAGTGAGAAACAAAAAGAAGACATTGAGACAACCGAATTCAATTAATTTGAAAGAATTTATCTGTAAGATATGAAAAAATAATGTTCTCGCTTGGTAAAAATATATATTATTATGTAGTTTTTCTCGAGACATTTTAATAAATAAGTAAAAATATATAAAGTTCTATAATAAGTAATTTTGTTTAAATAAATCAAGTATGGGATACATTACTGAACTTTTTTGCCTTAAAAGTTTTCTTGATTGAGCTTCTCTTACCTGGAAAAGAAAAGATATATTAATATAAATATTTCATAAACAACAAAAGATATTAAGTAACTTAACTTACGTAATTATAAAAAAAATATGTCTTGATAAATTAGACTTAATTAAAAGAAATATACAAGTCGGACGACTTGTACTAATTAGGGTTCTTAATTTTTATTAAACTTTTAATTACAATAAAAATATTATTTATTGAGTGTATTATTCAATTTATACTAGGGCCGCAAACAGACCCTCAATTTCGACTCGCTGCGCTCCCGAAATCTCTTGTGCAGTTTGCATATTGAGCGAAGCGAGCCCAGTGTATTGACTCATCGTTTCCCATTGACTTCAATGGGATATCAGTTTTTTGACATAATAATACAAAAAAAAATATTTTTGAGGACATTTTTCAATTTTTTTTTAAAACCATCACCTAATGTGTGTCTTTTTGATTTCATAATTTCATAATTTTCCGTCAAGTAGTTTTCGAGCCTATTCGTGACAAAGAATGTGAAAAACTCTCCAGTAGAACGCTCCGCTCACTCCGCTCGCTTCGTTCAATAATTAATATTTGAAATCATTGGTTGTGAATTAATAAACTACAGATTAATTGTTGACAAATCGGCGTTTATTAAAATAAGACAAGTTTTAAACAAAATATTTATGGACGAAGCGGCCCTTGAGACGAATAATGTTTAAATGTAAAGGATATTAAAAAACTTTTTATTAAATGTACCAGAGCAAGGCCTATCTATCCGGGGTATATTTACTACGCATTAAAAAATAAATGAGACAAACTTTGAAGGTTAGAATATTGATTTTACCAGGAATATAATATTATTATAACGCCTTCGTAATAATCTCGACAGCTCAATGTTTATTTTAGGGTTTGAATATTTATAGAATGTCAATATATAATAACAATCTGGACATTACTGTTAACTAAAAAGAAAATAGTTTTTAAAATATTTGGCTTTTTAAAATTTAATTTATAAAAATCAGTGGACAGTTTTTGATAAAAATTTTGGTTTCGTGTTCGATCATAATTTTTGTATATAAAATTTGTTAAATTTTGGAAATAAATATTTTTTAAAAGAAAACACTTAAATGGAATAGTTTTAATAAGACAAAAACTTAATTGTATATATTTTGTGAAGTAAACAGCTCTTGAATTTAAGAAAGGAGCAGAAAAACTCGCTAGCAAAATATAATTTATAATCCTGTTACAAGTTCTTTAATAAATTTCAATAACTATATTTATAAGAGTCACATTATTATAATAGAGAGCATATAAATTACGATTCGCACATAACATCAAAATAATTAAGATTTCATGTTTATATATATTTACATTCTAATAATCCCTCATAATTATATTGATTACGATTTCTACCGACAAAAGAACTATCTTTTTATCAATTTATCCAAATTACTCATCAAAATATTAGTTTTTTATTAAAGCAAGTTTAATAACAATAATATATTCTATTTGTCATACTATTGTTATAAAGACATTACATTTGCGTTTTTGTATGTATGTTTGTAATGTTTTCACACAACAACTAATTTACAGATTTCAAAAATTCTATAACCATTAGAAAACTGCGTCTTCACTGAGTGACATAGGCTTTATTTCATTTTCAAAAAATATTGCAATCCCTAATAAAAATGCAATAATGTGACTCAAAGTGTGCCAAAATTGTTTATAAAAAATTTGTCATGGCGTGCGCTGCGGAAAGTATTGGTGATAGAACAAAAAAATGTTCTACAGTATTATAGAACGTATTAATCTCTACAATAAAGTCTGCAATACCTTATATCCAACTACTGTAATTATGACACTATAACAACTTTTTTAAATGTTGATAAAAGTGCCGACTACAATCAAACCATACTATTCATACCTCTGCACAAATCCTTATCCCATTAAGTTATATTTTATTAAAGACTGTTTTAACACCTACAAAATATTTTTCTAATTATTAAAATTGGACATTTCATTCAAATATCCACTATCCAATCCAATTGAATAGGTGCAATATATATATATTTGTTTATTTTGTTGTAAACGGTATGAGATGCAGTCGAATTGAGAATATCATCATATTTGAAATTAAAAACTTCAAACTCTGAAAAAATCTTGAAATATAAGCAACATTGAAATGTTTCATTAAAAATATGTACAATCAAATAATTGCAATATAACATGTCACTAGGTTTGTCTCTTTATTTATAATATTTTCTGATGAAGAATTGCTAATCAAATATTTAATATTTGTAAATGAAAAGGAAATGAAATTATAATATTGTTATTGTAAACCCTCTCTTATACATTTCATGTCATACCCTGACATGAGCTGATAGTTTTGATATCAAATATTCAGGCCAAATCCAAATCCAACATTATCCTATCATATCCTACTATCCTACACATTTACAAAATACTTATCTAGATAAATTAAATCTGGGTTAATAGAAATATTTAATGTAGTGCAGTTCCTATATATTTTACTTTATCATTACTATTATCAATCATACTATATACACACACACACACACACACACACATACACACACACACACACACACACACACACACACGCACACGCCCACACACACTCACATATTTATATATATGAACACCTACAATATTGAAAAGTCACGAGATGAAAACAACCAGCTAATAATAGTGAAGTAATATAACCGTAGATAGGCCGCCATAAAAAATAATTTGCATATATAAAATAAAACTAAAGGCAACACTGATCCAGTGTTTACGCAAGCCACTTACTGGTACTGGTAGCTTTTCACGATTGAACAAACATTTTCGCAATTGTCAACTGAAAGTCACCACGGGTGGCTAGTTTTAAACAAAATATATTGGAGCTGACAGGCTGTGTTGATCGTCAGCTTCGCAATTCTCATTAAAGTGAGTTTGCTTAACGCCCTGCCCCGGACCACCCGTTTCGTGCTTCGTCGACCGCGTCAACCTATAAAAAACTCACTGATATTATACGCGGACGCTTAAAGCTCTAAAAAACATTATTGTTTTTTTAATTAAACTTACATTATATACAATATTTTAAGAGATCTATTATTATTTTTAATTAAATCGTCGGTAAGCGTTATTTTATTGTGTGTAAAACATTTATTCGGTCCGTTTGTACAAACAGGAAGTTATTGGATAATAATGTTAATAGTGAATTCGCACGCCGTTACTATTTATTGCCTTTTATATTACTTTAAATATATTAATGTGTCAAACGGTTTCATTAAAACAAACTTTATTGTCATCAATGAGTATTAATGTTAAAATAATGATAAATTTGTGACATAAAAGGAATATTCCCTCTAATTCCTTTTGTTTATTCGTAATAGTTTCAACTGAATGTGGATTCCAGTTTAAAGTACATACGTACTAGGGGCGCCAACAAACCCTCAATTTCGACTCGCTGCGCTCGCGAAATCTCGGATGCCGTTTGCATATTGAGCGAAGCGAGCCCAGTGTATTGACTCATCGTTTCCCATTGACTTCAATGGGATAGTTTCATAGTTTTCCGTCAAGTAGTTTTCGAGACAATTCGTGACAAAGAATGTAAAAAATTCTCCAGTAAAACGCTTCGCTCAATAAAGTAGTGTAGGTATATTCTGCATAATATAAATTATTTAAAGCCTATAAGTCTCCAGTGCAGTCAGCTCAAATAACGCTCGTCATATTTACGCTCAAATGACACAATTTTAGTCAATATTCAATATTAGAAAATTTGTTTGATGAAATCGAATACTTGTTAATAGTGTATACGTCGGTCTGTTTATGTTTAATTACATTTTATATGTGGAGTCGCGTGTCACTCAGTTCATTTGTTGTGACCGACCTCGCGGTGAGGGTTGTCAATTTATAATTAATAGTTTATTTTTAACTTACACTTATTAAACTATTGATGTATCAAAATTTTCAAGACTTTATTATTGTTATTGTAAATAAATAAAAGTTGTTTGTTATAATTTGAATAAGTTGAATATTTAATTATGAATATGAAAATATTTTCAGAATTAATAATTATTTTGATGGTTATTTTAATCTAGATATATATTTAATTAAATTAAACACAACCCTAGGCAACTAATTAAATAGCGAGGTTCGACGTGGCGTGCGCTTCTAAATTATTGTGACAACGCATCAATTAACTTTAAAGTGTCCTATAAAATACACACACACACACACACACACACACACACACACGTTGAACGTAATTAAACTTCCGACAACTTTTATATTTATCCATTACGGACAATGGAAGCTCTTGTTGTAAGACAAAATAACATTAATTCAGGTCTTACGTCTATATTTTATAACTAGCAATGCCCCGCGGTTTCACACGCATAGATATCGATCTCGTGGTAGTGGATTTATGTATGGAATGTCCAATTTTAATAATTTGAAAAAGTTGAAACGGTCTTTAATAAAATATAACTTAATGGGATAAGAATTTGTGTATGAATAGTATGGTTTGATTGTAGTCGCCACTTTCATCAACTTTAACATATAATAGTTGTTATAGTGGCATAATTACAGTAGTTGGATATATGGTGTCTTAGACTTTCTAATAGATATTAATACGTTCTTTAATACTGTAGAACATTTTTTTGTTCTATCATCAATACTTTCCGTAGCGCACGCCATGACAGATTTTTTAAAACCAATTTTTGAACACCTTGGGTTACATTATTGCATTTTTATTAGGGATCGCTATATTTTTTGAATATAGCCTTCCCATGTTACTCGGTGAAGATGCAGTTTTCTAATGGTTATAGAATTTTTGAAATCGTTCCAGTAGTTTTTGTGTGAAATATTACAAACATACATACAAAAACGCAAATGTTTCCTTGTAATATTAGTATGACAAATAGAATATATTACTGTTATTAAAATTGCTTTAATAAAAACTCATATTTTGATGAGGATCCAAATTAGGATAAATTGATAAAAATATGGTTCTTTTGTCGGTAGAAATCTCTATCGATATAATTATGAGGGATTATACGAATGATAAAACATCAGACGATTGCAATAAATATAAATAGTAATAACATAACTTAACCTTTGATCCCTCGCATATAAAATGGAAAGGTTCAGATCACATTCCGTAATATCAATTCTTTGGTATCGAGACCTCGCCACAAATCTTAACGTCAATATTCTTACTTATTAGATTACATGACGATTGTGATATATCGATATTCTTCTATCGATATTTGATTATTACATTGAATTATTTCCAGTTTATTCGGTTATAGTGTTGTACGTGATGGGTATCGATAAATTTCATCCCTATGCTTTCGATCTAGACACATAACTCCAGCCACGCACTCCATCTTTTCGTGTCCCCGAAATGTAAAGGTAGATGAAAATTCGTCTTCCGGGTCGTTAAAGCGAATGATGTTACCAACTATTTATTTTGGGGTTCGCTTTTGTGTTGGTGATGTGAATACGAACTTTGTTTTTAGTTTAACATTAAAAAAATAATAAACCAGTGAAAGAACTTTGACGAAATTATAAATGTTAATAAAAAAACAATTGATTTTTAAGTAAAATTATTATTATTTGTTGAAGCAAAGAAAAAGTTTAATACATGTTTATTTATAATTACTAAAAAATTACAAAAAAGTGTGATTAACAATAATACAAAAAAGTAATATAATTAAATATGAAAATAAACTAAATCAGTAAATTATAAACAGCGCCATCTCTCGACAGTAATTAAAATTTTTCCTGTCCACAGACATCCATACATCTATCCGAGAAAAGTGAAAACAATACAGAACGAACAAAGTTCGTTCGTGAATATATTTCATTATACTAAATCCACAACGTATACACTACAATTCGAGGTGCAATATCAAGAGGTCTATTAATTTAAAAACCTTAACCCTACTAAAACACATGAAAAAGTTTGTATATATTACCCTGCCTATGAACCGCAGATCGTTAATCCGGGTTAAATGATCTGATATAAACCTCTATAACTTAGTGGGTTAGTTTTATTTGTGGACATCGTTAACCCCATATATGCTGTAAAGTTGGCGGAATATAATCTAATTTAGGTCTCGGATAAAAAAAAACAAAGTCACCTGTCAAAGTCATCTGTCAAAGTCATCGCTGAAACTTAAAATTGTAAGTACATTTAAATGGATATTTCTATAATAAATGTAAGTTTGAAAAGCGAAGTACTCGTAGGCTGGACGAAGGTAATTTCACATAAGTGTCATCTACTTATACATTCAGGGTTACCTTTGCATATTTTACCCGCGGGCGTTGAATCACAGCTTTTATTCGTGACGACCGCTTTAGCTCGTAATTGCTGCGCTGCTCAGTGTTTATTTATCTCTTTTTAAGAGGTAAACTAGTTTATAAGTGACTTTTAAGTTTCAGTTTGCATTTGAAGTTTTCAGTTTATTCTTTTATGCTAATAAATTAATTTTTTAACACCTACAATAATGAAATAATGTAAATTGTGTGTCAGTCAAACATCGCTGGCTTTATTTAGAGCCCCCTCCCCCCCTCGTCATGAGTCGTTGTAAATTGTGTTCAGTCTTAAATCTTACCGGAGTTTCAAAGCTGTAGATCCTTGAATTTTGTTTGAATTGAAAACTTTACGAGAGTAACAAACAATATTTTGTAAATGAGTTTTGTTTAATAATCAAATTATATGTTGTTTAATTTGAAATGTTATAAAAGATCATATTCGGGGAGAACCTTTAAAAACACTAATTGTGCCGTTCCTAATAAGAAAGTAATTGGAACAATCCAGTAAAGAGGATTAGAAAAAGAGGATTTACATTAAAATAACTAGGTATTTTCTGTAGTAGCAACACTATTTAATAGGCGAAACACTAATGAGTTTGTTTGAAGTGAGTCTGAACGTACTCTGCGGTGTTGGCAAGCTAAGGAGAAATCTCATTTGTATGAAATTAGTTTTCGAAATGTATGATACTTTTACTCTATTTTGTTTAAACCTTAGTCACATGAATATTCCAAAGCTACACATTCTTTTGACGGAACTTACTTTATATCAGAGAAGAGGTATTAATGTCAGTAAAATACTTTGAATGTGATATAATTGAAATGCATCTCTGGACTTGATAAATGAGAAACTATTTCAACTGAACGGGATTTAAACATAAGTTATAATTGTCATGTATGTATAGTATATTTATTATATTATGAATATTTTTATTCATTTTTATATAACCGTATATATTCAGAGTTCCACCAGTTCCAGCACTCGCTGTATATTATCATAAAATACATTTTAAAGCTGTCTCGACTCGATATCTCGGAACACGTTGGAGACAAAACGGATCAGTTCCTATCTCGTGTGCGCAGACCAGCTGCTGGTTATAAATATACTGGATGAGGCATAACCCTAAAATAAATAAAATTTCAGTTATATAAACAAATAGTTTAATTTTTTATTTTATTTCCTAATATTTTCATGTATTTGTAAAAAAAAAATATATTATTTTTTATTTGAATATACAGTATTATCAAATGTTACAGAAGACAACAGATAAGTACGTAAGATAACTAGGGGCGCCCACCGACCCTCAATTTCAACTCGCTGCGCTCGGGTGCCGTTTATTGAGCGAAACGAGCCCAGTGTATTGACTCATCGTTTCCCATTGACTTCAATGGGATATCAGTTTTTAGAACATTAAAAAAATAATTATTTTTTTTGAGGACATTTTTCAAAGTTTTGTTTTTTTTAAAAGCATCGTCTAATATGTGTCTTTTTGATTGCAAAGTTTCATGATTTTCCGTCAAGTAGTTTTCGAGCCAATTCGTGACAAATGTAAAAAAGTCTCCATTAAAACGCTCCGCTCACTTTGTTTTCTTCGCTCAAAAATATAATAAAACCACATCCAGTATCTTTAACGCCGATGATACCGTGATCCTATTCTAGATCTTATACGACGCGGGATCTTATTTTTCACATAACACATCCCAATTGTTTCATACGTGGACGTGATCGTAAATTGTCCAAACATTTCAACACACTAATAAAGTACACTATATGAGTTAGTGTTTGAATTTTGCACTCAAGCTGGATATTTGAAAAGTTTAACGTATGTATACATTTCAAACGGATTTCAAAACTTTAATGTGTACAAATATTATATATTAGTTTATATTTACTTTAAAAAGCTATTAAACGTTTCTAAAATGTAAAATGGTGAATCAGAGATGTGTCGCAGGCACTTATCCTACGTCATTAGCCTCTGATGAGTTGAACATAACAGGTTGTATTCAAACTGAAATCGAAGCCTTTGGAGGGTTTAACTTTGTATGGGTAAAGCTGCAATCGATAGGTTATAATTTAACTTGCTCTTTACAAGAGTTATATTTATGTAATTAATGTGTAAAAGATTTTAGTTAAAATAAAAAATATTCTTACATATGTATTTTTATGTATAGATTTTGTTTAATCATAATAATAAAGAAATCACGATTGTATTAAAACTAGGACCGCCAACCGTGCTGTGCGGTGTTGAGCTGAGCCCCTCTCCTTTCTTCTTTTCTTGATAACTTTTGAATGGCTAAACATTTTTTCAATCTGTTTTCGCTATAACATCCGCGTTCAGCTCAAACATACATGAGAAATTTTTTAGCTAATTATCTCGTCGCATTCTGGAGACAACTAAACACAAAAAAGGTCTCCCAAACGGTTAAGAGCTTCGCTTACGCTCAGCTCAAAAAGAAAGGAAAATCAATTTCAATTAAAATCCTATAAAATAAATATTACTATTTAACTTAAAAAAAGATTTAAAATTTAAAGTTATTGATTATATTTTATTATTAAAAGTGAAATGTACGTATCAAATATGTTAATTTATAATGTGATGATGTTACAATATCCCAGTTGAGGAAGTAAACGTGTAATTTTGCTGAATATGTTATTTAAAAAACACACTCGTCGGCGGTTCTTGAGTATTTGGGCAACAAAGATGTAAGGATCAGTGCTCGCTAGAACATGTTAACGCTTTGACGTATGCCTCAAGACACGAGCGGAATTAATTTATATAAAAAATATAAAGTTATCTTAAGATTCTTAATAAATGTTAGTTTATCCTTAATATAATATTGTATTTTTTGGGTGAATAATCTTAATATATGAAACACAAAGACACTCACTGACTCACTGACTCATTCAGCGCTCTACAGCCCAAACCGTAATACCTAGAAAGCTGAAATTTGGACACAAGACTCCTGACATATTGAATAGGTGCAATAAGAAAGGATTTTGCAAAGGTCCAAACCGTTCCAAAGTTACAGCTAAGAAACTGCAAAAAATATAACGCGCCTGTTTGATACCTCCTAGGTGGTGTGGAAATTCAAACAAAATGTTTGATCACTTTTGCCGTCCGTCGAAGCACGGGTAACCTGCTAGTTAAATATATATTAAACATTTTGTTAGTTTATTTTTTACGGATTAAAAATAGGAAGAAACAAAAAATAAGTTTAAAATGGTGTAGAATTCATTCATAGATTTAAAAATATTAATCATAATTGTACTAAAATAATGCTCTGGGAAGTGACTTAAGTTAATATAAAATTCAACTTAACTCAAACGCTCAAATCCTTAAACTTGGAGCGGTTTCAAAGTGTGTCATTTTATTAAGTCTGAGATAAAATCGCGATCGGCATCAGATCGACATGTGTTCCGTACGTGAGGAAAAAAATCTTAGAGAACTCTATTAAACGCTCTCTTAAAGTTGTAAGCGCTTTAAAAAGATTTGGGGAGCGCCATGTGCGCTTAATTCGACAAGGCTTTTGAATACAAATCATGTTATGTATTGTTATATGCGTTATGTTATTGTGTTATATTTAAATGTTTACGCGGTTAGAGCGAATTGTTGAGTTTATGATGTGACTGGTATTTTGTTAATATCTTTTTAATATAAGACACGTTGATAGAGAGAAAGAGAGGGAGAGAAAGAGAGAAATAGAAGGAGAAAAAGAGAAAAAAGTGTTGACAGGTATTTTATTACTTATATTTTTAATGTATGACACATTAATAAGACGATAAGAGAGAGAAAGAGAGAAAGAGAGAGAGAGAGAGAGAGAGAGAGGGAAATATTAAGACAGTGTCATTTATCATATAATCTTAGATCGTGTATCCAGTACATATATTTCATAAGAAGTAAAGTCAAAGTTTTCTATTTCAAATATGAAATGTAACATTAGAACCTTCTTGTATAGTTTCAAAGAATATCAAAGTAGAAAAGTATTATATGAACATCTAATCGTTAATTACTTAGCCACAATTGATGTATCAGGAATATAAGAATCTATGTAAAGCGTTAGCAAAGGAAGACTAAAATAACTACTACTACTACCACTAGTTCTATGATGCTGTCATATTTACAAGGACTTAAAAGCTTCTTTATTAACTATAACTATAGTTTAAGATAATAATAATAATATAGAAAACTTACAGCATTCAAAAGTTCTTGGTTGATCGAAATGTGTGAATCTTAGTTTGTTGATTCATTTGCAAAGTTGAAATAATAATAATATATTGTTAAATTCATTTAAAAAGAGCAACTGTTGAGTTTCTGGGCAGCTTTTCTCAGCAGAGCAGCATTCCGAGCTGGTAGTTTACTCACGGACTGATTACAATGACATTTTTTAATTGAACAATTCAAAAGTGCGTGTAAATGTCTACTTAAATAAAGATATTTTGAATTATAAATATTGCTATTTATAAAATAAGAGTGCTGTGAATAGAAAAATGTTTCTTTTAAAAAATCAATGTTCAGGTAAGACTTTATCGTTCGCGCATGCATTCAGAAGATTGAGGGTTAAGATTTCCTCATTTGTATTCAAGAGGCGGAGGGTACGTTGGGCCATCGCAAGGGTTTTCAGCCTCAGCGGGTCTTAAATACCCCCGTATTCTATTAGCGTTTTGTTTCACATGTCCGTTGTTTAAGAATTGCCCTCCGAGGTGGTCTTGAACGAAAGAACCGATGTATTTCATATTATAATATCCCAATGACCCGCACTGGTTTGGTGACAAAAGACCGCTGACAATAGAATATATAGAAAATATTTTCTTTTATAACATATAAAATATATTACTATATTGTGTTAATATGAATACCTTTTTAGATCAGCTCTATTAAACATTTTTTGTATATTTTCAAGGTTGTATTTGTTTAGAGGATACTACGTAATTTTTTACAAAATAAAAATTAATTATAAATATTATGTTGTTGTTAAATTTCCAATAAAAAATCTTTTTTTAACAAAATTTTATAAGATCTATTTTTAAGTTATAGTGAACACACACTTTTTATTTGTCTCCAGTCTTATAAGTATTATAAGTGAATAATATAAATAATAATAAAGAAAACGAAGTTTTATTAATATATATTAGTTTGTTATACCTATATTATAGTATATTATCTTTTCTATATTTCGTTATTTATATGAATTATTAATTATCATTCACTCACAGATGTTACAGCTTTAAGATAACACTATATCAAGATGTCACAAGAATAAAGAAAAACACTCATAAATAAATAAAAATAACGAACGTGGAAACAAAATAACCTTTTCATATTTCCACACCTGCCCGCATTGTTTACACAGAGCGATATCGTAACGACATTTTCATATTGAATATATTATTAATATTATAATTATATCCCGTACAGTAATGTGTAAATGGCCTTATACGAAAACAAAATGATGTATTACTTACTTTTCTGCTTGAGCCTTTCCTAATTTCCTGTTCGCGTAAACTTAATAATGTGCGAACGAAACATATGGGAAGTTTTTATGCAGTGCCTTCAGAGCATTATTAAAGGTTTATGAGATATGTGTAACAGAATTAAGTTAATCATAACATACATTATGCTCTACCCACTTATTATTAACGCTCTTAGCTTTAAAAGAATAATATATTTTTCATATAGATATTATTTTCAATTATCAGTATTAGCTTTCATTAATTCTTATTTGTTATATATAAATTAATAGTTTTTTTAATTTATCTTTTATAGAGCTTAATATAATTTTATTTACTCTTTTATATAGTAAATAACTAATGATTATTATGAATTTATTTCAATTATTTGGGGTTTACACAATATGTTAACCATTCTGATATTGTCATTGCTGGAGAGACATTCTTCTTCATATCATTTTTTAAGTATTCTATTCTTATCTTCGACGGTCGCCTTCTTTAATCTATAATTATTTATAGGATGAAGAAATGTTGTTTATTTACAATTAGGTGTTCAAGTTACTATACTTTTATTATATATGTAGGTTCGTATTTAGGGATTACGTGAATAAGGTGTCTGTATGTAGCTTACTTCGTCACTTTGATAATGATAACCTTTGAAACATGCGCGCTCATGTTCTTAACAATGGAACATAACCACATGTCAGAGAAAATGAATAATTAGAATGTAATTTGATGTCAAGAATACAAACGTAACCAGAAATAACGAACACAATAGACCTAGGGAGCGTCGCTTTGTCCAATTACGGTGACCTCTGGTCAAGCCTATTGTCGCATAGCTTGCCAAATTTGACCGTTACGCTGATATTAATAAGAGCTCACTTTGTGTCCACACTAATCCATTAGCGATGCGACTCTTACTGAACCCCAAAATCCTTTGTGCTTTTCCATTATTGATTAATAGTTTAGGAGATCGATTTTAATTCAGCCGAATGTGCCCTGATGGGAAATAGATGACTTGTTTCTATCATTGTACGAGTGATGTCAGAAAACATGAGATGTATAAGTGATTAAATAAAAACCAATCCAATTCAAGAATACAAAGACAAGTATCCCGAAGAGTAATCAACTTCAAATTTAGTCAGGCTCACGTACGAATCAGCACGGGAGCGAAATAAAGTTTTGATGTAAAAAGTTCCCTTTTTATATACGCTGTTTGCGAAACTTGTCGGGTGCTGAGTAACTGGGTTATTATATAGCGGAGTATATGAGTTTCAGAAAATATTGATTGTCTCTTTCACACACGTGAAAAAAGATAAAGATACAATTAACCATACGCAAGACAAAGCAAGCATGACAAGTATAATAAGTGAATTAAAGAAAGAAATACTATTTGTTTTAAAATAATATTAAATATATAATTATTGCGTATGTTTGACTGTCCTTATCATGCGCTGCAACAGAACAATAGACCAACTAACGAATAGAGTCATGAATTATTTGTGCCAAAATACTTTAGGACAGACATTACCACAATTTATCTATGAGGCCATGAATATATTGAACGATATTTAAGCATAGCATAGCATAGGTAAAATACATTATATATTTAAGAATACAGTGCTGTAAAATAAATTATTAAAATTATTAATCTTTTAATTGTTACATTGTTTTTAAACGAAATTTCCGATTGTTATATTATTAAAGTGTACGTGTAACTTTAAGTTAAACATAAGTAACTATAAGTATTTTTAATCTAGTATAAAAAGGTGCACAAATGAAAAACGTGTCAGACATGTCACAATTATTTGGGGGATAACGTCTCCAGAAGTTCTGACATTGTTATCAGTGAGTTCCTAATTGGCAAAAGTTTTTGCTCAGCCCCGAAAATAGGGTAAAAGGGTGAGGTGGGATAATATAAATACTTGGGAACTATACTTACATAGGTAAGTTATTGGACGTACAATAAAAATAATTATCACTTACTAAACTAATATAATACTGGGCTTAACTATTTATTTATACATTACTGTATCAAATGAATAATCATCTGCGTTTTTATTTGTTTCTCCCTGTCAATTTATTGTACGGTACAGATACCAAAAAGTTAATAATAAAAGTAAAACAGCAATACAAAGTCATATCTCGCAATAAAAACGGGACGCAACAAAATACGTTCGAAAAAAAAAATGGCTCTCAGTAGGAATCATGTACCCTTGCTCTCATTAGCCTCTAATTACGACCCACCAGCTCGCCGTCGGAAATTCAAATTTAAATTTCATACAACCCTCGCAATAACCTAAAATATGCCAAAAACGAATACGGCAATGTGCTTTCTATTTCGTGAACGGAGAGCCTAAAATCGCAAGAATAAAAATGTATTTAGATAACACTGCGCTGAATGAGCCTGCCGTCTGCTCAGTGCCTACAATAATATCTCTCATATTAGCGGCGGTGAAGATTCACAATCCATGAGATTCACCAGATGGCTGCTCGTGGCTCTCCGTACGTTTCCCGCTCGCAAATTGCGATTTTAACCAATAAAAAGGCGGTTCCGATTCGAATTTTAAACGGTTATTGTTTCCTTTTTATGTTAATGCCTCCTATTGAAATTTGGAGCGGAGATATTGACGCTGATCGGGTAACTTTTGTAACGATCGCGTAGGATTTAGTCGTAGAGCGGTTTTATTGCTGCTATTCACTTTGTTGTTTGTCGTAACAAGTCCTGATTGTTTTTCTTTTCCCATGTAACCCGGTCTTGGAGCTGCTTTACCTATTTCGAGCGGAGTTTCGGACAAAGGAACGTTATAATGGCTCTTTTTTTCTTCATTAAGATTCTCGGTTCGTTTCACGAATGATTATTAAGTCCGATACGTAACTTGGCAACACCTATTATATTAAAAATATTTTTTCCGGCTCATCCGGGTTAGGGGAGAGGCTTTTTATAATTATCACCCCTTGTCGCCCACCGGTATAAGTCTCGTATTTTTTAATTTCTTTCCGAGCCCTAAATTCTGGGTGTAAAGAATTAAAGCGATAAAGGAAGAGGACCGTTCATTCTTATTACGGGCTCTTGTAACCTCTCGCGTTTAAATAACAGTTGTGTAGTATACAAATTAAAACACAAAAAACCAGAGGACTCCGTGAGCACAAAGGGAGCGGGAATTCGTCGGGATGACTTAGGATAAAGCGTGGCATTCGTGTGCCGTTTGAAAGGAGTTAGGCGTCGCTCATAGACAACCGTCGGTCCGTGAATGCCGTCGGAACCGGGAACATTAAAATATTCCGCGCGCTCGCCCACCACGCCATGCGTGACGCTCATCGGACCATGTTTTTAAACTGAGTTTTGTTTATAAAACATCATGTCTCGGATTTTATTCGTTCCTTTTTATTGAGGTCCCGCGTTATACGTGTGTCGTTTAAATCGTGGAACCCCATTAAAAATAATTAAGCTTAATTTCGACATGTAACATCGGGGTGTAGTGTTTTACTCTTTATTGTACGATAATCGGAGATGAAAATGACCGTTCGCAGCCGGCGCTCGCAACCGTCGTTAAATAATCAAATTTGTTGTTTCAAATTTACACGTGTCGTTATATCTTTTACGGTTGAAGTGTAATGTTGTTTAAAGTTGGGACAAAAATCATTTGTGTACGCTTTGATTAATTTAAAACAACTTTGAATATGATTTAATCAAGTTAATAGAAGTTATTTGTTTTTTACTATTCTACCAATTGTGTTGGAACTAATGTTCTTAGGTTCAGATTATTGAATAAATTAAGTTTTTTCTTAAGTTTAAAAGTTTATAATCACCTTAAAGGTGAGTATTCACTACAATACAAAGTTTTGAGCATTTCCATATCACAAAATTGCGACAGTCATTACGATAACGATTGAATACGATGGAAAGTTAAAAAAGATCACGATTTTCTTTATGTTAAGTATTCGTCAAATTAGTAACAGTTACCTAAAAGGATAAGTCCGATATCACCAGAAAAACTTAATAGCTTATATGTTGTTTGCGAATGTTGTTGTAATCGTAAATCTTAACTCAGGTAAACATATCGATTGTTATTTCTGATAAGTTTCCTTGTTTCGTGCCAAAATACGAAACTGAGGGGGACGTAAAAATATTGTGCAGGTTCCCCGTTTTCATCTTATATTTGTTCCGGGTTATACGAGTTGATTTAATAACTCTATTACGGCTTGATTTAAGCTTAATATTATGTGTGCTTTATATAATATTATATAATATAATAAAGTTAACGTGGTAATACTTTTACGTAACCTGGGTTTATTTAAAATATTTCACATATTTTATTTAAAATCCCACAACTGGGCAATCTACATTGTCATTATTAAGAGTACAGAACTTAAACCACCATACTGTTTTATAGGTTTGTGGGTTTAAACAATGTTTTTCTTTGTTGACTATATTTAGTACTACTTAGTCACGACCGGGAATTGAACCTGGTAATTGACAAAAAGTGTCAATACATTATTCGTGTATAAACTTGTATGTATATATGTATGTAATGTATAATATAACTTATTTGTAGGAGGTAGTACTATAATGATACAGCTGATAAGTTACAAGGGTTCAATAATGTTTAAGGATTTGTTTTCTTAAATGCGAAGCCATTAGAATAATCTGAACCGAATAATATAGGAAATTCCCAACACGATTTCTGGCTCGCCCGGGGAGCGAATTAGTAAACTTCGTGACTAACTGAAGATTTTTTGTCCTCCCAAAATATTATGCCTCCTTTACATACCACGTATATATTTGTAACGCCATATCTTTCCCAATAATTAAATTATTTGTTTTCTTTTATGTAAATATATTGTAAGTGTGACTGTTTGTTACATTTATTTACGAGAACCATTTTGAAGGTGTGACTAGGTCTTTAGCAAAAAAAAATCCTGTCCAATATTTGTTTCTTACAATTATTTTTTTATTAAAACCTCATACTTCTTTAATGCTCTTAGAATTAATATTTAATTTTAATGTACATTTAAACAAATTTTCACACAGAACTAGCTCGAGCTAATGGCGCGTCACAAACGAGGCATCACTTCCTCGGGAGGCCTGTTTTTACAATGGACCAACTTGAACGTTATCGACTTCTGTTGAGTTCTAATGACAATTTTATACAACAATATGATAATTAAGCTTTGCCCTCCGGAATGCATTGGAACGTGATTTCCCTCTGAGCTTAAAACATTCTTTTATCAAGTGTTGGAGATTCGTTCCAAGTTTGTCTCAAATATAAGGCTCATCCTCTTTTATTTATATATAAATTTTTTATTATATATGTATTCGTTTTGCAGGATTTATATTATAATTTACATCACATATTGTTATATTTCTTTTGAAAAGAGCAACTGTTGAGTTTCTGGTCGGCTCTTCTCAACAGAGCAGCATTCCGAGTTGGTAGCTTACTCACGGACTGACTACACTGACCTTTTTTTGTATTGTAGTAATTGACGATTCATAAGTGCGTGTAAATGCCTACTTGAATAAAGATATTTTGAATTTGAATTTATTATGATTCTCGGTACTATTTAGATATATTATTTATTATTATAAACAAGTATGTTAATATGATTTAATAGTGCTTATTTATTTAATTGGCCGGCAATTGAATAACATGATTACAGATCGTTATATGAGGCTTAATTAATGTAATTAGATAATTGATTTGATTGATTTTGGTAATATGTATGTATTAATATACACATGATAAATATACATAGTTAGGCATATAGGAATTAAAAGACTGTTTTAGTTTCTCCCATATAAAGTATGTATGTATAACACTTTACAATTTGTTGGTTTTAATATTGATTATTTAATAAAAATGTTTTAAAATACTGAATAATACATATAGGCATTGATGACACCCTACCGAGGGTCAAACATTCTGACACCCTAACACTCTAACACCCTAACACCCTAACACCCTAACACCCTAGTGGACCGTTCACAAGACATCCGTCAGAGATCATTAGCGATGCACATGTCACATCTTGTTAGTTACGCCGCCATTATTTATTATTATTATTCCTATAAAGTTATTATCAATTTTGATAACATTTTGAAAAGATTAACTCTTTGAAGTTTTAATTTATCCTAGAGACAAGAGAAAATTCTTTGGGCTTATTTCCCGTTAGGACTCTACCAAAATTATTGATTATAATAATAATCCCAGTCAATAATTCAGGACCTTACCAAAATTATGATCCCGCTCAATAAACTATTTCCTTGCAACATAACCTAAGACTCCAACGAGTTGGCATAAAAACGTATAAATACAAATGGTATTTTTATTTCCTGCACCACTGGTCTCCGGATTGTTTCAGCCATCAATGTTTACGTGACTCTGCTTTATTAAAATTCCTACTTCTGCCTCCTATTTTTCCTCCTTATTTGACGTCGCTCTATGGTAAACTTAATTAATTTTCAGAGCGCCCTAACGTTTGTACGTGGAGGAAATCTTCAACGCAATTATAGTTTGCTTAATTTATTATAAAAAAAATGTCTTATCAAATTTTAAGATTAGATTTTAGCCATGTACTTGTATTTTGTTAAAATTAAATTTTAAAAAAAGAAATTAATGCACTGCGAGTATTTTTTTCCCTCTTTTTAAAACGAAATCATATATGAAAAATATTTTGAACAAAAAATGGGAGTTGTTAAAATAGAAAATGATTTTTTGTTTGTCATATTTTTTTATTTATTATTAAAAATGCATGTTATAGTGTAAATAATTCGTTCAAAACAGATATGGTGTGTTTTGTAGCGGTCCACTGGGACGACTCCGGAGAGTTTACTGAACGATTAAAAAGATACCGCCCCAGTTCCTTGCCCTTGGGACAAATTTACTTACTATATATAATGAGTTCCTTTGTGAAGCTTTATTGGAGACATTTTTAGTCACTAATGAAACTGTACCGGGATATTGTTTTTATAAAATCCTAATTTATAACTAAAATGAATTTCGATTTTCCACCAGAAGGTAATAAAGTTGATACATTTTTTAATATTAAATTAAATTGAGTTTTCATTAAGATTTATTATTATATTATTCCTGAGATCATACTATCTCGTAAGGGAACATTATTTATACGATATTATACGAATATGTTTAGTGGATTTGTGAGTCAATTACTAAACAAAGGTAAGAGTAACATTTTGGCAACAGATATAGGCCACTGGGGGCGTTGATATATCCCCGACATCCCTCCATCCCCTCCTGTCAGTAAGAGGTCAGAAAAATACATTTATTTTTAGTATTCATATATTTATGTATTTTGTACGATTATTTTAGTACAAGAATAATCACTTACCTTACTTTTGTGTCACAATTAATAATATATATATATATATGGTTCACATTTTAAATTCAAACTATGTTCTAGGTAATTATTTTATTAATATTATCATAGTATTAGACAGTTGTTTTATATAAAGCGATATTGTTAGAAGAGAACGAAAGTCCCTTTCACAGTATGATGAAGTATTTCTTGATAGACTTCATCATGTTCTTTTTTGTCGCGTGAAAAAACAGTTAAGTTTTTAGCAATTTTCAAATGTTTTTTAAATATTTAATTATTTTTCACTGTAAATTACTAAGACAGAGACAATGTCGTATCTTCCCGTGACGTCACTCTAATGAAGCCTGCGCCCACTTACGTCTGAGTAATCAACGTCCTGGAATGATTGCATGTTACATAATTTTCAACGATCTTAGTATACATTGTTAATTTATGGTAGGCTTTATAAATTAATTTTACATCAAGGATCTGAGGGAGTAGTGCCAATTTTTCATGTAATGTCCCAAGTTCATTATCTGATTGCTAATTGAGCGAAGCGAACGAAGTGAGCGGAGCGTTTTACTGGAGACTTTTTACATTCTTTGTCATGAAATGGTTCGAATACTACTTGACGGAAAATTATGAAAGTTTGCAATCAAAAAGACACACATTAGATGATGTTTTTTTTTAAAAAAAATTGAAAAATGTCCTCAAAAATTTTTTTTTTTAATATCATCTCAAAAAACTGATATCTCATTGAAGTCAATGGGAAACGATGAGTCAATACACTGGGCTCGCTTCGCTCAATATGCAAACGGCACCCGATATTTCGCGAGCGCAGCGAGTCGAGATTGAGGGTTTGTTGGCGTCCCTAATATTTATCTCTAGCTAGTTTGTTCCTTTTCACCATAATAACGCAGTCCGAAGCTTATTGAATCAGTCGTCATATCTAAAATAATATTGTACTCTTGTAAAACTCTCAAGAAAAATAGTGTTCTGAACCACAATAAGCCTTTAAAATAGAATATTCTCTTGTATTTCCCGTGTATCTTTTCCATATTGTACTTCCACTTTTCTCTTTGTACTCTTAAATCCTTAAAACGCTTATAGTTAAGTAGCGTTGTATGACGTTCAATAAAATATTTCTAGCAAAGGTATATTTTATAAATTGAATCTTGATATTTGAGATATTAAAATAGTATTTACAATATGTTTTAATACAAAGTTCAAAAACAATAATTCCATCTAGTTATATACAATGTAATTTAGTGAAGTTTCTGAATTATAAAGACAGTTAACTCATTATATAGTAAGTACGAGCCACTCCCTAAAGGAGCAATTGTCCCTGTTTTCATTTATTCATAGAAGGTGTTCCAGCATTTATAACCCCAAGTCAAATGCTTTGCTTTCCCTAAGGGATACCAAAAGACGTTGTAAATGGTTCTTGAATACTCGTACAGCTTTAAATGCCTCTCCATTTGTTAATATTTTAATGACCTGTTATATTTGTGGTTTTGAAGTTAAATAAAGTCATATTTTCGTCCCATAATAAATATATTTTAGATTGAAATCGTATGTTGTAAATGAATCTACAAGTAAATCGGTTATCATCAATATCATTTGAGACCATCGGTTCATCCATGACTTGGCTTATAAACCACTTTTCACGCTGCGTCACGGTGACGCGACGGATCCGACGCGAGAATTAATAGCCACTTGCGTTTCACTTGAGATTCAATTGTGTTGTTTGCTTAACTTGTGTTCTATAATTTTGCATGTGTTTAACGAAACGATTAACCGTTTTTAATGAACCGACAAGTGATTAACGGTTTTTTGTAGCGTTGACAAAAACATGTCTTATTTTAATAATTCCCTTTCCTGTTTCCAGTCAGCAATCTTTATATGTATCATGCTGGTATATACCAAAGCACCTATTAGAATGAGGTGTTTGAATAATCCCCTGTTTCCACAGGGATCATGTCATTACCACGATATTGCCAGGGTAATGACAGATAATAAATCGTCTCGGTGTCTGACAGAGGAATGACGTTTTCTATTATTGTAGTGGTAACAAAATAATCTCTTCGGATTGCGATTAAGGTGTCTTATATTTTAATACATAATTTGTTTTAATAAATAATGATTTTTTAATTGAGCAAAGCGAGCGTAGCGAGAGTTCTTTGTCACGAATAGGCTCGACAACTACTTGACGGAAAATTATGAAATTTTGCTATCAAAAAGACACACATTAGGAGATGGTTTTAAAAACAAATTTTTGAAAATAACGTCAAAAAAAAAATGAAAAATGTCATGTCAAAAAACTGATATCCCATTGAAGTCAATGGGAAACGATGAGTCATTAGACTGGGCTCGCTTCGCTCAATATGCAAACGGCACCCGAGATTTCGCGAGCGTAGCGAGTCGAAATTGAGGTTCTGTTGGCGCCCCTAGTAAATTTTTTACTCTGTGGCTCTTTTTATGAACTGATAAAATCGTAAAAGTTTAAAAAAGTGAATATAAAATGTTTACTCTCTGCAATCATAAAACATCTTTGTAGCTTATTTCGTTCCTTCCTCTGGTTTTTATATTAAGTGCCTAATTAAGTCCATCATTACCCTGGGGTCCCGATCTCGATTATGAAGATCAGTTGCCCGTTATTACCTTTACGGTCAGGACGTAGTCTATGTGGCTAAGATATTGATAGGGGTAATATAGTAAGATAGAGTCGATCTATTTTAATTGCTAATAGCTTTGAATATAGTGTTATAGTTTCCTCTTGGGTTTCTTTATAAAAGGCGAAAAACGCAATCCCGTTATCGATTTCTCTTATAATTGAGCGAAGCGAACGAAGCGAGCGGAGCGTTCTACTGGAGACTTTTTCACATTCTTTGTCACGAATTGGCTCGAAAACTACTTGACGGAAAATTATGAAATTTTTGCAATCATAAAGACACACATTAGGGGATGGTTTAAAAAAAAATTGAAAAATACAGTAAAAAAAATTTTTTTTTGAAAAATATCATGTCAAAAAACTGATATCCCATTGAAGTCAATAGGAAACGATGAGCCATAACACTGGGCTCGCTTTGCTCAATATGCAAATGGCATCCGAGATTTCGCGAGCGCAGCGAGTTGAAATTGAAGGTCTGGTGGCGCCCCTAGTTTATTATTATAATCTAATAAAGATTTGTTTTATTAAGATATATGGCATAACTAATTTCAAATATAAACTTTTTGACTTATTGCTTCATGAGATGTACATTTTAATTAAATATTCATGTAAATCTTGATTCAATCATTGAGTCATGAGTCAATATTAAAGTGTAATTAATGATTAATTGAAATAAAAAATATTACTTTTTACTTTCAAATAAAAACACAACAAAATTGTTTTTAAAAAATGTCGTTCAATGTAAATACATACAACATATCCGTTCAATTTCAGTTATACGAAAGTTAATTAAATTCGTTTTTCATATCCGAGAAGCTCGAAGTGAAATTCTTTTTTCCACATAGTTGAGCATTTCCTTGCCCGAGGCTACATATAACAAGGCAAAGTACTGAGAACAGATAAATGCGTATCTAAAGCTTATGGGGCTAATTAGTTGTATTAAATAACCTAGAAGCCATTTTTTAATATTAAAATGTATAATTATAAATATGTATAAGATGTATAACAGAATATCAACACGACCTGTTGATTGTTGAGTGTGATTTATAAATGAATCACTGCGGTCTGCTACGTCACTATCACGCGTCAGTTAGCGTGACGCCGCAAAAAAATCGTTTGTATTTGACGGGTCAATGTATTTATGTCTGACTCGAATGCTTTATATTTTATTTCACGAGATAAATAGTTTTTAAATGACTTTTATACTTTTATATTATTGAGTTGAGAGTGAGCGAAGCTCTTAACCGTTTGGGAGACCTTTTTTTGTGTTTAGTTGTCTCCAGAATGCGACGAGATAATTAGCTAAAAAATGTCTCATGTATGTTTGAGTCGAACGCGGATGTTATAGTGAAAACAGATTGAAAAAAAATTTAGTCATTCATAAGTTATCAAGAAAAGAAGAAAGGATAGGGTTAGCTCAACACCGCGCACAGTTGGCGGATCCTAGTTATATAAATACATAATTAAATGCATATTGTTATATGAATTCCATTATTTGAGAGCAAAATGGGTAGAAACCACAGTAAAGGTCGTCTCGTATTGTAATTATATGTCATACCGGCGCGGTTGATTTGCGGTTTGCTCCGTGCTGACGTCACTTGGCCGACGACGTGACGGCGACGGACCAGCGTGACAGCTGCGAAATTGTTGCTTATAATGAGGGCCAAGTTTTGGGATTGTTTTGAAATTGTTTAATAAATAAATAACAATTTAATTTTTCGTTATCTATTAATAATATTACACTATTGCTGATATTTATATATTTAGTACATATTCTGTGTTAAAAGTTTTAGTTTCAAACTAAAACAGCCTACAATTACACAAATCACACTGACCCAGAAAATCATTTGAACGTCGCGTTGTAATTTTGCCAGAGGAGCCGGAGCGCGGTTGATTTGTGGTTAGCGGCGCGTTGACGTGCTTGAGCGTGACGACGACGAGACGGGAACGGACCACCATGATAGCTGCGAAATTGTTGCTCGTTATGAGCGGCTAAACTTTGTTGTAATTTATATTTATATTATATTCACATTGTTTTATTTATTCATAAGTATTTGTATACAGTATATTGTTTTTCCGGTTAACAGTCTCAGGGATTGTGTTCCCAAATATGAACCCGAAGTTGATAAGGTGCGGTGGCAATAAAATATCAGGAATCACGCCAACACGATCGCGGCCCTTGTCCCGACCAATGAGATTTCAATTTTACCTCTCCACATATTCAGCTTTTCGGCTTTGCGTGTGACATACGGCCACTTAGAAAGTTATCGAGAGTTGTCAATATTCTGTATATAATAGAATATACGAATGCATATCAGATGAGTGGATTGTTTTATAAGCGGTTTACACCAAACTACAAGACTTGTATTATCGTAATAAAACAACAAAAAAGAAATCATATATTTATATATAGTTTTAATTAACTAATCTATAGAATATATATACATAAATATGATAAGTTAATTGATGATTCAAAAAGTTTTATAACCGTATATCTCAAAGGTGCGCTTTTACCTCATTCCTTTCGTTTTCCCTTACAAAGGACAATAATAAATGTAGGCAGTGCCTTCTAGCGATTATGTTGCGTATCGTATCAGACCGGATCGCGGAGTTTCACTGACGTTTCGAGATACGGGTCTATACGGCAAATTACGAAATTTGTAAGCCATTTGTTTTGAATCGAATGTTGAAGATGAGAACGATAGAAGGGTTGCAAGTCGAGCGTTATTTGTAATGTGGGGCCATTCTTGTAATGTACGTTTGGATTGATTGTCCCGATTTTTTGGGGTTTGAATTATATTTTTTATACAAAAGATATATTTTTGAGTATTATATGATTTTCATTATCCTGTCGATACGTAAGAGGACATTTTATATTATTGTCGTTTTAAATTTAACAACATAGGTTTTTAAATTTATCTTTACCTAATATTTTAATAAAATATTACTTACTTTAAAGTGTTTTGCTATCTAACTTTAAATATTAGCAGAGTTAGGAACAAGTAGCATGAGTTAGTCATCGAGGGACAGCTGTACCAATTTATAGTTCTAGAATAGTATGAAAATTATTGTGATACTTTGCTACCTAAGTCGAGGAAACTGTTGTCACTAAATTTCCAAATCAAATAATCGTTTAACGTTATAGTCAGAGTTTGTTCTGGAGCCATTATCATATGTTATGCGAGCAGACAATGCGTCAGGCGACCTCGTGAGTCGTCGCTAAGTGTGAAGTAAATTGGCGATATTTTACGACGGAATCGTTACTAGGGCTGTAAAGAGAGCGGGTTTGCGGCAATTTTACGATAGCTATACGCCGTGACCTGTACCCTTATTACGGTTGGACGAAACGATAACAAGAGCAGCATTACAATGGATTTTTGGGTGTGTTATTTTAAAATGGAAGTTATTTGAATCACAAAGTTTATGTTGCACCCCTTATTATTACAATCTATTGTAGCTTATGTATTTTAAACTTAATTATTCAACAATTTCACCTGTAGGTACAGAGGAGTGATTTAATTATAATTAGTGTAAAATTTAATAAAATATTAATTTTAGGACAACGTTCTATCTAATTATAATTCTTAAGCATTGACTTAATATAATGAGATATTATTTATGTATATATAATATATATTATATAGTTATATAAATCGAGGCGGATGGAGGCGTTGGCGTCCGATAGCGCTGTGAGTCGTGGTGATAACGCCAGAAATGGCAGATTAAAGAGACTTTTATTGACCGTTACCAGGTTCTGTTACTCGCTGAAAGTGATTTCGTTCCCGTTTAATTGTAAAGGTAAAATACGCTAGTACTTTGTGGAGAAAAGAATTTTACACCAGTGATATATAACTACATGTAATTAATGACTGACGATGTTATATATAACTTTTGATGTCCTGTCAGTTGGTGAATAAAAAGTATTTAGAAATGTATTGTATTGTAAATGAATAGATGCCGACAATAACAATAATTATTTTCCTCAAAATGAAACGTGAAGTCAAAAAATAATTAAATGTGGATTAAATTAAAATAAAAAGTTTGTTCTGAAGGACTCTCTCAGGCATAATGGAAAAGTAGCCTAAGAACGTTTACTTTTTAACAACTCGAAGCATCAAAGACTGGAAGGCGACGCTGATATCCCACTTCATATATAATTAAAACGTAGACGGCTATAACGTTTAGGGGATAATAAAAATGACTTTACCACAGCGTAATTAAAGACTATTAACGAGAGTCCTACATCTGTACACGGTAATAACTTTATCGTTCAATAATGACAATCATTTAGAGCGTAAAAAGAGTAATGTACATAAAGAGCGCTTAGGCAACTAACAAACCGCGGCGCGTTATCCGAGTTTACGAGCTCAAACTCAATTAAAATCCGACGAAATTCGAGCGAGAACAAAATGAAATTAAAGTTGCGTAACGCCCAGACGAGCTGTCGCTGCGCTATGACGTATTACGCGGTCTCGGCTGCTTCAATTTGAATTAGTAGTACACATTTGTGTGTAGTAACTTAGGTAATTGTTGGTAACAGCCGAATTTAATGTCGCTGCTTAACGTTCAAGTGCTCGTTGAAATTATTGTTAACGATAAATTGTTACTTTGAAGCGTTTACACGAATTTATAACATTTATTAGTACGCAAATTAATTTGCATATATTTAAAAAGTGTCGGCTGTTTTAATGACTTGATAAACAACGTCGTGGCTGTTAACATAATTGTTTAATGAAATATCCAATAAAGATATAAAATAACAATGAAAATCGCTAAACATTTTTGTTATAAAACTTTCAATTGATTGTAACAATACACACCGCTGACTCTAACATATTACTACATTCCGTAGCACTTCGCTACGGCACTCGTAGCCGATAATAGCTAACGTAACGAATCGACGTAGCACATGAAGTTTTACACACACACACACAAACACACAAAAGATAACATCACACAAACTCTATTCGATCTTAGCTTTATATTTAAGGCTTTTAATTACAAGTTATTTAAATATCAAAAATAAATGTCTACTTAACTTTAAAATAATTGAGATCCATTTGAATAACGTTGGCGTTGGTGAAACCAAGTAATGATATTAAAGTAGGTCTTAAATTTTATTTGAAATGTAATAAAGGTCTCAGCATATTCAAATTACGCACGTCTCGCTGAATCTGCGTCTCCGTCATGATACATTCTTTCTATTGACCTCACTGTCTTTATTAGGCGCGCTTTCCATTTTGTGTCAAAGTAAATTGTGTTTTCAATTTTCGCGAGCTCCCTTACGAGTACCAGGACAAGAGAATTGGTACGGGAGTGAAATTTATCGTATCAACTTCTTACGTCTGATTGCTTCCCGTACGTGCAAATATTACGCTTCACATGCAATTTTTGGAGGTAATATTGGTTTAGAAACAATATTTGTATAAACATTATAAGATTTACTTGTATACCTGAATAGAAAACAAAAGTAATGAAAATGTTGGTAGAATGCTTGTATTAAACCTGGTTACTGAAATGAATAAAAGTGGATTCAAACTTACCTTTACTCGCACCGTCCGGGCCACGAAGTATAGAACACTCTTCTATTGTACCGAACGGAGTGAACAACTGGCGCACATCCTCCTCTGTCTGTTGTTTACTGAGCATGCCAACGAACAGCTTCCGATCTGCGAGGAGAATAGAGCATTAGTTAAAGAACTGAGCACACTACAGGTGACACTGAGCCAAACCACAAAAGCTCAGCGGTGGTGCGTGGAGCGGCGGACTTAGACTAGACCGTGCCAATTAGTATTTTACCCCAGAGTTGATGTGCGTGAGCGCGGGCGGGATCGACTTTAGAGCCATGCTGTATGAACACTTCATACAATGTCATAGTGAATACAAAAATATTATCATGATAAATTTAATCATGTCTCAAAAGTTTAAACTAACAGGGCTTTGGACATTTGAATCGTGCTGTGTACGCTCAAGAAATTAAGTATAAATGTTATACATTTTTGTAATCTAAAATATAATATAAATGATATATTTTAATTTCTGAGCGCAGTAGTGTAACCAATGCCCTGCGGAGTCCCACCGCCGGCACGCGCCCCGCGCTTCACCGTTATAATGACAACAAACAACAGCATCTATAAAACACATAACACACAGTTTTAGTCAAAATGAAACAACGAACAAAATCCAAATCCAGACCAACACATAATTAGCACATTACAGTAAATGGTGACTCGTCTTCAAACGCAGAGGGTTCCGTAGGATCATTTGTCTAAACTTTCTAGGGAGTGGGCAGGGGCGTAGGCATTCTACGGAATCCTCCAATTAATTCTGAATTACCTTTAATGTGTAACTCTTTTTTAACGTCATTTTAGCATCATCTCTCTGACACAAGCGCGGCACCCAATACGTTTTAACCTCAAACATCTAACTAATAGCGGCATTTGGGCTTATTAGCATTGGGCTTTTTACAAAAATCAACGCCATTGGAACAAATTAACGACAAAATAACATTAATACACTAATTACGTCTCCAAATGAATACGAAAATAAAATATCTGTTACAGCACGACGATAACTAAGTGCACAGTGAGGTTCATAATGTTCGATGTCGAATCTACTACACTAAGACAATGAGCCTTTGGTGGATGAGATCAAACAATATTAACTTAAAATAGTGCTCCAATTTATTTATAACTATAATTTTGTATGCAATATCACATATTTTAATGTTATCTGAATCAAATAGATTGAGGCACTGTTATCACATAAATTTAAACAAAATTTATTTTTACATTTATATAACAAAAATAAATAAAACATTAAAAAAATTCAGATAACATAAATAAAAACGGCAAATTTCACCACAAACTAAACTCCAAGCAGCCTGTTAAGGCCTTGGCGCGTATAATTAATTTTATTAATGTCGTTTAAATTGAATCCGCTTCTGTCCATTATCATAAAAATACACTCGTCAACTTAGCGTTACATCATTAAACAAATTATATTAACGCCAGACGCATATACACATTAATTTATCTAAAATATTAAAAAAAATCTTCATTGTATAATTAAGAACACAAATAATTTAATGAAGTGGTGAAACTGCGTTGATAAAATAGGTCTTATAAGCAAGGCTCTTGTAGATTCGACGTAGAACACTCTCACTTCGCGCGCTATTTGATAGACAGTGATACAGAACAGCCTAGGGCACGCACAACAAAATCTACCTTTATCCGCCTACTCGCCTCGCCTCCCCGCGCCCCCTGAAACACAAAAACAAGCTACACACGCTTTCCACCGCTCCACTTCTTAGCTCAATGCTGTAGTGTTGGTTCCATGTCCTATCTATTTTGCATCTCTTCCTTGGATTTGGTTTTGTATTCAATTATAAGGTTTGTTACATTTTTTTTTATTCCTAAATCATGTTTAAAAGATTATCTACAAAAAATATAAATAATTCATAACAATATATCTAGAACGGAACTTTTTAGGGACATTATATTTTTTATTTTTAACTATGTTGTGATTTTTTTAAATAGTTATAAAAAAATCGATAAATAATAACATCATATTCGTTATATACTGTGATAACCAATCAGAGAGAATCTAAATTGATGACGAATATTATTTATGTCAAAACGTGGCTCGTATAAAATAATCGGGAACTAATAATAAAGTTAGGGATAAATTAGATGTAGCTTTTGAAAGTGGATTAAATTAGATATAATATTAGTTACTCTACTTATATGATATCATATTTAATTGATCCTCTCATCTGATTAATTAACGGAATGTCATTATCCTCAGGGATCCCACTTAAACATTAAACTCAAAATTGTAACGTAAAATGTTACGTAGATAAATTAATATATTTTTCTTCTGTAAATTACAACAATAAGAAATTTAAATAATAAATAATTCACGTTTATTGGAACTGGTATAAAGGCTTTGCTTCCATGTTAAAGATGATTTATTTATCAGGATTTTATCGGCAAAGCTGGAATGATCACTACACTCTTACAATAAAGCATCTTATAATTTTTATTGATGTCATTAATTCTTAACCTTTTACATTTATTTTTACGTAACTTACTTCTATCTGTTATGTTCTATTGTTCGGTAATATGACGAAAATTTTCTTGATATTTTGCTCTTGCAAATTCACTGTATGTATATATGTATATATGTTTATATATATGTTGCTATGTACTTATCTACCTGCTTTTCCACGCTCTCCCGACGTCCCTGAGGTGAACGAATTGCAATAACGACAAGGTTGCACTGGCTTGAGAATTACGATATCCTTTTAACTTATATAATACTTTGTTGTTTTGAATATGCTATATATTTATATATGTATAATATTTTTTATTATTATTGAAATTAAGAAACTGTGTTTAATAATAATGGTTCGACCCACACATAGAAAAGAAATCTTCAATTTCGCATATATTTTTTTAATTTGCCACTTTGCTGCATAAAACTTCTTAATTATATAATTAAATTAAATTGTGCAAAGTGTGTAATAACACTTATAATTGCTGACCTTTCGAAACGTGTTTTATAATAACACCATATCGACGTTGATAAGGCTTTAAAAATTAAATTACCTGTAAAGGTCACTCCGGTAACGATAGGTAATATTTCCGTTCGACCTCGCCTGTCAAAGATATCAACTAACTTGTTTATAAATTCATTGTGATTGCTTCAATTTTCTACTTCAATTTATATTCTATTGTCTGTACTTATTATTGTTATTATTTCCTCTTTGTATAGAAAACAAATGCGTATAAAGAAATATATTTAGTTTTTTAATTTTTTAATGTATAAATAATTCTTTGTATTTTGATAAATCTATCGTATATATTTCATAACATTTGTAAAATACACTTTCTAGCTACAAAATACTCAATATTATTATCAGATACAATAAATTATACACTTTCTATCATCCTTGAAAGTAGATTGCTCTTTGGAAAACTTTTAGCGGTGCACCAGAAGAAACAAAGGTCTAATAAGACCCCACAGAGGGGCGCGTGCTGTTCAGAAACATTGTTCAATATCAGACCGGTGGTCATTAAATTCAGATTTATGCCCGGGCGGGATATCTCTCCCGTGCGACCACGCTAATGACCGACTAAATTGTGATAATTTCACACTGAACTTGGTAATAATGAGCGGGACAGAGACGGTGGCGTCGGTTTAGTATATGTCCGAATAGTTTGTATACAAGACAAACACACGGTTGGAATCCATACATAAATAAGTTTGTTTTTAACACTAAACCTACCAAGTCGCTGTCAAATTGAGCGTTCTTAAACTTTTGTAAAACTTACACATTTTTAAACGTTATAATATCGTTATCAAACTACATGACAATTCTTAGAATATGCATATAATATTTTCTACACTCTTTACTTTTAGTTATTTCCATTATTACCTGCGTTATATAATAAAATAACTTTTAATTACCGGTCAATTTGACGGCGTGCGGTGGGAACAGGTATACAAGAATTGTCGGTAGGTTTAGTGTTAACTGAATTTGTAATTTGCTATATCTACTAATCTAATGAGGGTTTACGAGTATGTTGAACAGAACTAAATCATACCTGAGCTCTCTTAGTTGTAACTTTGTGGCAAAGCTTAACTGTAAAACTCCACAGTGGGCTTTAGCCTAATCCGTGTCGGCCCCGTCCCGTCCCCGTGCGCTCTTATTAGACTATCCCTTTAATAGTTATAAAATTATCGTTGATCCGAACCTCTAAAATTTTAAGATGATTTTAGAAAATACATTTTAAAATGTACTTACTTATCCTAAATACATTAAATATTTTTTTTTGTTTCAATTAGCACCAAATACAGTAAAAACTCATATTGTAACGTTAATTTTGGAACTAATGTAGAGATTGTTATTTAAATTGAAGGTTTCTAAGAATACAAATATAAAACTTGTTGTATATTTATAATAAGTATTCATAGAAAAAGAATACATTCAAAACAAAGCAGTCAATAATATTTGCAAGTGGGGAGAGCCACAAACAAGTTACTCGAACGAATCAATCACTGACTTTTTGCAAATGGATTTTCAACGCACCTGACTGTACCAGCGATCAATCATAACATTGTTTATGATAACATCAGGTAACGATTTATGAGGGTATTATTGAAATTATTAGGATTTGTTTTCGGAAATGAGTGCTGGATTAATTGACAGTAAAACATATATTTTTCTATTATTATTACTAATTGTAATTGTTTTAGACTTTCTTCAAATTAATATCGTTATAAACAATTTGTTATAAAACTGTATTCCTATTTTAAGACCGCCATTTTCAGTTCAGTGTACCGTTCTTTAGATATCCGTTAGCAAAACATTACACCGTTTTAATTCGACTTAAATAATTTAGATGAATTCTTGCAATTTACTCGAACCATTCAAGGCATTCCACACAAATTCACTTGAAATTGCTTCCATGTAGCTTTAGACTGGTGAAGCGAAAATTTCAATGTTCAGTTGATTCTATTAATTAACGATGCTGCGCTCGCCCCATCGCGCTAACTTTGAATAGCCAATTACATTGATAATTGGAGGTCGCGCAGGTGTCTTGGGGACAAAGACGGATGGGAGCGTGGTGCAGGGCTTGAGCGATCGACCCAGTGAACACAGTGAAGCTACTAACACCAGAGGTAGAAGTAACATCATAGACCACACGAAAAAAGAATGATGGTTTGTTTACAGCATATCCTTGATGGTTTTGTTAAATTATGAAGTTATAAAAATGAACATAAATAAATAAAAAGAAATAATTGAATGTGGTACATATTTTTAATGATTCTCTTTTAGTTTTTTTGTATCAATTTAATGTTATTTTATTTACAAAACTGATTATTTTAAAACTTAAACTAAATTGTTTGATTATAATAATCCGCTGTCGCTTATGACTTGGTCCGCCATTGTTTAGTTATGTTTCGTCCGTTGTATACAGTATGTAATGTTTACTGCGTCAACGTACAATGAAGTTATTACTGCCGAAGTAACAAGGGTAGCAAAATTGTTTGCCGAGATATCTATATTAACCTGCGTCAGAAAGGATAGGTTGAATACGTGAGGCCAAATTTCAAAGCACTTACAAGGGAACTCGAAATTTATGAACATGATTATAGTTATTACGGCCGTCTAGATTTATTAAACTAATATCGTCTCTTAGTGGGTCGGTTAATGTAACTCGCAAACTTGATATAATCGTTATGAAACCCCTTTTAAGATTATTTATATTATAAATAAATACTTGTTAAGTAGTGCTTAGTTTATATTATATTGTGTTATGTAATTATGTTATCTGTTTAAGGAAGAGTTTAGTTTTATTGTTAGCAGCCAAATTGGGTAAGTATTTGTTATTAGATATGAAATATAATGTTCTAGTTTAAACTTAAAAAGAACCCGGAAAATACGTATATAAATAGTCGCTTTTATAACCCAGAAAAATATGAAATAATGTACAAAATGGTAATAAACAGTTCTATTAGTTATCTGTAATTTGTAGTTAGAAACATCTAAGCTTTTCTTGTTTAATGTTAAAGCTTAATTTAAATCAAAAATCAAAATTTAATTAAATTTTCATCACACACCAAAACCGGAGGGCAGTTTAAATTGCATTTGTGCAAGGCTTCGATATACACCGTTTAATTAATGCTGTGAATTAATCCGGTCCGGAGGTGCGTTTTCAGGTTGTCATTGTCAGTTAGACGTGGCCTGTCCGACGCAAGGGCGCCCTCGGCGATCAACCGCCCTAAATATGTTTAACTTATTTCATACCAATTGCTTCATATTTTTGTATTTATGCTCTTACAAATTAAAATTTACTTTATTTATGTTGCATAATAGGATAAAATTCTTATGAATGTTGCATTTTTTGTAGGAAAAAATATTGATGAAATGTTGATCAATAATATTTTTTTTATTGTTATATTGTGAATGTTTTGTATTTTTTGACATATTATATTAATAACCGTATAATGTTTAGATATGGTTTCCATCTTCAGTGTTCCCCAGACAGCTAGATTCAACGCATGCACGGCTCCGAGCACACATGACATCCAGCGTATGATTGAAGCCAATTTCAATATATATTTTGATATAACAATTTATATAACTATTGAAAATTAATTAAAATTTTGGATATTTTATATAAAATATACTATAGTAAAATTTAATTTATTCTTCATTATGGCCGGTCGCAAATTATAACTAGATGGAGCTCTCACGTTAATGAAAAAGTGGAAATTGAGTCCAAGGTTTCAAACTCATTTTCTGAGTAATTTTACAGTTTCCACATAAAAGTGCTGACACTTTAGTTAATACGATTTTCATCATTAAGCGGTTATCTGATTTTACCCAAATTTGTGGTCAGGATGGAGCGGGAAGGGGGGATGAGCATAAAACCGGTGTTATCCGAGTCGTTAGGCCTAATAAATGTACTAGGAGATAACAATATGCTCAAGACTTATTAATATAGGCATAATTGCATACATTTAAAATCAAATACTGTACATCAATGAAAAGATTTACATTATATAGTTGTAACCAATCTACTTTGATTATAATTATAAAAGACATCGTCAATCAGTCAATCAATCAATCAATCAAGTTACAATTCAATTTGCGATTTTGTCGTAACATTAAGTACGTGTGGGACCAAAACACGTGGAAACTGCGGCATCAGTTAATAGTCATAATTGGTGGTTTGATACATAAAGCACGGGTACATTTAATTCATTTGAATTATAGATTTTAGCTTTGTTATATTTTGGGGTTGAATGCCATCCGTAATGGAGACGTGATTAAATCTATCCCTGCCTCCACTTAATTGATTTTAATTAAAAACTTGTTCGGCTCAATATCCATGGTATAATTGTCAATGTAATGATTGAAGGGTAAAACTAAATGCTTCATAAACTCTATTAATGAATAATTAATTTGATATAAACAATCAAAATTTATATAAACTATATAAAGTAACATAGATTCGAGAGCGACAACGCTATTGTGAATCCTCGGATGTTGCAAGAGTTCATGGGCGGTGATCACAAATCATTTGTGACCCGCCAGCTCGTTTATCCTCCTCTTATATTAAAAAAAAACATAGAACTATTAAATTTATTAAAGTGAAATATGTTTGAAAGCAAAATATTGTTAGTTTATGATGGTAACAAGGGATGGCTCACATTCCGATCTCAACATAACATTAAAATGCACAAAACAAACTAAAACGTCCAAAAAGTAAATTATAACTCTTTGTCTCCAACAAGCCTCAAACTTTTAATTGTTTACAATATAAACTTTTGTTATCACACGAGATGTTTTCCGGTTTTGTTAAATAATGTTAATAAAAACGGTTTTAATGTGTGCTAGAACAATTGCTTTTTAAATGGGGAATTTATGTGGATTTTTTCAACCAATTAACTTTTTTTTGTTACTGAAGTTACCTTCGTTATATACATTGTATGAGAACTTTATATAACTTTAGATTAAATATTACTATTATATTTTATTTCTCAACAAGGCTATTGTCAGACTATGATTAACTGTGATCGCCAACTATTTTCATTAAAGTGACATTAGAGAAAGTTTCCAGCACTTATCCCTTGGTCGTTGTCTTTGTTGATTAATTTACGTGACCTCCCCATTACGTAACAAGGACGTAAGAGTCATTGGAGTGTCATAAAATCGATAGAATTAATTCTGTTACTTTACAGAATTTGAGAATATTTTTTATATTGTATTTTTACAATTTACATTTTTATTAATGTTTAAAATAGAAATACTTTAAAATTTATCTTTTTAGAGTGATTGTTATTTTTTTTAAGATAATTATCCGAGTGGATTAATCAAGTAATGATCTAGTTAATTTAATTAACTATTCCAGTCTGAGGAGTTGTGTGGTTACAGATCTGACTATCGCGTGACTCAGAGTCATTTAGACTGAACTGTCCAGTAATAAGTCTTTAAAAAAATACATTTTAAATACTACACTTTTTCTATTCAATATCATGAAAAGTAAGATGTCTTTATATTTTTTATATATTTTTAATTAAGTCTTAAAAATAACCTCCGAAATTTAAATAACCCCTTCTAATAAAGTGATTAAACTTAGGAACACGATAGTAATCGGCGGTATCGGTCATTAAACAATCAATGATGCGATTAAATCGGTCCGGGATTCGAGATGCGATTAAATCGGTCCGGGATTCGATCCCGGTCATAATGGTTGGTCCACTCGGGGTGACTGTATAGAAACTCATTATTAATTTAATGACAGATAACGACCGTGTTATTGTAAACTATGATGCGACGGGTGTTGATTTTAATTAAATATTTTATGTGACTTAATTAGTTGTTATATTAAAAATATTAAAAAGTTTTAATTGAGCTGAGCGTAACCGAAGCTCTTAACCGTTTGGGAGACCTTTTTTGTGTTTAGTTGTCTCCAGAATGCGGGGAGATAATTAGATTAACATTACCTCATGTACGTTTGAGCCGAACGCGGATGTTATAGTGAAAACAGATTGAGAAAATGTTTAGTCATTCAAAAGTTATCAAGAAAAGAAGAAAGGAGAGGGGCTCAGCTAAACACCCGCACAGCACGGTTGGCGGATCCTAGTACTTAACTATTGTTTGTACCATGGTTTGTTTATCAGTGGTTAAAAACAAACTTCCAATTTCACATTTGTAACAAATACAATGTAATTAAATATCTCATATAGCTCGTTACAAGGTTAGTACAGTTCGTCGATGGAAATGTCGAATGTTTTGATAAAGGTCACCAAGTTTCATTTATTATGTGTGAAGTTGTGACGTGCCACTAAAATAGATTCAATGAATAACTTATATTCTTGCTATAGTTGCATGAAAATGTAATAAGAAAATAATTAAGGTAACCCAACCTTGGACATTAACTAAACGAGAAGTAAGTTACCTACGTCTGAAAAGGAAACAAAACTTATTATGATCCGAACTTGTACTATTTATCATCTAAAATAACCAAGAACATTAACTACTTCCAGCTATTAATAAACTTATATCACTATTACATCAGTGTTATGTCATATATTCTTACGGTCTTAAAAACTTGTTCTCGCAAATAGTAATATCAACTGTAAAGTATACCGTGACGTCACTTGACACAACCAAGGATTTATAGTCGCCATTAACATGGAAATAATAATTGTATACTTTATCGTCCATAAAACCGTTTTGATGTGTGCCAGTTTGATAAATAATTCAATTTTGACCGATATTCGCATCGGCATTATTGCTTTGGGGATATCAAGCAGAGATTGAAATAGCTTACAGAAATATGGATAATATAATAAAAATACTCTCTTGTGTAATCGTTTTATCGGCATTCGGGCTTATATATCCTTACAATTTATGTTTTAGGAACGCACTCGATGTGTTAATTTGGAAATGAATTTTACAGTATGACATATATTGAGTTAAAGCGAATACACACAAAATACTGCGTGTTCGTTAAACATAAGTATAAATAAGCAATAAACACTTGCGGTAGATAAATGAGCCGTTCTCCTAAATGACATTGCACCCTTGAGTACAAAAAATGGTTACCCGCAAAAACGACGCCAAACGATGGTGAAATTGTAAAAACGGAGAACATCTTCGTGAGTTGCAGAAATAACTCTGACATAACTAAGAAGTGGTATTCCGTGAGAGCATACCATCAGGCGGTGTCTGCCATAATTTATTAACTCCTCATAAGTGCTAAAGTGTGTACATTCATAAGTCCGGCGGAACGTGTGTTGGCTTGGGGTATAAATAATTCAGTGTATCAGGGCGCCGGGAACGTTCCCTCTCGAGGATTCGATTGTAGGTCTTTTACTTGCGCGGGAAATAAAGTTAATAATAATGGCGGACGGGGAATTGCTGAGTATCATTTCGACTGTCTATTCGGTTGTAACGTAAAATAACATACACTTTGCTCCGACCGTAAAGTTGAATATAATTTTGTGTCATGGGAATAGAATTGAACAATCTTTAAAAGAAATATTGGAAAAACATTTTCTCTCCTCTCTATATATACGGATTAATGTAATATCGGATAAAATCAAAGTTTCGATAATGTTAAATAAAATTCATGAACAAAGGACCGCATGAAAGATTTACTGATTTTTTGATACATAAAAGGTTTTAGTGGGAGATGATAAAATGTCGCATCGACCCTCTTAATGCGGCTCTAATAAAACTTTCAAGCGTATGCCAAAAACCCATAAAATGGTCTCAACTAAAAAGCATTAAGAACCCAACAAAATTGAATTACAAACCTTCCCTTACTAAGCTATTTACGGGTGGATAACAAGCGTCCCAGTCGGCCCCGGCAAATAAAATTATAATTGGGACATAATATGTGGAACACGGGATTAGAGTTGCTGATGCCTTGCATTGCTTTCTCGTGAACCCTTTTTGGACAAAAAATACTACAATTAGGTATAAGTAATAACTTCAACATTTATTAATGATAGATTATTATGTCTATCCCTAAATTAACCAAACGGAATTCTGATCAAAACACAACTGTAGTGTATGTAAGTGAGTGAGTGTAAGGTAACTTTGCTCGGCTTTGAATCCGGGACTATGACAAAGGCTCTCTGTCCCCCGGGAATGGTAAGAAATGCATTGTATGAAAACAAACGAGTCGCTGGTAGTGCCTCAACCTAAACTTTTATATTTGAAGTTCGAACTCAGTTTCGACAGGGTTATTTTGTCGCTGGCCACCTCGAAGTTTTCCGCAGAGCGTCAACACTCGGTGTCACTTTTCCTTTGAAAGTTACTTTAAAATATTTACGACTGAAACTTTAGCAGTATAAGAAAATTTCGACGAGTGGAGTCCTATGGCAAAATTTATAGTTTTCTGATAGAGAGTACAAGAAAGTTTCGTATAAAGATACATTATCCTTCTCTTTTGTCATTTTGTGATCTATTTGTTTTTGAAATGATTTGGTTTGTTTAAGAAAGTTGTTGTTATTAGTTTAATATCACTGAGTATAGAGAGAGTGCTTCGCTGAGAATTTCTACGGGTAATTGAATTTTCAATTCGTCAAGGCTATATTAATATATTTTAGTATACTTTTCGTAAAAAGTAAAACTGTCTTTAAAATGGACTTAAATTTGTAATTTTCAATTTTGTGAAAGCTTTGCATATTTTATAAAATAAACTCAAATGACTTAAACTTAAACGAAGGGACTTGTTCTAGATACATATACATATAACTGAAGAAGACAGAAGAAATTCTATTACTGTTATAATATGTTGATATTCAAAATTACTACACTTTAAATATAAGTTATTTTATTTCAACAAAACCATCGCAAAATCTAATTTATTATTATTGCTGTAACTTTATTTGATTTGGTAAATACTCGGCATTGAGAGGCCGAAAGTTTAAGCTTTGAAATTTTAGTAAATATTTACCCGATAAATACATTACTGTATAACAATTCTACCTAATCCATTGTCCATTATAAATATTAAACATAATATTAAATTATTTTATCATTCTTTGTTTGTTTGTGAATATATATAATATAACTACGAAGTGTCACTTCACTCCATAAATAAATAAGGAAGCATAGTTTGATAAATGATTTTGTAAAGATGACGATGTTTTGCGTGATTCAGATCATTAAGACAGACCGATTATATAGATATTTGATTGATAATAAAACGTAACGTTTCCTTATATGTCCATAACACATTAAGTCCTTGCAAATTGTGTTATATATATATATATATATATATATATATATATATATATATATATATATATATATATACATATAAATGAAATTAAAGGGTCTGTTTGTAATTTTCATTTAACAGATTTTAATGTATATGAAAGTATTTACGGTACTTAAATAAAAAAAACTTTTTTTTTAGACGGATAGCGGATGTTATAAGAAGTAACAGGTCAGTAAGTAAGTAAGTAAGACAAGTAAGTCGTAGGAATAGCTAGTTTAATATATAAAGTCGAATAAATGCTAATATAGTTGTCTACCCGTAATGAATACTTTGAGCAGAAGAAAGTTTGAGTACGATAATTGATACTGTAGTTTATAACTATGTGAATTAACACTAAATATTATGTATGTATGTTCGTCAATGTTTGTTACATATATCATTAAGGGTGTATACACACTTTGAAAGAGATTCATAGATCATAGTGTATTTACCATAATGTATACTATGCTTATAAATCTTAGATTATTGTATATTTATTAAGGTCATCAAAAGGTGATATTGAGGTACAAATGGACAGGTATCATCTGTTACTAAAGCAAATAATTCCAGTAAATGATTGATTATCCCAATTCGTTGTTTGTACGCTCCAGTAATTAGCTTGAAAGTGAAATACGATTCATTAAACGATTTACAATACATCAAAGAAAACCTTTTTATAATCTATAAAGGGGTAACAAATTAAAATAGGACGGACCTGCTTAAGCAATTATTGATTATTATATTTCATATCGTTAAAATAAATGGATTCTACATATTATGTCGGCCATATTGATCGATCCGTGTCGGTTACAACATGTAAAACATTCCAAACCAAAACCACACCTATATTAAGGTCAGAAATGTCAATATTGAGTGCTAAATTTTAAGTGTTGCTGCCACTATCTTAGCTATACGTGCTGGTGATAGCTTCCACCAATTTAATAACCATGCCTAGCTGAATACGGAGCTGGCACCGAGCGATTAGGTCGCGATCATATTGACGTTATGTTAGTGAGATTTCTTATTCAATTCTCGTTCTTTATTCACTGAATATCTTCGGGAACACCGTCTACTCCTAGTATTTTAATGATGTTCGCGACGTTCAGGGAATTGCAATTTCTTTTCAGTTTCCCGACGTGTTTCCCCGCTGGTTCAGACGAATTTTTACTCAAAACTATGGTATGTAAGTTTTATATTATAAAACTACGTTTATATATTTACAATATAAAGTTAAATTTATAAATCACAGCTCCAGTGAGGACAAGGCTTTACTAACCGAGCAACTTCCGAGTGGCAACCGCAGTAATTCCCTTCCGATCGTGTTTCAATACATTTACACTGAGTATTAGCGATATGAGTTTTGTAATATAAATACCGATAACTCCGGAGACCTTGTGAAAGAATTTGTAATTTATTGCTTTATATAAAAATAAGACAAGCAAATGTTCGTCTGAACGTATAACTCGTTCGTCTGAGCTTAAGCGAAGTTCTTAACCGTTTGGGAGACCTGTTTTTTGTTGTTGTCTCCAGAATGCGACGAGACAATTAGCTACAAATTTTCTCATGTTTGTTTGAGCTACCGCGGATGTTATAGCGAAAACAAATTGAAAAAATGTTAAGCCATTCAAAAGTTATCAAGAAAAGAAGAAAGGAGAGGGGCTCAGCTCAACACCCGCTGCACGGTTGGCGGATCTTAGTATAATTTGTATATAATAAGTAAATAATAGTTAAAGATAATATTAAGGATATATTCTAGTAGCAATTTAAGTCGTATATTATTTCATACACATCAGATGTTCCATACAAATTGTATGGACGCGTGAATCCGAGCGCGTTTTTCATCTTGTTTGCAACCAGACACGTAACACTGCAATATTATTGTTAATTCTCCCGAAGCTAACCACACACATACATACATACACACACACATACACACATACGTACATTGTTGTTGAAGATATTGTGCCCAAATTAATGTTTTGCGGTCTGAATGCAACTGGAAATCTGAGTACTCTGAGGTCTTGAACAATTAATTTTAGGTAGTTTTTGTTCTTTGAAACTTTAATATTAGTATTAAAATGTTTTGATTATAATAATAGTTTTAGGAATAGTCACATTGTTTTCTTATTCATTAGTTTATATACATATATATATATGTATTTGTTATTAGGTCTGTGTGTAAGTTTGATTATTTCTGATTTTAATTCCACTACTTATTAATTTTACCTGTTAGTCTGTCTATCTTCAAATCCTTTGATAACTCATAAACCATCGGTTAAAAATGGGTTATTCTGTATTTCGATTGTAATGTAATAACAGCGAAGCCGCGAGCTAAGCTAATATGAGTTTTTATAAATTTCAATATATTTTTATTTGAATATTATATTTCATAAAACATATCTAATATTAAATGCCAAAAACGAAATATTTTTAAATAGAATATAAAAATTTTTAGGCAAAATTCATATGACCGCGACAGCGGATGGCCGACGATAATTAAATTCGATTCATCAAAAGCCTTTTAGTGATGTTCAACTATCGATATATCGATATATCTATGTCAATGACGTTCAAATAACACCAGTCGATGATTTGATTGAATTATGTTGAAGTTGGCTTAATTTTATGTATTAATACACTGTTTTTAACATACAACCTTATTCCCTTGATTGAGCGAAGCGAACGAAGTGAGCGGAACGTTTTACTGGAGACTTTTTACATTCTTTGTTACGAATTGGCTCGAAAACTACTTGACGGAAAATCATGAAACTTAGCAATCCAAAAAGACACACATTAGGTGACGATTTAAAAAAAAAAATTTTAGAAAAAGGTCCTCAAAAAAAAATGTTTTTTTTTTTAATATCATGTTATAAAACTGATATCAATTCAAGTCAATGGGAAACGATGTGTCAATACATTGGGCTCGCTTCGCTCAATATGCAAACGGCACCCGAGATTTTGTGAGCGCAGCGAGTCGAAATTGAGGGTTTGTTGGCGCCCCTAGTATTTTAAATGTTTGAATAAAGAAAGTTTAGGGAACTTCATAAAAGTTATCAAAATAAAACTAATGGGATAGTAAAACACGAGAGGTATCTTGTTAATGTAATAATAACACTAACAACTAATCGTGGTAATAATTTTACATGATGAGGTGTTGAATAATAGCCGGAGTCACGCGATTACGTGATGCTAGGGATTTTATGAATCAGTGAATCGGAAGACCTGTTGCTTAATAAAGTATTAAGAATGATTGATGACTCCACAAAGACTTATTGATTTTCTTCTTTATATTTGACGATATTTTTATATTTAGAGGCGCCAACAGACCTTCAATTTCGACTTGCTGTGCTCTCGAAATCTTACATGCAGTTTGAATATTGAGCGAAGCGAGACCAGTGTAATGACTCATTGTCTCCCATTGACTTCAATGGGATATCAGTTTTTTGACGATTATTCCTCAACGACATGACATTTTTCATTTTTTTTTCCAAAACCATCACCACCATCAACCATCACATAATGTGTGTCTTTTTGATTACAAAATTTCATAATTTTCCGTCAAGTAGTTTTCGAGCCTATTCATGACAAAGAATGTGAAAAAGTCTCAAGTAGAAGTCTCCGCTCGCTTCGCTCAATAAATATAAATAGAAAATGGTTTAATTTAATTTATATTTTCCACAAAAATTATAATAATCAGTCCCATCACTATTGTCGTGTTTAAGTTTCTGTGATTTCCTTTGGGGTTGCTTCGGGTGGTGACGAATTATTAACTATCTCGATACGAGGGTCAGTTGAATAGAAATTATTCTGATCACAAATAATTCTATCCCTTCTGATACACACTGATACGAGGAATTGTTCAAAATAAATTTAATTTATTCATTAATTCAATTAAATTAAAATATAACTTACAAAAAGATAATACTGAAAAGAATATGATTTTAAAAGTTTTATATTTTCAGGTATTTTCTTAAAAATCTATTGGATTATAGCCATGGCTTCATGGGAAAATTTTACTTTAGTCGGTCACCCATCAAGCACCCGACCGGGATTACCTTTACTTAACTATGATTATGAATTCAATCAAATAACAATTTATAATTAATTTCTATTAATATCAAAATTATTATTTAGTTCTAGTTCGTTTTGAATTTAATAAATGACCTAAATACCTAAATTGAAAATATTATTTAACTAATGGGTAATAATAAAATAATATAGATATATATATATATATATATATATATATATATATAAACATTTTCTCTGCCTGTCTGTTTGTTTCGACTAATCTCTGAAACGGACCGATTTTTACAGGACTTTCACTGAACAGACATTATAAGAAGTAACTTAGACTTATTTAAAAAATATATATACGAACAAAGCCGAGGGCAGAACTAGTTAAATGTCAATATGTATTAAAATAATATTATTATTAAAGCAGTGGTCACGTAGTACTAATAAATGGCAAAAATGTACTTAAAGACTTTCCACAGGTCGAGTGGATTTGGACCCTTTATATCAAGAGGGCGGGTTTTTGTGGAAAAAAGATATAAGAAAAAATAATTTCTTTATAATATCTCATTAAGTTTGTATTTTTATTATTTTTGAAGTGTTTTTTACTTTCTTTTTTATAAATTAATTGAGCTGAACGTAAGCGAAGCTCTTAACCGTTTGGGAGACATTTTTTTGTGTTTAGTTGTCTCCAGAATGCGACGAGATAATTACCTAAAAATTACTCATGTATGTTTGAGCCACCGCAGATGTTATAGCGAAAACAGATTGAAAAAATGTTTAGCCATTCAAAAGTTATCAAGAAAAGAAGAAAGGAGAGAGGCTCAGCGCAACACCCGCACGGTTGCTGGATCCTAGTTATTATTCCTACTTAACTTTTTGTTAGTATTAGTTTTCTTAGCATTTTCTATAAATTTAACTACGATTATATAAATTATATAAATAATATATATTCTGACCTCCTCTGTTCTCGCTGTCCGCTGGTTTAACCTGTAGCGCTCGGTTCATCTGAAAAATAAATAAAATATTAATTAATTAATTAATATTATTCATCATTGTACCTAAATTACTTGGAATAAAAATATATTTTCATATAACATTGCTTTTCAACATATATATATCCATATTCTTTCAAGAAAATATCAATTTTAAGTATGTAACGTCCAAAGGCTATATTTTATAATAAAATAGTGAAATTTTAATGAATTAAATATATATTATAATATATTTTTTAATGTAACATAATTACTTATTGCATTTACCTATTTTTACCAACTTAACTCTTGTTAAGTCGGTAAAAAAATGATTTGATTTGATTTGATTTGAAAAAACGCAAATTATGTTTACCAAAGATATATTTATCGTAATTTTAGAATTAAACTTTCAAAATTGTATTCTATGATAAAGGGATACCCAATAACAAAATTACCTACATTTCTAGGAATCTCCAAGCTATGTGAAATGATCTAATTACCTGTTTTAGTTATTTGTATGAAGATGAAAAGGGATAGCCTATATGCAGTGGGCGTGGTTTGGAGGCTTTCATATAAATATTTTAGTACATATATATCAAGGCTTTATGTACTGTTGCGAAATAATACTATTTGAAAAGGAGATTAAATGGAGAGGATTTTTGTTGGAAATATTGTGTTTTATAAATCTATTGTAAATAATTTAATTTAACTTCAAATTATGAAATAATTTATTTCGTATTATATTATGTATATTTTAAAAATAAATATATAAGTTATGGGGAGAAAAATATATTGATACGTTCAGGACTCAAACCTAGAACCTCTGGGAACCATTTCGGCACAATTTACGAATTCCATTCTATATTTATTTAAGATTTAAAAAAGCTTAAATTTACTAAATTTAAAGTAAAATCCAGAAATATAGATTCAATTTTTATGCTAAAAACATAATTTATATTCAAAAAACTTTACATTTCCTTCCTTAAACCATATAATGTGATTTTTTTATAATAATTTAATTTTATTTTGTATTATTGAAAAACTAAATCCATTACCTTAACTAAAATCATATCAGTTATAACTTATAATTCGTAAAACTAATGTATTTAGTCAATAAAGATTTTATCTACTTTTACACTCTATTGTAGCTAAAAATACAAATATCATCAAACAATTTTAGTTGTTAACAACATTGGTATAAGGGCGACAATCATATATTTAATTTATTTCATTAGCGTAGAAGCTTTGTGGATGTTTGTTTGGTAATAAGAGTCATAAAGGTAGTGAATTAGTGGACACATTTTATTACATGTAGCCTAAGTTATCATATAAATCCAAGGTACGGTATACTTTACGATATTTACTTGTAAAACTATTTACATACAATATCAATAATCTTCTTTACAACATCCTATGTGTGATACATTGGTTTGGGCACGTCGAACGAATGAGTGATGAAAGAATGGGAAAAAAGATTTATAAAGGAAAAGTGAGCGGTAAGAGAGACAGGGGAAGGCCTCGAGTGACCTACGAAAACACAGTAGCTACGATACTGGAGGACCCCCCGGAGGGCATGTATGAAGAGGTTGATGTCTGTGGTCGAGGCGAAAGAGGTATGCAGGGACCGTAGCGTTTGACGCTCCGTCGTCTCTGGCTACCCCGTAAGGGATGTGACGTGAAGATAAGTTAAGTTAAGTTATGTGTGACATGTCGTGTCGTTACCGTGTCGTTAGTAAGGTTCGATATCTAGATTGTATTGTCATCCTAAATGAACTAAACACAATTAGCGATTGAGAATTTCAGTGTAGCATTAAGTGTGTTTGAGAAACGAAGCACAGATCAGAATCAAATATATATATATAAATAAAATTAGTGTCTGTTTGTAATTCCAGATTAATTTTTCACTTAATGCATATTGACATAAAAAAACTGTTTAAAAAATTTGTCTCTCTCTGTTTGGTTCGGTTATTCTATAAAATTGCTGGACTCATTTTAATAGGACTCTCACTGAGTAGCTGATGTAATAAGGATAAATTTGTAAAAAAAAATATATTCCACGCAAAGACGTGGGCACAGCTAGTTATATAATCCGATTCTAGAACCTCCTAAGTGCTATAAGTATTACAAATTCCTACAGTAGTAAGAGATATCTGTGGAATGTAAGCAATCAATAGAGATCAAAAGATCTTGCGGTTCTCAATACTGTAAGTAAAAAACTTCGTCTAGGTGAAATTGCTTTCCCCTTCAAATTACTCCCTGATACAATAAGCCTTGGGCTCTGAAATCCTACCACAGATATAATAATAGATAGATCTCTACATTAATTGTTTTCTATTCTATTATATCATATATTTAAACATCTAAATAAAGAATGTACTGTCTAAACATTCATTAAACTACATTTGTGATCATCAATCTTAATTATTAAAGTGACAAAATCTAATTGTATAACAAACAAAACAATAAGTAATTAATGGTCAGAATGAATGAAGCATTTCGTCCCCAACCATTACTTATAAAAAAACATATTTATGACCGCCTCATGTCAACAAACGAACGGTTATCTGAAAACATTATCGGAAACGAATAATGTAGAGTAAAACAACATGTCGGTACATGTACCCTGTCACAACCTGCCCGCACTTGTATTGTAAGTAATGACATTGACAGTTGTCAGTGTCATCGTTGCCAAGTAACAGGGCTACCAACATGTCAAAATAAAATAAATGATTTCTCATTTAATGACAGTAAAAAGAGGTTTTATGTGATTGTATGAACACAATACAAATATTTTGTTTTAATCAATGCAATAAGTAAAGATTACAAAACTAAATAGAAAAAAAAATGTAAAAATATTTAAAAGAACTTCCTGTATACTTTAAGGTTCGTGTTGACCTAAAAACTTTGTTAACTTGCCTTCAGGGAATTAGAGGGTCATGAAGCTCCAAAAAAATTTTATGAAATAAGAAAATCATTTGTTAAATACACTTAGAAGATTTTATAAAAACATCTTCTATAATATCTTCTGAGCTTTGTCTTTAACTAGAGTTATTATGAAATATTAATTTATATGTAATATTAAATTAACATAAATATATAAAGAAAATCTAATAAGACAATTGTACTGACAGATATATTAATAGTATAGTACATATGTACCAGTGCTTACAACATACACATCTCAAGTCAGTACAAAGGTTACATATAACTAGGGGCGCCAACAAACCCTCAATTTTCACTCACTGCGCTCGCGAAACCTCGGGTGCCGTTTGCATATTGAGCGAAGCGAGCCCAGTGTATTGACTCATTTTTTCCCATTAACTTCAATGGGATATCAGTTTTTTTGACAAGATAATAAAAAAAAAAATTTTTTTTTAAGACATTTTTCAATTTTTTTTAAAAACCATCACTTAATGTGTGTCTTTTTGATTGCAAAGTTTCATAATTTTCCGTCTAGTAGTTTTCGAGCCGATTCGTGACAAAGAATGTAAAAAGTCTCCAATAAAACGCTCCGCTCACTTCGTTCCCTTCGCTCAATTATAATCAGTTAATCAACTGTTTTTCAACCGAAAGTTACCAAAAAACGCACCTGCAATCTGTAATCTTGGAGTCAAACACAAATTTAGTACATAACATAAAATTAATAAAGTTCAAAAGCCGATGCCAATGGTTCCAACGGGCGAAATTTTCAAAAACAATTTATTAGCTTTTGTTGTGAAGTAAAACCGATCATAAATTACGAAATCCGCGGCCAATCCTGTGTCTAAACGGAATTTGTTAAGTAATTTTATAAAATAATCGTGTACCGGCCGGGGGCTGAAATGTTAGAAGAATTTGTCCTCCCAATTTGAAACTCCCGTAAATAACTCGGAAAGAATTCGCGAGCATGTTAAGTACGACGTTCATAAATTAATTAAGGTGAGGGTATTACAGTTTGTTTATTACAATTTAAAGGGTATGAAATTAATATGGAAGTAAAGTTTTCACTTCATCCCTTTGTAAGCGAGGATGAGAATGAATTCTATAGAAATAGAGCTTAACAGCTTTGTAGCGTAAAAAGAAAACAGAATCTGAAACCGTACCTTGAAGGGAGTGTAAAAAGTTAGTTAGTCTATCACCACTAACCCTAAAACTTATAAAAAATGAACTTTCCCCACTAACTCCTGGAAGTAATGGGGCGTGGAAGGGACATTCTTTCTGAACTTCGTCCCGGTCTGGTTAGGGCATGATAAAAGTTTTTATGTAGTGCTTACGACTGACCCAACAGTTTAGAAATCCATAACGCATTATGATACCGTGCACTGCCTTCGACTGGAGCCTCTCAGAGGAAAGGAATGGTTGTTTTTATGACTATGGAATGTCGCCATGAGGTTTTTTTGTAAATTATTATTAAAGTTCTAAATGTCAAAAAAATATTGACATTATTATATTTTAATTATATATTTTTTTTTCAGTTTTATTAATTTCATCATTTTCTTCAAATTGTACTGATATTTATCGAAGTATGTGATGTTTTATGAAAAAGTGAATATAAAAAAAAATATGGAATCTAATAATACTGAAGAGTTTGTTTCCCAAAATATTATGTATCTAATAAAATAATAATTATTAATTATTTTAAAATTATTTTAACTTTTTAAATTATGTTTACAAAAATATTTATCATATTTTCAATAAAAAAAAAAAGACTGAAAAAAAAGTGTTTTCAGAGTGTTTCATCAAGTTTTTATATATATTCACTTTTTGAATCTTTATATTATAGATTATAAAATAGAAAAAAGTATTAAATATTAATAAAAAAAAACCTTAAAAATAAGGAAATAAAAGACTTTATAAAAATAATTAAGTTTTTATTTAAAAAAATTAAAACAACAAAAAATGTATATAAATTTAAAATAATATAATTTTAAAATAAATTGTAACTTATACATAAAAATACTCTTAAAAATTAATTAACAAAAGTTAATTAAAAGCTTCTTTAATTAAATTTTAATAACGATTCTTTCATAGTTTATCAAATTTCAATTAACTCATAACAGCATATAATATAACAGAGCTGGATATTCTGAAAATAAAAAAAAATAAATAAAAAAAATAACAAAAATAACAAAAATATAAACAAACAGAAAAAGTTTAAAAACAAAAATGTAAACAAAGTTTACTTACAATAATAGGCGGCGGGTATTCAACTTTCGCCGAACGCAAAATATCTACGAGATGAACCATATGGACAGATGAATTGATTACAATTTAAACTTAAACTGATAAGACAATATTTGAAGACGTTCGTATTATACTCTACAAAAGAGACGGGACGTGCTACTCGCGCGGAGTTCGGAGGTTGACTGGAGGCGCGAAGGCACGCACGCGGGAGAGGGGGTACGCACTCACGCAGCCGCGACAGCCAATCGCGTGCGTGAGTCGCGCGCACCCCCGCACTTCAGGCCCCGCCCCGCGTCTCTCCGTCACCTCACAATCGATGCCCTATATTGCATTAATTATTTAGGAAACACGCAATGAGATAACACGAGGTGGCAGATAAGGGATCTATTGATTTTAAATAAATCATACGAGTCTTAGTTCTTCAGTACTTTAGTTGTAGTCCCGGGTACAGCTTGTAACGGCTTCTAACGGCTTGTAACACGCTCGGTGCGTTTGTGATTGTTTTTTTTAGATTGTAAACATGTTTTTGTTAACGCCATGTGGTTTATTTATTAACTAAGTTGTTAGACGCTTTAGTTTATTTAATTTTATTTAACTGAAGCATCTATAAGTAATCTTAGATATAATCTCGAAGCTTTGAAGCGATTGTGAGATAGTGGAGTTATTTTATTAGTTTTTATCAAGTAGGTGCTTCTTTGAGGATGTTACTATTATAATCGACCTTGATACTAGTTTTTATACTATTTTGATATCTTTTTTAACATTTATTTTCAATTTAACAAAGCTTTTTTAATATAAGCATTTAAGTAAATGTCAAGATTTATATATTAATATATATATTTATATGAAAAATATAATTAAAAAATGCAGAATTTTATTTGGAGTTTTAATTGCAACAAAAACATATAAATTTTAATATACATATATTATATAGAAAAGAAAAATGTCGATACACTGCATGTGTGTGTATGTGTGTGTGTGTATGTATGTGTGTGTATATGTATGTGTGTGTTTGTGTGCGTGTGTGTGTGTGGATGTGTGTGTGTGTGGTAATTATTGTATGTAATGTCTTACAATCAAGATGCAGGTCGCTCGCGTCACCTGCACCGGACGTGGACTGAATAACAACTGGACAGGATATTACAACTGAACTGGATAGGATATGAGCTATCCTAAACTATCCTACACTATCCTTATCCCAGGATATGATTCCGTTTGTCTTAATAAAAACAATATTAATTTTTCTAAACATTTGATTTAATATATGTTTTATAAAATTGATCATAACGGGATTCGAACCTATGAGCTATGGGATACTAAAAGAAAAGTAGTTTAAGTAGGAAAATAATTTCATAAATCGTTCTAAAGTATATAATGTTTTAATATTCAACTGATATTATTGTCTTTTGGAAAATTTCAAAATATCAAATCTTAGAAACGTGTCATTGTTGATGACAAACATACATGTGAGTTATATATGTATATATATATATATATATATATATATATATATATATATATATATATATATATATATATATATATAATTGGTATATCTTATTAGAATTATAAAATATATTACAATCTGGAGTTTTTTATTAAAATTTTGTGAATCTCCATCCAATACTTGATTTTTATATTATAAAGAAGATATATGAAATTTGATTTTGTTTGTTATGTAGGTCTGTTTATTTTTAATTATATATTATATTTTTAATTATATATTTTTTTTTGCTCTGTATCTGAATACTGTATGTCTGTATTTCAGTCATATTCATTTGTTATTAACCTCCAAAACATCTTACGTTTGCAGGTAGTGTTAAGAATGAACACAGGATTCAATACTAATGTCTTACGGTCTTTGTAACCACAATTTTTTTTAAGATTAAATAAAAATAATCTTTGTGTTAGTTTTAATCAGTTCAAAGTTATAAATAAGAAAAATCTTTAAAAAAATTATCAAAAAAATACGATTTATTTAATTGTTAAATCAAATTCACCTATTAAATAGATTAAATAAGAAATTTAAAATATTTAGATACTATTTCTAGTATTTTCCTATTCTATTTTGTATGGGTGATGTTACATAAGTGTCTGGTGCATGTAACAGTTTTGGCACAGAACTAATGAACTATTAAAATTCTGAAACAATTGAATTGATTACGAACTGGAAATTATATTACGTAATACTTAACAAATACGCCATATATATATTATATTATAGAAATAACTGAAATAAAATTGTATTAAAAGTTTGGGAAATAATATATATTTTCTAATTTTATCATAATGGTAAAATTTTAGAAGTTTTAGTATTAGATGGTAACGAACGAACAGAAATATTGCTCTCATTCCACTCTGGGCGGAGATTGGATGCATTCCAAGGGGATGGCCTCGTCAGGTGAGAGGCTGAAGTATATTGAACTACTTTTTAAGAAAAAACTGATGAAATACAAGCATTTTTTTAACTGAACCATAAAATATAAGATGATCTCGCACAGAGGGTTTATTATTTTTATATATAAAATGAATCTATTACGACATGCATAAACAAATGGAGTTTGAAAGGCCAGGGCTTAGGGATTAAGAACCCTCTTATGGTCCATGCCCACAATCCCATACCATTTAACTTCACTCATCGAACTACCTGTTTCATCGAAATATCTATCTATATTTCATAATTTTGCTATTATTGAGCGAAGCGAACGTAGTGAGGGGAGCGTTCTACTGGAGACTTTTTCATATTCTTTGTCACGAATAGGCTCGAAAACTACTTGACGGAAAATTGTGAAATTTTGTAATTAAGAAGACACACATTAGGGGATGGTGTTAAAAAACATTTTTGAAAAATGTCATGTCGTTGAGGAATAATCGTCAAAAAACTGATATCCCATTGAATTCACTTGGCACACTTCGCTCAATATGCAAACGGCAATCGAGATTTCGCGAGCGCAGCGAGTCGAAATTGAGGGTCTATTGGCGCCCCCAGTTTCTTATTTTATATTTATTTATGATCACTTTTTTTTAAAGAGTACTTTTTGTTTAAAATTTAGTAATTACTTATACTACACATAAAGAAAAATTACACAAAAAATATGCAGGACCCGAACCTGAGACTTTTGGGATATCATCCTTTTCTCTCAACTGAGCTATCGCGTCACTGATTGGTTCTGTTCGAGAGTGTTACAAATGAAATCGTTCGATCTAAATAACTACTACATCGTATCGTGGTCGTGTCGTACGATCAAAAGCAGACGTCGTCCCCAGTATGATATTTTATTCATTACATGATCAAATGAAAAGCAATGTGATCGAGTTTCAAAATCTAAAGTTCTACTTAATTGATGGCTTTGAATTATTCAGTTCAGTTCAGTTCAGTTGATTTATTTCACTAAGGTCATTCAGTTTAATTTTATTTCTAACAGTTTGATATATTGTATGTATTTTTAGGTTATTTTAATGACTATTGCATGTCCATTTAATTACTTGTTTTAATCAAACACTAATTTAACTTTTGAAAACGAAATTAGTCTTGAAAATAACTGCTCTCGCGAAATCTCGGGTGCCGTTTGTATATTGAGCGAAGCGAGCCTAGCGTATTGACTCATCGTTTCCCTTTGACTTCAATGGGATATCAGTTTTATGACATGACATTAAAAAAAAAAAGTTTTTTTTTTTGAGAACATCACCTAATGTGTGTCTTTTTGATTGCAAAGTTTCATAATTTTCTGTCAAGTAGTTTTCGAGCTAATTTGTGACAAAGAATGTAAAAAGTCTCCAGTAAAACGCTCCGCTCACTTCGTTCGCTTCGCTCAAAAATAACTGTAAAATATATACAATCTTATTTATTGATAGCATATTATGTGCTTATAAATTTTAATAAAGCCTGGCTCCGGACTATAAAAAGGTAGGAACAGGCAAAAAATGATAGACATTACTCACAGAGCGTCGTAATACGAGCCCTCTTTAATATCAGGGAGGACCTTATATGGATATAGATAGAGGTTAAATACATGGTGTTGTGTTTTGATTGGACTCCATAATTGCAATGTTGTTATGATATTGTATGCATTATAATTCGTTTGGTATAATTATAATACAAAAATTTGTAGGCAGATTTATTTTACATAAATATATAAATGTATTGTTCGTAATATTTGTAAGGCAAATTTGTATAGTTATAATTTAGGGATTTGTATACATTTTAATAAGGTTTCTGGTTTAAATTTCCGAAACGACGGTAGACGAAGCCACTGACAAAAGCTAGTGATAAATACAAATGGGTTTACAGAATTAGGATGCTTTATGATCCTTAAATAAATCTAAAATACGAATTCGTTACTAAAAAGTATGTACTTTAAACAGAATGAACGAAAATTTTCCTAAAAAGATCCGACTCAAATAATTCGTCGCTTCCTAAACTCGCAAGTTTCTTACAAAAATACCTGAAGAATCACCTGAATTTAAGTTTCAGTTCCACTAACAAGGTGGGACTTGCGAGACCGCTGTTTTTACAGTCACAAGTATCAAGTAATATCAACACATAAAATAATTAATAAATGGTAATATATATATATATTTTTTTGCTGATGGTACAATGGTACCTTTGGAAACACAAACGAGCGAGAACTCGTTAACAGCCCGTCGATCATAGCTTGTTAAAAGTTGGAATAGAAAAAAGTTATAAGAGCACAAACCAACTACGGACGGACAGGAGGTGTTGTGTTCTGGATAGTTAATGTGATATTGGATTTAACTTTTATCGATGGCATTATAAATTGTTTTGTGTATGTGTGTATGTATGAATGAGTGTATGTGTGTGTGTGTATGAATGTATGGATGTGAATGAATGAATGGATGTGTGTATGAATGTATTTATGTGTGGATTATTTATGGATGGACGTATGTATGTATTGATGTGAATGTATTTATGTGTGGATGTATTTTTGGATGGATGTGTTTATGGATGGATGTATGTATGTATGGTTGGTTGTTTATGTATGTATGTATGTATGTATGTATGTATGAATTTTATGATTATATTGTGTCAAATTCAGAGTAGGTTAGAGATTCTAAGTAAATATTGGACGATGGTACCATTACAGTCAAGTGTCAGCCAATACTCATTTCATATTTAATAAATTCTTATAGTAATTTTACCTCAGTCTAGAGGACTGTTTGAAAAATAAATTATAGGTAAAATAGGTGTATTAACATCCTCATTACCTAGAGCAGATAATAATACCTACATTATACTAGCTCTTACCGCTGCTCCGCTCGGGTGATATCAAATGGAGCAGAAACCAATGGAGATCAAGACCTACTGTCTCTTGGAGCAATGAGGATAAATTGTACATATGAATCAATAATTTTATTTTCAGATAGTTCTCAACAAAAGTATTTTTAGATTAAAATAAAATAAATAAAAAATGGTATTTTATATAAAAATATTTATTGGATTTCATTGTTAGGAATACAAAAGTGAAGTGTTTTTAAGTGAAAAGGATTTTTTATCAAAAACCATTTTGTTTTGAAGTTTTCAAACAAATATATATAACAAATAATAGACGAATATATTGACATATTTATAAAAAACATCAGCAGCAATAACAGGGAGAGCCTGGTGTAATTATTATAGCGAACAGAGCTCCGGGATGACGCTGAAGTTTAAATTAGTTTGTTTTATACAAGCCATCGATTCGAAAAGTTTCCGAATAGGTTAATTAGGTTCGCGATATTCGGGATGGCTTTGAAAAATATTTGTTTAATCCTACTAAAATAACATAAGGAGCTAATATTTACAAGGCGAAGTTTAGAAAAGGTTTCAAATTAATTTTCCACCGGAACAGATGAAGCCTGCTTGGTTTTAATATTTATTTTATTTATATTTATATTTTTTATTATTATTATCATTATTATTTTTTTGCTATTATTATTATTTTTTTTTTCATTTTATTGCGACGGTTCTAGTTGTTCCAAAGTAGCTTTTAAGATTGACATTTGTGAAACAGTGATCACAATATAAAAAAATATATATCCGGCTGAGTTTGTTGTGTGGTTCTTCTCAGACCAGGACGCGTTTGGTACCCTCATAGCTTTAACATTAAGTTGGAAAGTGCTTTTACAGAAGGGCTTATTACGATAAATCTGGTATCGATAAAGGCCCTCCTGACACTTCCACTTTGACTTACACAAGTGTTCACTGATAATGGTTCAAGGTGGAAAAGATATAAATAAATAATAAATAAATAAATATAATATTTAATACATATAAAAAAATATTGGTATCTATGCGAATAAGTTTGATAGATTTAAAATTAAATTTAAAGTTCATACACGTTTTGTTTCCGTATATCAAAAGTTACTCCGGCAATTTCACGTATATTTTAATAAGATGTCTAGCCTACGCTAACCGACCTGGCTTCATGAAATTGCCTTCCTCGTAAAATATTGTGACATTACTTTCTTGTTGTAAATCGTGTGTGAAATTTATTACAAATACTCCACTAGCAAATTTGTTCTGGGAATGAGGTGACACTAACAATTTCACAGGATGATAAGTTATTAAATATTTTTTATATACCACTTTTGAATGTATATTTTATATTTGTATCACATACAAATAACTTGAGAACTCAGTAGTAAGGTAGGAGAAAGTAGTAAAGTAGAACTCAGAAGTAGGACTGATTAGAAAACGGAGTAGAAAATATACAAATTTTTACAAATAACTAGAGCAAGACTCAGACAAGTTTCGTGCTTTGGTAAAGAAGTAGATTATTTTTTGTAGTTATTATTAACAAAACCTAAAGCTTTAATGATCAAACATAAAAGAATGTATAAATAAACGTAGTATGCACTTTATCTTTTTTCTTTTTTCTCTCCACACGGCGTCCTTTCAAAATGGTGGATATCTTGCTTGCTTTGAAGAATCGCTCAACTTATTACTGGGACGTTTACGAATGCTCACTTCTGTTTTTGCATAGAATTTTGTCCGTTAAATTTAAAAAATCAGGAATACCCATTTTGTATTCTATGCTCCCGGGATAGGGATGAAAGTTGAGTGCATTGATTAATACACTCATTATGTTTGAACATGGTTTGTTTTGAAGAAAAATTAAAGGTGTCTTATAGATACTGGTCTTATGAAAACAATTAATGATGTAAAATAAATATAGTAACTTTTTTTTATAATAAATTTAATATTTGATACAGTTTGTAAAACAAATCATGTCTACCAAATTTCATCTACCCGTTTGTTATAATTCGTAGCTTCGAAAACTTTCTTACAAAAATACGGTTGTACCTGAATTTCAAAGTCATTCACTAACAAGCTTAGGAAGTTATACGAAGACAATTTTTTCTCCATCTCTCTGAAATATAATCATCTTTTCCAATAATAACATACATCATCATCATCTTCATCATCACCAATCATCTTGTATGTTCTTTGTATCATTTATGCTCTCTAAACCCACTTCACAGTTTTTCGTATAAAGGATTTTTGATAAATGAAATCAAATCAATTTGTTACAATTAATTATAAATTTAAATAATTCTTTATTTTCTAGTACTTGTGTTATTGAATGCATAATAGTATCTAGGTTGAAAGGTTAATTTTGTGAGTGTATTGAAGACGAGGAAATAGGTCGAGGTCGCGTTGTTAAGTACATACGGACAAGCATAATAGAATTATATATATTGTTCACGGGCCACTGATTATATTAATAATCAAATATATTAGTAAATAATTCCAAATGAATAAATATTGTGACACAATAACAATATTAATAGCACGCGTTACGCCTTTTGAATATAAACTATGACAAATCATTAAACCATATTATTTTCTCTATTCAAATACAAATATTTATCAAATTATTTTATTGAATACACTCATTTAATCTCATTACACAGATTATATAAATTAGAAATTAAATGACATAAAACAGATATATATATATATATATATATATATATATAAATTAACAGATATATATATATATATATATATATATATATATATATATATATATATATATATATATATATATATATATATATATATATATATATATATATATAAATTAACTAGCTCTGCCCATGTATTCGTTTGCCCGTTTTTTAAACAAACGTAGCCTAAGTCCTTATAACAGCTATCCGTCAGTGAAAGTTCTATTAAAATCGATTCAGTCATTTCAGAGATTAGCCGGACTAAACAGATAGACAGAATAATTGTCATATGTATTTAATGAAGATGTTAATTTTTAATTACAAAGAGACACTTCAATCTTATTTTTATATATATATATATATTGATTTAATAACTCGAGATTTGTGTATTGTGTACAATATATATTATTTAAATATTTGTCTGATATGAAACTATAAGACGCTCCTTAATCCTGAATTTATAAACTCAAAAGTTTCAATTAAATATCTGGAAAATTAATTTAGACTTAAAACATTTTGATACCAAATATATTATAATACATATTATTTTAAATTAATAAAAAAATCAAGTGAAATTTGTTAAATAAAAAAATTGCAACATCACGTAAAAAGCACATATTTTGACAAAAAATAAAAGGTAAGCTTTTCTTTCTAAAAGCGTGCTTGTAATATAAGCTTTATTAAAAGGTGGTAAGGTTTAAAATGTGGTATATTTAATATAAGGAAACAAAGGTCCAGTGCGACCGGACTGAATCTGTTCCCTTGAAAATGAAACCAATTAGTCGTCTGGAGTAAGTGATAGGAGACAGGATAGAGATGTCATATTAGTATCGTGCTCTGTACTTCGTGTGTGTGTATGTGTGTGCTTTCTACTTCGAATATGTGTGTGTGTGCATATGTGCATATACTTTCTGTATGTGTGTGTTAATGTGTGTGAAAACTTCTTTAAATATGATATTCTTCTATTAACAAACTCTATTTATATTTCTTCTATTTGAAAACAGGATAATCTTTAATACTCTTTATAAAATGATTCCTGTATATGTATTAAACATAATTAGTAAAATATGGATTATATTAATTCCATCAAATACTAAAATAATCAGTACATATAAAAACAATAAAAACATATAAATTCGAAATACGTTGTAAATCTTTATTTCCTTTCATACTCAAATACATTCTATTGTTTATTGACATTTACAATTAATAAATTTGATGTCTTTATTATTATTATTGTAATTTAAAGCACTTATCAGACGTGAAGTGGAAAATGTTCAAAGGTAAACACAAAAGCGTAAACCCGGTCTCATTGAAAAAAGTCAGAATAAGTTTAATTTTTTTCAACAATGCCCCGTAGTTTTTATCTACCGGGACATAACGGACTTTGTATTTAACTTTTCAACGCAAAATCGAATTTTCACGGAAAAGCGACCGTTTCGCATTTATTCAGAAAGAAGTTAGCGCAAAACAATGTACTCGTCACTCGGGTTTTGTCGGAATCCTATTAAATTAGAGATAGAATGGAAATTTTGTCTCCACTGTAAACAGACTATTGTTCCAACGTTTGTTCTTCCATACAATGTACATACAGTGTTTTAATTTTCAAACATTTGCATTAACAACTTAATAAGTAAATAATAAAGTCTGTTGGGAAGTTACACATGTGGTAAAATTAATTTGAGATTTATATTAAAAGTAAAAGTAATAGTGTTAGAAGTCCTTAGTACTAGTAACCGCCAACCGTGAGCGGCGGGTGTTGAGCTGAGCCCTCTCCTTTCTTCTTTTCTTGATAACTTTTGAATGGCTAAACATTCTTTCAATCTGTTTTCTCTATAACATCCGCGTTCGGCTCAAACATACATGAGAAATTTTTAGCTAATTATCTCGTCGCATTCTGGAGACAACGAAACACAAAAAAGGTTTCCCAAACGGTTAAGAGCTTCGCTTACGCTCAGCTCAATTAATGACAAACATTATCAGAAGACAAATAATGAATTTAAAACTAGCAAACCGCACTCATATGCAAGTTGGTTCGTAGCACTTGCTACGAAGCTACGAGTGCTACGAAGCTACGAGTACTACGAAGCTACGAGTACTACGCGCACTCTTTTTTTTTGCTGATGAGTAAATTCCTTTATAACACAGTGAAATAAGTTTATTTAACTTAAAGTATATCGTTCAGATATATTTTATTTCTCATTTTGCTGTCTACATATTTTTCTATTTCTTATTTCTTTTTAACTGTTGAAACGCAAGCGGTTTGAAACTCTCTTTGATGACACTAAATGTTTTAAAATGGTAGTCAAATGTGCCCCAAAAGTGTATAAATTCATTCAAAGGCAGTCAGTGAAGAAACCTTCAAAACCTTTTGCATATTAAGAGCTGAACCTAATTTTTAAAACATATTTTATTGTAATACTATTTCATCGTATGTTTTCTTTTCGTTTCGTTCCAAGTACATTCAAAAGGATTCTTAAAATATCTAAGATTCTTATCAAAAAGATCTAATAATTAATTTTGTACTTACGATAACGTAATGACAAAACTAAAAATGAAATCAATAAAGAGTTCAAACACGTATTCATAACATAAAGAACCAATCGAAAATTCTAAACAATTATATAGATATACATAAAATACAAATAGAATAGTAGTAGTATTGAAGTGCTTATATAAGTTTTATTCAATCAAACGTTAAGGTATAAACAGAACCCATTTATTCCATTAAATCCATAATAAATAAAGTTTTTCTAAATCGTCCTTGACCAGTCTATATATTATGAGCTCTGTAAACAATAATTGTACACAATTGTACATTCTGTTTCCTATTAGATCTGTATACACGCATTAGGGCAGACTCGTGAAGGCTTCCAGTAATCCTCACACACAGTACGCAGTCACGTAGGCGCAGCTCTCAACTCTGCAAGGCCTAATGTAAGCCATTTTAAACCTTATTATAACTGTATTAAGTTCATAATTATTTGAAGCCAATGTTTATGGATTTATTGAAGGATTTTTTATAATACTTATTATATAGATGTATAAATTCGTTAATTTATATATTTTTATGGTTTTTATGGATCACGTTGTTTTGTTTGTTCATTATTAGTGGAAAGTAGTGAGTATTGAAAATTTGCATCTAAAAGGTATTTGGTTTCCTTGAATAATAATTCACTAAAGAATATGCTTCTCGATTTCTTCCCTCCAGAAGGGATAATGGACATGGCATAGGAATAAAATGGAGGCTAGGGCTTCCGGTACTCACAATATGAAACCTGGCTACAATAGCAACTTTACGCCAATCAGAGGGTGGTACCCGGTCGAGGGAGTAAGCAGTTAATGAGCTTCAGCTGGGATCTACTCCAAAACTTAGCGCAAACTTGTCTTAAGGATCAGATTATTCCAGAATTAGATCAAAATAATCGATACAATTCAAGAATACGTATCGTTACCCCGGGGTAATATTTATTGTGTCAATAGAGCATAAGCGTAAGGTACGGTCAGTAAGTAATAAGGCAGCAAACATATAGTGTAACGTCGGGTGCGGCTAATTGATTGCGACCACGCCTCGCCAATAAATGCGATGTGAATGAATGCTTTTGGTATTCATTAATGCTTTTATCTGAGTATGATTGATTGCTGTAATGTCTTAAAGTCCTTTTGGTTGTGTCATTGACCTCTACTATAGAATTTAATAAATTTTTGGTTGGATCTGTAATTTGAATTTGTCATGAGGATTTTTATGTTGTTTAAAAGAAAAGTAATCTAATTTATTCCTTATAAGTTGGTTTAATCGATCCAGTGGTTTCATAGATTATCCAGACTAAACAGACAGATAGACAGGAAATCATAAAAATAATGTTTTTTTTATGTAAGTATATACAAATGTTTTTAGTGAAATAGCGTTAATTTGGAATTAAAAACAGACACTTCTATTTATATATAAGCATGCTTTAAATAAATATTTAATTGCCTTATTTTTTATAGAAAACTTTTTAATATATTTTTTATTATTTCATCAATGTAATTAAGGTCAATAATTTAACTTTGCTTTGTAGCAAATATATCTAAAAGTAACATTAAAATGCAAGCGATATAATTCTAAGGTTTTTTAAATATACATCTAATATATACAAGTCTGTTCGTCGCACATCCTGTCTGCGGCTTGCAATGAATAAATTTCCCTGATTAAGACATTAATTTAATTAGTTCGTTCAACCCCGAATAAGAACTTGCCAACAACTATAACGTTTACGGCAACTTTAAACATATATTCAGGATACTTACTTCATTAATATATAATGTATGTTAATATACAAAATATATATTGATAAGTAAGAAGAAAGTATTATAAATATATAATCTGTATGAAATTGTGTATAAAATATTATAAAATTAATCTATATATATATTTATAATGATGGCTACAAAGTTACTCAAGTTCAAATGATTTAATAATACAATACAATATATTATATTATATATTCTTTAAATGAAGCAGTAGTTTAAAAGTATGCAAATATAATTTAGTTGAATAAAATGCCGCCAACTCGAGCTCACCTTAAGCCAACCCCTTGGTAATTACCGAGTTAAATGCAAATCAGTTAGTAAAGAACTCACAAAAATTGTACACGAAATTTTATAAATATACAAATTGTTACCTTTCATCAAAAGAAAAAGAAAAAGAAACAACGGAAAGTTTTGGCAACGTTTTTAAAAGTTGGATGATTAAGATTTTTTACCGGCGCTCTCAAAGAATCGTCTCAAACTTACCGAAGTCTCTAATTGCACGAAAATTAGTAGCTCACTCGAACAATTACAGTTCACATCTAGAAATTTTATCATAATTAAAATATTTTTAATCTTACAAAGATTTTTTTATCTCTCGCCATCACAATACGGTTTTAACAATTTTGTTTAACTGAAAATCATTTTCAAGAAAACAAATTGATACTGTTTGCATTCGAATTATAATTGAGGCAGATTTGGCGCAGTTGAGATAGTACAAGAGCCCCGGTAGTGGCGTTTGAACGGATTGTGGGCACTTTGCAATATAACTGAGTATTATTCATGCTTTCAACTGGGGCTTTATAAGAATCTGTTCCCGGTAATATTATTTCAAGTTGAAGTTCGTGATTATAGAACGAGGTAATGTGCTCTTCCTTTTCATCTGATATTATATATAAGTGATACTTATAAAGAATTATATTATTATTATACTGTTTTGTAACTGAAAGATGCTTACAAATGAACAGTATAGTTTAAAATAAATCTTATAACTGGTAGCAGTATTAATAAATTAAATGAAAATCATTGTATATTATCAATTTATATAATATAAAATAAGTAAATTTAAAATGAATTTTTAACACAAACGCTGGTCGCCGGCGAGGCTATTAAAAATTTACCCACAAGATTCCATTAAAAACTCGATTACTATTCGATAATTCAAATTCTGAACAAGCTGCGGAAACCAGTAAAACACTTCTTAAATTTCCTCCCATAGTTGTTCTATTATCCGGTTTTGGCAGCGTCTCCGACCAGCTGCTTCTCAGATTTTCGCGAATTTATTTTCTCTCTTCCATGTCAGCGGATTTCTTTGTTAGAAGTGCTGGAGAGATTAAGCGAAGTAATAATGTTCTTAACATTTAGTTAACATATATCTAGATGACATCCACTTTATATGAAACCGTGAGAAAAATATTAATTTAATTTTGAATGATTGAAGACCTAACACTTGTAGTAATTGCTTTTCTGGATTGTGGTTTATTTTACTTCATCATTATAAAATAAACAACACAAAACCGGTACATTAAAACGCGGCACCGTTTTAATTATTTCTCAATTGCTTGTCCAAAACTTAATTTATCGGTGGCAAAACAAGAAACCGATTTCAGACTTTACAGAAGCGGCTCCTAATTGAAAAATCTAAATTCTTCGTTAATTTTGGGCGCGCTTAAGTTAATTTATCTTATTTAATCAAGCGCGAACACTTGAAGAGAAATAGATGGAAAATTTACAAGTATCCTAATAAAACTTGCTCAGGAGTTGGAGAGCCGAAGTTGGGCAAATATTCGACAAATTTGGTATCTACGTACACTGCGGGAGGACTCGAAGGATTCTACTCGATATTGCTAACTCAATCGAAAACAAATTGGTGTTTTACTTTTTATTAACCGCAAAAACTTGAAACTTAAACTTTAGTTTCATATTTTAAAGCTTAATAACTGACAGTAGAGTTACATCAATGCGATACTAAACCATTTACGTTGTAAAATCAAATTATTTCAGTACAATTTTATCTTGTCACTTATAACTTTACATTTTGTAGTGTTAATACAATTTTGGACTTTAGCGTCACAGATTTAAGGATTACAATGGTTTATAAAGTTTATAGCTGAATATATATTTGCTAAACAAATTTGTGCTTAAGCTTAAAGCTTTAGAGATCAAAATAGTTTATCAGGTCCGCTTGGATATCAGTATTTGCGAAGCGCTTGTGTCGGGACGTAGACGGTTCTGCCAGAGGTTACAATGGTATGTGATTTTTGCGTATTTCTATTTTTTATTTTATTTTTAGTAAATATTTTATTTAACGGCAAAATGGCAGTTTCAAGTTAAAGCAGAGTGAATTTATTATTTTAGTGTTCTTGTATTATACTAATAGGTATTCTTTTAAGATATTAGTTTTCTTTTTAAGATATAGAGTTTTGATGCATTATCTACATGTAAAATTGTAGTGTCTGTTTGTAATTCCAAATTAACAAAATTTTACTAAATGCCTTTGGAAATATATATACAGTATATACATTAAAAAAATATTTAAAAAAAAATATGTTTGCCTATCTATCTGATGTTCCCACTAATTCTTGAATCGGCTGAACCGATTTTAACAGGATTTTCACAGGCGCATAGCTGATGTTATAAGGAGTAACTGAGGCTATTTTTATTTAAAAAAACGTATGGTATGCGATCGAAATTGTGGGTAGAGCTAGTATAGGGTAAAATATCAAATCACATATATACAAAAAATATATAAACATATATAAAAATGAAGACAGAAATATACAAAGAATATATACTTATATATTATGGATGATAAAGAAAAATTATAAACCCAGAAACTCTCAGATTTTTCACTGTAGAAAAAGAATAAGAATTAGAAGAATTAAAATGTTAATGTTAATCTCATACCTCATTACAGTAAATTAACGCGTATCTTCCTACAGATTAATGTAATCTGCCGATAATTTCATAGGTACAGCTCTTTAACGGCAAGTCTCACGCACTCGCCCGTACGTAATCTCCTCTAATTACTAAGACTGAAGTTTGCTAATAAAGTGGGTAGTGGAGCTTCACTGGATGCTTATACTTTCCGACTACATGAGACACGAAATATATCACATATATTATATATTAATTGATTAAATTGTTATCTAAAATTTGATTTTTAATAAAATTTGATGTCAATTGATATATTTTTGGGTATTGAGGTTCTTAGAAAAATGTTTTTTTTATAATAAATTGTAAAATTCCTTGAAGATCTAAAATATATTTATGTTTAATTTTATTTTACTTTTAAATTAAAGTATAATGTGTGCTCCAAGTTCTGTATAGAGAGAGAGAGAGAGAGAGAGAGATAGATAGAGATAGAGAGAGATATAGATAAAGTACTAAATGAAACTTTACAGACATTTATTAGATAAGTAATGTTTTATTCTGGTGAAAGTAAAAGTGTAATCAATAGTCCTTTGTGAACAGTACTCAGTACTGGCTAAGTACAGCTTTTATTACCACTAATACTAGTTTTGTTAACTTTTGTTTGTTTGAAAGCTTTTGTTAACGATGTTGTTATATGATTGAGAAAACATTAATTATTAGAACTATTAAATTAATTGATGATATATTAAGTTGTCGAGAAAATATGATTTGATTCAGTTATTATATAAAAAAATTTAAGAAACGTAATTTTAATAAAGTTTAAACGACTTAGTCAATGAATTTGAGTTATTTTTATTACAAATTTTATCAAATAATGAACAATCACTTAAAAAACACAAAACCAGGAACAGTTGTATTGAAATAATTCAATAAAAGTTGTTTAGGTTGTATTTAATAATGTCGTAGTTTTGCGCAAAAGTGTTACATAGTGAATGGTTATAATTGAAAAATGTCAAGCGCAGCGTGACGCCCCGCGGAGCGGTCTGGATTAGGGTCTGCTGTCAGAACGACGTCCCAGCGGGCGTGGTGCAAGAGACGGCGGGTAGCGATTACACTATATATAATATTTATGTTTTTAATTCAAATTTATTAATTAAAATTAAAAACAAATTCAATAAGCTTAGTTTAATCAGATTGTCCAAAAAATTGGGGAAATAAATTGCTTTTTTAATTTAAGCTAACGTCAGATTCATAAACATATAGGAATATGACGTTATATAAATATAAAATATATAATTGATATAGTAAAAAAGTATTTTACAAGCGATAAAAATCAATAATACATTATATTTTCAAAAGCTTTTAATATCCGCTATCGTCTATTGATTACGGCAGCCGTCAGATAGGAAATTATTAGGCCGCGTTCGCCCTTTACAACCTTTAGCATCACAACTACTAGATCACAAACTTATTTTTAATCATAAATGTCTTGTGCACAGTGCCTTGTGCCTCACTACAGTAATAACACTGTCAAAATCAGATTGACATCTCTTTGGCTCTAGCATACCTAATTTCCTAAAAATTATTAATATCCCGCTATGAAAGACCGTCTCTAAAGCATTTAATTTTAGTATTTAAGTATCTATTGCCAGGATTTTCAACACAATTAAATTTTAAAACGGAATTTACTCGACAATTATATAGGAAAACAGGGAGAGGAGAGGTTTTCTTTTTAATAAGAACATTAATTTACAAAAGCATTGCATTTTGATGTCAAAAGAAAAAGAATAAACAGAAAAGAATAGTATTCCCGTAGAGCCTCTTTACACTTTGTAATTGCTTTAGTACTCATTTTTTTGTCGCTTTTTATTTATAGTGGAATTTATTAAGACTGTTTTATTAAAAAATATAATAAATTAAATTTTATAAAGATGTATTTATTTATATATAAAATAAAATATTGGTGATTAAATAAAAATAATTTCTGTAATAAATGGAAATTGCATAGGTATTTTAAAAATTTTGATTGTGTTTGATATTTGTGATAAGTGTTCATAAAACTTCATATGATTTTAAGTAACATTATAATCTAATTCTAGAGGGGAGTAAAGGGAGTAAAGGGAGTAAAAGGGAGTAAAGGGAGTAAAGGGAGTAAAAGGGAGTAAAGGGGAGTATGTGATAATATATATTGGTACATAATACACGAACTACAAAAATTACATGCTTCATACGCTAATTAAGGTACCTATGAATAAGATAAATACTTTCTCTTATCAATAGATGTCCTTCACATTAAACACGTTTTACGAACGATTTTATGATCGCTAAGCTTTTAAGATATTTATGATATTTTATGAACCGGAAAATAATCGTTAACCTTAAGTGAAGGCGTCTACATTTTAACACTAAACCTACCGACAATTCTTGTATACCTGTCCCTACCGCACGCGGTCAAATTGACCGGTAATTAAAAGTTATTTTATTATATAACGCAGGTAATAATGGAAATAACTAAAAGTAAAGAGTGAAGAAAATATTATATGCATATTCTAAGAATTGTCGTGTAGTTTGATAACGATATTATAACCTTTAAGAATGTGTTAGTTTTACAAAAGTTTAAGAACGGTCAATTTGACCGATACTTGGTAGGTTTAGTGTTAAATATCATATAGTTTGAACAAACTTCATTTTATATCTCAAAGGTTATTGTTATTACATTTCATTATGGCCGTATATTGTAAAGTATGCAATATATACTCTTTTATTTTTAAAATTTTGTTATTAATTGGCTCAAAAACTAAATGAAAGGTTTCACCCTTCACCCTTCCTTTATTGGATATAATGGCGTCACCCCCCAACACTGGGCGACCTTTTAAAAATGCTTCGTGTATCCAAGCCTATAAAATTGACGAGTAATCAAGTTATTCACGAAGCGGAAGCGAAGTAATGCGAAACTGTGACTTTGAGAGCGGTCAAAGCGTTGTGGAAGCAAATCCAATTTACTGTTTCGACTTTCACAAGCCCTAAATGCTTGTACCAATTAAACGATGCGTAAAGCGCGTCCCTTGGTACCCTTTTTTGAGCGGACCCTGCGGCTTAGCACGCAGAATATTCGATTTGATTAATACTGTGGTCCTGGGATCGCATGGCATCAGCTGGATATATTTTTTATTGGTTTTGGAAAAATATTGACATATTTTCTATTGACAACTATTCTGTCAAGTTTAAAATCAATAGAAATTACATTACCCTTGATTTGGAACTCTAAAGTTTTTCTATTGTTATTCATGTACTGAAAAACTCAAAGATAAATAAAGTAAGAACCAAACAAGGCTGTTATTCAGTAAAAATCAATACTCTGTAAGATTATAAGGTGCACGTTAATTTCCGCTAAGATTTCCTATTGCATCAAAGCCTCAAAGATTTTCTTTGAGACGTCACTTGCTTTGGATGTGGTTATTGACAGCCTCTTTTATTTGAGATAAGCTGATCAACTAGTGTAATATGCAAAAGCAATTTCGTAGCTTTTACTGGATAAGGTGAAAGCAAAGGTTGTTTAGGTTATTAATATCAGTGCAGTTTAATAATATAAAATATAAATGAAAAAGACAATTTAAATTACTTTTATTAACTGTTTTAAGGACTTTTTTTAGATCATTAATAGAGTTTGTTGTGATAATAGTAACACAAATTATAGTAAAGAAAAAAAAACATATTGTCACATCTATAGACAATTTTAACAAGTAATTTCAGTTTCATTTTAATATTCTATACTTAAATAATTTGAAAAGATTGTGTAGGTTCTGTCAAAATGTTACTTCTGTCCCGGTAACGAACATGACATAGTAGTTCAGTAGGTAGAGCGACGTAGACACACTAGTGGTCCCAGGTTCACGTCCATGTTATGTTGATAAATTTTTCATTACATAAAATCTCAAATATAAATATATTTTTAATGAATTTGTATGTTTGTATTTTAATCATCATATGTTAAATATATAAGTGTATAATTAAAAGAAGTTAAATAAAACCAACAAAGGTAATATCATCAGCGTGTCCCTTATTGGAGGCGTGCGTTATTAAGTTTTAATTGTTCATCATTTTGTTTTACTTTGTAATGAAATTTCATTTAAGGCCGCTTTTGATTTGTTTACTTGCTGTCGACTTTCTATTAATGTTTTTGCATTTGACTTGTCTCATTTTAATTTCTTGAAAGTGTTTTGCTGATACAAGAATTGTGAACAGTGTAAGAAATTAAAAATAAATCTCCGCTATATACGAGGGTCTACAATTAAATACTTTTCTTGTTGGAACTGTTTTTGCAAAAACATTTTTCGTACTTTACAGTATTTTTTGTTGTGTTTATTAGTTTCTTTGTTATTACAAAAATTGATTTCCAAGAGCTTAAAACTATATTCACAAAATATGTTAATATGATGAAAAAATAACTTAAACATTTGGAACACAATTAAACTGTTAAAGAAATAATTCTTTCAAGTTCATTAACACGTCTGATAAACTTAAATCACAGCGTACTAAAAATAACATAAATTCAGTTTTAAGTGTAAAATTTTCTAATAAATACAAGTTGCTCTAAAAGCAAATCGCAGTAAGCCGTAGAATGCCTCGAGGAGTCGATCCTTAATTACATCACGTACTAGGGATTCCGCTAACTTTCAACTAAGCCGAGCCTACATGGGAGTAAACAACACGCGCCTTCTTTGAAAGATATGCGTTAAGCCTACCAACTGTTTATAATCCTCAGATCGAGCCTCTGATATTAAGAGTTTGCAATCAGCGGTAGGTAACAGTTTCTGTTCAAAGTTTTATCGTTATTTCTATGCAACATACACTAATAGGTAACTGGAGATAACTGGGAAAGTGCATCCCTATCTTGAAACGACGGAGTAAAACATAGGTTAACAAAAGATAGTATTTTTCAATAATAAATATTGAATAACTTCACACGGTTATTCTTTAATGTTGTTTCACGGTCAAAATACTACCTAGCTATTATTGCTGAAACGGGTCAGAACGAACTCATTCAAATCGGCACTAAGGGCGATGTCAACTTGTCATTGTTTTCGTTGGAGTAACGAGTACAAATAAAAAGGTATCGGCTCTCTGACAATCACTAACAACGTGAAAATAACAAAGCAGAACTTACGTGTGACGTCACTCAAATTTGAAGAGGTGAGAAATACTAGACAGTGATTGCGCAATTAGTTTTATTTACAAAGTAACAATAAAAACCTTCATATCACAATGAATTGTGCTTGAAGAACTAGAGATAAACATATTTGTGAATATTTAAATTTATCTCCATCGCAGGTGCTTTTAAAGTGCTCAGAGGTACAAAATATACAGAGATGTGTCAGATTTTTCAGCATCTTCGAAAAATTCATTAGAGAATGTTCCCCGGTACTTACGGCGTCTGAATAAAATATAAGCGGAGAATAAAGCGAGCCTTTTTATCTATTAAACGCATTTGATGTAACAAATCTTCGTCGTGAAAGAGCGACTGTCCAAGTGATGAGAGATTGTGGTTTTGTTCATTCCATTGCATAGTATAATAAAAAATAATACAATATGTTACATTTTTATCATCTTTTGTTTATAAACTTTATTATAAATGAATAAAAAACAATTATAAAATATATATTTATTAACCTTAACCGTTTGGGAGACCTTTTTTTGTATTTACTTGTCTTCAGAATGCGACGAGATAATTAGCTAAAAATTTTCTCATATGTATTTGAGCCGAACGCGGATGTTATAGCGAAAACAGATTGAAAAAATGTTTAGCCATTCAAAAATTATCCAGAAAAGAAGAAAGGAGAGGGGCTCAGCTCAACACCCGCCGCGCACTGTTGGCGGATCCTAGTATATTTTTTATTTTAGTAGTTAAACTAAATAGCAGTCCAAATATATTGTCTACAGAATAACGAGTATATTAATTAATAATAATAATTAATGAGAAGCTCGTCGCTTATAACTTAGGACTTACTTGAAGAGAACGTCATCAGTAAGGAAACGGCTGGCTTGAACTCTGCATATAATATACAATCAGTAGAACTTTTATATCACCACGTGCAAATTTATTGTAGTTTTATATTTAATTCTCATTAATAAAGTGAAAAGTTATGAATGGTTGTAAAGTTTTTTGTCATAAATGAATAATAATTTAGTTTAATGTCACTTTTATACTTATAAAATGAAATGAACCGTTGAATAGCAACGGAATTTAGAGTTCACTTTCTTATAAACTTTTAAAAAAATATAAATTTTAATAAAAAGTTTAATAATTATTATAAATACTAGCAGGTTACCCATGCTTCGCAACGGAATGTCTTCGCAATGTCTTTCAAACAGAGATTGAATTCTGAGCTAGAAATATTAGAAAAAAAAAATAAAACTTAAAGTGAGTTAGAAATATATTAAGATAAAATTATTCAAACGTATAATTTTATAAAGTTATAAATATTTATATCAACACAATTAAAAATACAACAAAGGTATGTCGATAATACAATATCCTTTGTGACATTGCTTTGTTGTTTTATGAAACGAGTTAAAACTTCTCTTGCATATGAGATATGTTATGAAGCAATTTCAGTTATTATTCCACCACTATCTACTTTTTATATAACTTTTACGGTCAATTTTATGCGCTATATACAAAAATATATTTCATTGTTATTTTTACGTTTATTAACTTAGAATATTTTTATAATTCGGATTATTTTTATTTTCATCTCGTAAAAAAGCATACAACCTTGATAGTTGAACAGCATTTTGTTGCAAATTCACTTCTCTCCTTTCCCTGAGTGGTTCAAGGTACGCTGCATACAAGAACTCTCTCACAAAGAATAATAGTGTCAAAAGGCTCCAAGGCTTTGAACTTTGTGGAGAATATTTTGAACTTTTTTCCGACGGAGGAGATAATTGCTGCGTGTGTTTGTAAATTATTTGTTGCTGTTATAGTACTGGATTCGTATTACAATATACAAACTTTAAGTCATTTTCAAGATTGACAGTCATGAAGGAATAATTTTAAATTTAATAAATGTAGTAAATTTAAAATAAAAGAAGTAAAGAATCGTCTAATTCGTGATAAAGAAATGCAGTAGGTATTTTCTATATCGGTTGCAATGACACTGAATCGCGCAGTCAGTTTGCATTTTAATTAATTAAAAGAGCTTAGAGCTTGTGTTTACACCTAACAGCTCAGAGCCTTACTCCATTAGGAAAATTAATGTTTAGAATTACACGGACGAGGTGACGTGGCCGAAGACGTATTATGCGGAAGGAATAGTGATGCGTCTGCTGGAACACTTGGTTAAGAAAGACCAGGATGTGGCATCTAATTAGAATTATAGTCACTACAGGTAGCCATACAGATGGAAATTAATTCTAATGCTTAAGAACTTGTGATGTTTAAAAACAAAAACAGAAACATTCCCTTTTTTTTATTTGTATATCATTTCCTTTAAAAGTTCCTAGATCTGAATAGACGACAAATCTAACTAAGAAGAGAATGATGAAAATATTTCAGTAACTTTTACGTAATAGGCAGCTTTTATGTAGGTATCAATAATTAATTAATAAGTAAAACATGCAAAAAAATCCAAATTACCACCGCAAACAAAAATATAAAATATTACCCTAGACGGTATGCCATATGCATCAATCTTCAGTAGAAATGTGACATACCATTATAAATCTCATTGAAGATACGCGTCATCCATCAGCGAAAGGAAATGAAGTCCCGTACGAGAGCCGTACAGCAATAAATCTGCTTCGCTTAGGTGCTAGTTCTAGGTATTGTTTGGCATACGAAATAAAACATAATATAACACAGCTCCCAGATATGCATGAGACGTATCTCGTGTCAAATGGATTTTACTTAACACCCTTATTGATAAGTCTAAAGGTTTAAATTCATTTGCTAATTTCTTAGACGGAATATAGAATAAAAAATGTTTGTTACTTATTAAAACTCGAAACAAAAACATAACACGAACAAGGATGGAATCTTTCATAATTTTCAACGTAATGAAATCGAAAATTGAATCTAAATGAATACGTGATATCACAAAGCGAAAACATTCAAAATTAATCCAGCACATGTGTCCTATAAGATTAGTTCGTTTGAAGTGACCCTTCAATAAAACGTATTTATAAACAACAAAGTCCAAATGACAATCAGGCAATGAAAGGCCTAATCAGTTCAAAGAGAGTAATTGGTCTGCGTATTAGCACTCAATCATGATATTGCAGTGGAATAATACAATTTAAATACAAAAACGCCTCGGGTGTTTGCAATTTCTGTGATTTTGTATTGAATGATAATCCCTTCACAGAGGTAATACATTTATATATTTTGTATAATATGTATGAGCTATTTCACAAACACAATCAAATCAATATTAACATTTTAATGATACTGAATTATAATAAATACTAACTGAAATTTTAGTTCAATTTCATTCGGTTGTGCGTTTATCCTTCCTGAAATAAATGTAACCATATCGGATAAATGGCACAGATCAGCAGTACTAGCCGATGTACTCTGATTAATAAACCATGACACTCCAAGCAAAAACCAAACATTTGATATACCAAATATCTGAAACCCTTCCCGAAGCCTACACTCAGGTAATTCAATTGCGTCCAGACTCACCTCGATGCGAGTTTGGGAAAAAATTTCTTAAAAGGATACCCATAAGAAGCTTGGGGAGTACAATCGTTACTTATGCATTAACCTGGCCGCTTCGTAATCGGTCCCTAAGGTCTGGTGCCTCTTCGCATGATTTTATTTTACCACTTGCCCGCATAAACCTCCTTTCCAGAATGAGTTTTGACAATATACGTTCCGTGAACGATATTGTAATTGTTTTACGTGATCCGAATTTTGTGGAACGAAATTCAGTTTTGTTATTTATATTACATTTTGATATTTATATAAGATGTCTGTTTAATAATGTTTATTTAGATGGTAATATAGATGACTATTGAAATGTATTTGATATATTTATTATTTTATATAAATACATTGGTTCAATTGTTTTCTAATTACATTAATATCAAAAGAGCTTAGCCTAGCCGTAAAAAGGTAAAACGGGATGTCTTATTATATAGTTTTTTTTAATTTTTTTATTTAAGAGGAGAGCAAACAAGCTGGCGGGTCACAGATGGACGTGATCACCGTCGCCCATGAACTCCTGCAACATCCGAGGATTCACAAGAGTTTTGCCGACCTTGAAGGTAAACGGCTTTTTTGAAGGTACCCATGTCGTACCGATCTGGAAATACCGACGAAGGGAGTTCGTTCCACAAGCTAGTGGAACGTGGGAAAAAGATCCTTGAGAACCGCACAGTGGAGGATCGCCACGTATCCATGTGGTAGGGATGGTAAAGGAGTCGATGACGCGGTGTGTGCTGATGATATTCGGCGGTAGGGGCATTAGATCGAATAGCTCATCGGAACACTCCCCATGGTAAATGCGGTAAATCATTATATAGTATATAAGTTCATAGATATTATATACTCTCTGTATCTTTCACTTACCAGAGTCGAACCTTCACAAAACACAAATTATATGATGAATTTGGTTCCATTAGTATCGATCATATCTCCTTTAAGTTTACTGAAACATAAAGATATTTGGGAAAAAATAAGTACATAATGTCTGTTGAAGACACGTCCATCAACGGATTAACTAATAGAAAAAGGTACATTTGAAAGTGTTTTTTGATAAATCTTTTGCTTTTATATTTAATATTATATTCAAAAACCAAAAAAACCTCAAAAGGCATAATCTCAGCCTAAATGGTTTAACCACTCAAATTTCAGATGGACTGGCGTTAAAAAAGAAAATATTACTAAAAACCAGCTCTATGGCGTAAAGTTTTTGTCATTCTATGTATATAAAATAAAAAAACGATGTTGGTTTGATGAATAATGTTGTTAATTGCTGTCTGGTAACAGTTTTTTTTAAACTTGTTTTCAGTAAAAAAACAATCACAAGCTATTTTTGGATTCAGTTTAAAAAAGAAATATAGAATTCCTTTCAAAGGTCCCGCGCAGTGTTCCTTTCAGAAACAAATTGGAAAACACTGTTTTATATAAACCATCTTATATGTTGGAATTGAAATTGTTATTACGGTAAATTCTTAACATGTATACAAATAATATATATTCATATTTAAGACAACTAAAATTGGGGTCTTTATTGAAAACAACAATATGAATATTGGTCGGTCTATCAGTCTGTAATTTTATACATTAATCACCAATATATTACATTACGGATTTTGATGAAATTAGATTATTGCCCCGATGTAAGATACTTTTGATTAAAAAATATTAAAGTGCAAAGACAAAAACTGATTTGGTCTTTAATAACAATGAAACAGAATTATTACATACTTTTTTATAATTTCTGTAATTTTAGTAATATTCTAAAATTCCATCCACAAGATAATCCATAAATAAGATTACTTAAGAAATGAAATTATCCTAAAACAGTATTTGAATTCTCCATTCTGCATATTCAAAGTACTATATATGACTATTACAAAGTACCATATACTAAAGTCATATATATCACTATTTTGTGGTAAATATAAAAGATGTTTTGTTGCACAAGACTACACGTAATTAAAATTATTGTCTTCATAATCCTCCAACCCGCAGTAGCGTATATTTTCTTAAGAAACAAAGTTCAAACAAATAATAAAGTATGAAAATGCATTTAAGTAGTAATCGCTGTCAAGTTTAATAAACCGTGGAATAAATAAGGAATTATCTCGCAATTTTTCAAATATAAAAGGAAAAACATCCTCCCGGCTTGATTGTATTAGTTCCGAGATGAACGGCGTCGGTCGGAAAAAAATCAGTTATCCCGGATCATATTTTATCGGTTATCTCTACTTATAGCTTACTGTGCTTAAGTTTTTTATCTTTTATGTTAGGTTTTTCATCTTAATTTACAAATAAATTACCGCCCGAAATTAATAATCGATTCGCGTCGAGGTTGAGATTTACGTCAACCTGAGCTTCCAACAAACTCAATTTACAGGTCGGTTATTGGCACTGATGAATAAAAAAACGGATTGAAATTTCAATCTAAGGCAGCAGAAATAGCAACAGGACTAATAATTTATTGATTCGTAAAACAGAATCACATTAATATTGCTGATAGAATTAAGGAGTACTTTTTAAAAGATTTTCACACTATGCACAGATTATTCAACAGTAGAATGAACAATTGGAAAATATGTATTTATACAGCGAAGCGATATTTACACACCGAGGGAGTCTAATATCGCTTGGACAAATTATTTACTACCTGTGAACTTCATTTGTATTACACACCTTAGGTCATTTTTCAACACTCCGGGCGGTCTGCTATTAGCCAGGTATCACCTTCGCTCATTTTATGACTTCCTAGTACACCACTAGTCTTTATTAAAAACATTTAATTGGTATAAAACATTAAAATGATCTTACTCTGCTTAAGTCATTGTAATGTGTATGTAAAACACTTATAATTTGAATCGCTGTCATAGTAAAGTTAATACAAAGTTTATCGCTTTATTATTTGCTTGATAGACATCAGAACACCTGTGCCGCTTACAAGTGACAAAACTTGTTACAACCTTACATTATTGTTAATTTTATTAGCACTTATTACAATAGCATAGAGATCAAATCTGTTTGAACAGTGTACCTGATCATAGTTTTGTAGTTGCAGCAGTATAAAGTTCAAGTGTCGAAACATGGAGTTCTTAGTCGAATTTGATTCGTTAAGTTTACGACTTACGTGTAGTCAGTCTCGCTTATACGCTGCTTCAGGTGTTCTAATCTTTCCATTAGTTTGACTTTATATGCGAGATTTAAATCATTTTCTACGTGTAAATTATAATCGATTTACCTCACTGTGAGATTTGATTGAAGATTAAATTTGACTTGTTCTCTAGCCTAGATTTTGCCTAAGTAACAATCATAATCATACTTATGAAGGTATCTTTAATAATATTTAAACCACGGTAAAGTCGACTCATAATAAATGTACATAACCCAACACCGCAGCTGTAAAATTGAATATATGAGATGAAACGCAATAAAGCGGGATACACACGTTCTAAAAAATCTCTCCTATTAGCGTGCGACATTAGCGTCGTAATAATAAAAGTCTAATATCACTGTGCCCTGTAGATTCCTTTTCTTTATTAGCAAACATCCGGGCTTTACGGAGACGACATTTTTATTTCCGCTTATCCGGGAACTCGGCTTCTGTTATATTTTTGAAGACGTAAAATATTTTATGGCACGTCCCGAGCTTGACGTGACAATTAAGAGACTAAGGACGAAAACATGCGAAATGCGTTTCAAAAACAAAATATACGGGATCAATCCATCAGCGCTTTACAACCAAGAGTAAAGAAAGAGTATATGTTTATAGCGAAGATAATAACGACGGATAACACTGGGGAAAATAAATCTAAATAACCATTAATCATAAAATTTTGAAATCCATTAGTAATACTTAGGAGTATACGAAATTTAATAAACCGCAAAAACAAGAAGACCAATAACTGTTTGCCATTTAAACTGCCATTAAGGTTTCTCTGCTCCTTTAGGGTTCTTTTATGAAGCAATCACGCCACCTTTCGACAAACTTTACGTTCACTTTGAATACGTACAATTACGAGGCAATAACTCGTTTTGAATTGTTTCTATCGGCTGAGGAAACCTTTCAATTTATTATACATAATTACTGATCGATATACCTCGCTCTTATTTCCTATTTATATTTTACGATCTGATTTTATGTTTTTTTTTATTATATATACGTTTATTTTTTTAAGGAAAGACAGAATCTTCCAGTAACTTTATTTCGTATTTATTGTTATTAAAGAAATTGCTTTGATATTCTAATTCTATTCCAATAATTTCTAATTTCCAAAATTATGCTTACAATACGAGTCGGTAAGTTCTATATCTTGTACATTTTTAGGCTTTCCTCCCTAACTTAAGCAATATCCAAGTACAACAGTCTTGTGGCTGCTTCACTTTGGATGAAATTTGTGAAACATAATGCCTCGAAATAAGATTAAAAATCAAGTGTCATTGTCATAGTTATACTATTGAAGTGTTTTATATAAGTTTATTAATGTCAATATCAATACAGTATACAAAGATATTTGATAACAAATAGCTTATATCCCGAACAATGGGCAGATACGTTATTGAAACACCCACTCAATATCGGGGTTTACGTCCGAATGAAGCAAGCCTTCACCACGTCACGTACTGTTGCAAACAATTAAATCTTTCAATGCCACGTCACGTAAAAGTACTCCGTTTATTAACGTTCAAATTATACGGTTCATTTTTCATTTTGATACCGGATTCAAAAGTGTTTGTTTTTTTCTTCCTTTTTACATTTCGGTTATCGTTTTGAGAGGAAAAATCTATATTAAAAATATCTTTTAACTTTTCCAAATAGTTCTAACTTCTTTAGGTTTAGATTTGTATTATGGTTTAATTTTAGTGTATTCTTAATATTAATAAAGCAATAAACTAGTAAGTAAGATCTGTATACATAATATATCATATTGTAGTAATAAATACGGCGCAAAATGAGCCCACTGGTACGTCTTAATTAATGGCAGATACAAGTAAAATGAATGGCTTCAATACAGCTTTAATTATGAAATTGTTATTAAATTTGGTTGAAACTTAAGCTTCTAATATAATTTGCAAGTATATTACTTTGGAAAATTCAATACTATATAGGAATATATTAACTGTAGCGTTTCGTACATACATACAATGTTTCTATAACTTATGTTAATTCTAAGGAATTTTCTGAATACATGCACACAAATTACATTAGCAAGTAGCAAAGAACATTTCCGGACAGCACCGCTCTTAACCAGTTTAGACTGGACGTAGCCGCTTTGCTCCGGATCTATACAATGCAGCAGCTGTGGCGGACTTAATTCTGTTCCTTGGTTTCTGAATGTTGCCAACATCGTATGAGGAGAATTATTTGATTCTGGGTGATATTTTACGAAAATTTTGATATAAATACGATGTTTAAAATATGTTGTACATGTTGAGGTTTATTAAACAATCAGTGAAGGTTGAATATGAAATAATACAAGATATAATTATGATCTAAAATTTCCTAACACTGGTACAACGTGACACGTGATCGATACAAGGCAGGGTGGCCTGTAATGAAGGCGGACCCGGTTAGTGGCGTCGTGAGGCGTAACAATTGCATCTTCACACCGACCCAGTACGCTGTAGTGTACCAAGCACTCGACTGTAACACGGTAATTTTAGTAGAATTTTGGGTGCGAACTTACTAAATTTCTGGTATCGGTTTTCGTTTGCATTTTTGTATTACTAGTCAATACTGGTAGGAATATTTTGAATTTTGGAAGTCTTTTTTCAAAAACCTTATTGATTTTGAAGATTTTAATACACTAGTTTATCAAATGTTAGTTAATATGTAACTATTTTTGTGATGTTTCTTGCAAAATTCTTAGAAATATGATTATTTTATCAAAACCAAGTTTTTTTAACCACTAAACCAATTCAAGGAAGATGCAGATTTTTATTTATGCTAAGAACCCCGAAGAAATTCCACTCAAAATTTGCATTATAGAGCTATGCAAAATTCTGGCAATTCTTAATATTGCGGCATCTTGAAAACGAGAAGGAAAATAATTCAAATTAGTACCGTGATTGTTACATGCATAAATAACCTGCAGCTTAAAGATGATGTTATTTACTGAAAGTGAAAATAAACATTTTGATAATATTATGCGGGAGTTTATTAATTGTTGAATTTTAAACGTGAATATATTATATCTTAATTCAACACAATAATCTATCAACATTATATAAAATTTTATGAGAAGAGTCACATTTAACCTGACCAAAGCCGGGTTACCATCTAGAATTAGAATAGAATTTAATAGATAAAATTTAGTTTCAAACTGTCCTTTGCTCTAAATTCTCTTCTTCCAGGTGTGCGAAGCCACGGGCATAAGCTAGTATATATAACAATAAACATACAACAAACCTTGCCAGGGTTTATTATTTATAGTTCAATAATTTTAGCTATACTCATGAAAAAACGTTAACTTAATATCCATGTGTGACTTCACACAATACGTCGATCTAAATCGAGAGGCGTCCGATCCGGAATCAATTTTGCAGACTCAGCCAACCGATTTATTGAGTTTCGGATCTAAGATGTTGAGTACAGACGTCATAAACGTTGTTTAATATGATTTTATATAAAATTACCTTCGAAAATTTTACTATTTGTTAAGGATGTTAATAATGTGAAGATATACCAAAATGTTGAGTAGTAGTCGATTTTAATTCAATCCAAGAGTCAATAACGTATATTCTATTTTTTATGGATTACTTTCTTATATTATAGGGATGGCCGAAATATGATGATATTAAAGTAAGAATCGATGTTTTAAACTAGTTTTTCGTTCAATAATTTAAAGAAAAAAAATATTTTGTATAAGCACAAATTTTCTATAAATTACAAGTCGAGTGTTATATTTAAGAGAAACAATTAAGTCGAAGGAGAACTTGTATCATTGTAGTTTTAACTTTCACAGCGAAGTTAATTAAGTACCATAACTTGTTTTAATTTTTTCTTAATCACCGATTGCAGAAACTTTGAAAACTTTCCCTGGAGATAAAACGTTTTTAACCATAAGGTCTTAAGTTTTAAAGTAATTTTGTCGAAAACGAAATTGGTTAATGCTTTCAAAATATTTTGACATCTTAAGTTTACATCTTTTGAGGGCTTTAATTTTTTAAAATTGTTATCTAGAATACATATGTATAATATATATAGAATTATGTATTTTTTGCTAAAATTATCAGATAAGACTAGTCTATTCAAAAAATAAAAACAGGTAGATAAAAATGAAAATTTATGTCTTTCATCCCTTAAATAGACTCCGCAAACCAAATTCAGTTTGGACTCAACTGAAGTATGATAAGATCTAACTTTAACTTGTAAGATTTTGCGATATTCCCACAATAATTTCGTTACCCTTTTTAAAGAGAAAAAAAAACCTGTTAAAACCGTTTAATTAATTAAGTTGTAAAAAATTTATAAATATTTTATGTTAGCTGCAAAGATAACTCTGAAGTACAATCTATCAATTTCAAAGACATTCTCCACATTCGTTTTCTATCACAAATAATGAGCCGTATATAAAATATATTATCATATATAGCAGAACTGACAACTCTCCTTTTTAATATTAAAAACTCAACCAATAACCACAATCTACCAATTTTTATCACAGTAGGCGATCTCAAAAATAAATGACATGTGATGGTCAGTTTGAAAAATTTTCTGTTGTCAATTTTATTTGTTTCATGGGACATTCGACCATCAAAATAAGGCATAGTCATTACTCATATTGCAATGTATAGAACATATTGTTTGTTATATATTTATCCTTAAGATTTTTTAATATAAAGTGTTTGAAAATATTATTGGAATAAAAAATAATATCTAATATATTTTATATAGATATCTTATGCTAATATTTTTAATAATAAATGAAGTATATAATATAATAGCTTATTTCTCTCCCGCTTCGCTGGGCACACTATTATTTTGGATTTGAAGTTAGGTTGCTATGTTTTGTCATATTATACGTTGTTATCGTAACCGTTGCTATGGTAACCTTTGTCACATTACCCGTTGTTATCGTAACCGTTGTTATGATAACCGTTGCTATAGTAAATCTTACCCCCGCGTTAAATGTAAAGCTCCTACAGGTTTAAAACTTGGCGAAATGTAAAAGTTGAAATCCGTTGGGATAGGAATTCCGTAAAATCCGGTTTTAGTGGACGTCTACGTCATAAAACAAGTAACTATGTAAAATTTTAAGTTAATCGGACAGATAGTTTCGGAGATTTCGTGATGAGTCAGTGAGTGGTAAATTGCTTATATATACATATATAGGCCTTATTTCATTTCAGTAGAGATTCCCTTTATTTAATATTTCTTTATTTATAGAGGCCATTAATTTAATGAAACCGGCGATTATCTAAGACTGAGAAGACCATTTTAATAAACTTTATTTATACAAATTAACTTTATTGGGCCAAATGACTTAATGGTATTTTGATGTTGAAATATCTAGGTATTAATTATCATAGTCTAACGAAAATGTACTAAAAACTTGTATTAAATTTATGATTGATGATAAAATTAAATTTATTTTAATGATTAATTACTTAAATTCTTTCGATATTTGATGTAAAAACTAATACGAATATTTTTTCTACACTTTTATCTGCTTTTGTTACTTTTATATAAAATACCTTTATCTCTGAAATAAATAAGAGCTTTCTCATTGAATACAAACATTCAGCCAAATAGAAACCGTTAATAAGAAGGGCGGAAAACAACTGTTGACATATAAATTAAAAATACATCAATTCCTACATCCCTTTCACACTCGAACGGGCATGAGTGTATTCGAGCGAGATAGTTCATTTGGACGTGAAAATACGGCCTCTTCCATATCTTACAGCAACAGGTTCCTTATGTGAAGAAATATTTTTATCCCATGTAATGTATCACTCCAGTACCGGTTGGAACCAATCTTCGAGTGTTGTTCCCGACAACGAGAACATCGATATCGATATGACCCCAGTCGATATTTCAAATATTCGTTCCCCTTATTTATGGCGTCTCCTGTTGGAACGAGATATAAGGATTTTATTTGTCTCTGTTACCTTTTCGATTTTAATTGAATATCTAAGTTTAATGGATTGATTTATTACTTCTGAATAATTTTATATCTCGAGAGAGATGTGGGTTTAAATGAAATACATAAATTGAATTCATGAACATTGTGTGAATGTGGTAAAAATAACTGCACAATTTTCATATCATGTCTTTTTTAACTTTTTGTTTTTCATATATAAAATCATGATTAATTATTGTGAAATATATGTTTTGTACTTTTATGTACTTCGAGGGACGTTACCTTTAGTCTTTTAGAAATCAATACTTATTATAACTAGGAGATATCGATGTATAAATATAAAAGTTATAGTATCGATATTTTAATATTGTGATTACACACAACACCGTAACGGAAAGCACTACATCGAATGAGATTTTACGTCTCCTACATCTCATTCTTGACTAAGGAAATATTGCGAGTCATTCCATTATTATATTCGGAGAAGGAAAACAATTGTGGTTTTTCGAGTTCGATGCCACATGCTGCCGATTTCGCCCACGTCATCTTGTTAGATGGAAAATATATGGAAAAAACGAAAAAGTCATTCTTGTACCCCGTACTTTATATTAACCCTTTGATTCAGGATGCGAATGCGGTTTAATAAGACCGGACTTGGGATGTTTAGAAAATATGTGACGACCCTTACGACCTTAGGACCCTTGGGTCATCCTGATACACCACTTTTTATGTCATTTTAATATGTCGTCCATGTAAATATGTTTTGATTTGTTTAAGGGATTTTTATTCATTGGTATTACAATTTATGTTTTATATAAATTCATTTAATAATAAATATAGATACATTTTATTGATAATTGCATAGCATTGAATTCCTTTGCAACCATATCGTATATTATATACAATATCTTTTGATATTTAGTTCATTTCAGTATTGCGAGTTCCAATATATACATATTAATAGATATTTCCTTTTAACTGGAGATATTAATTTAATTCTAAATAATGAGATACTTAGACCTTGTTGATACATCTTGGTAATTCATTTTCAGCACATGACTCCTACTTACCTGTAACAAAGAAAATTTATTTTTAAAACATTTATCGTTAGACATAATTTTAAAAGCCTAATAAAAAGAGGTAATGTTTCATATAGCTAGAAATATAATCCAGAAATAATGTATATTACGCCTTGTCAATTCCTTAATAATCTATCTCACAGTGGTCTAATATATAAAAAACAGAAGAAAAAATATGACGTAAATTGAGATTTCTTTTAACGTGTCTTGGTGAATTATTATAAATGTCATATTCCTTTATAAATAATATTATAAACAAGCTATTTTCTATATTTAGTGACGCAATATGTGTGAAAGAGACAGGTATATCTATCGGAAACTCAAACGAAGGAAGTGCATGGCGGCGGAAACGGAGGTTGGTAGCAATTTGTGCAGTTGACTCTTAGACTAATACGTACACAAACAACAAACAACCTTAAAGTGACAGTCTTAGAGCCGTATATCCAACTAACGAAGGTATCAACGAAGCGACAAACTAGTGCACAATAAAAGACCTTAACGTATAAACTTTAGAGTTTATAGTTGAATGTGTGCTCATGTGGTCCACCTATATTGTAACTGCCAAACTGAGTAAAGCAAGTTTGCTAATAGCAATAACTTAATACATTACACTGGACCAGAAAGTAACAAAAAGTTAAAAGGCTGAACACAGTTACTGTGGAGTTCATTGAATTGTACACAACTTTAAATTAATGTTAACGTTAATGTAATGTTTTGAAACGAAATTAATATAAATTATAAAATACAAGTTCGTTTTATAAGTGGTGTTATATATTTTGAAACAGTACGCGAGATATTAAACAACACTAACACCCGTCTATTCGAAATAGTAAAATTTGCCGAAGCGCCAATCCGGTAACATTGAATGAAAATGCAATTTTCAAAATGCTGTTACAATAGCGTGGGGTCCCATTGTTGACGTTAAAGCCCTTGTTCCATACAAAATAACCGTCACGCCAATACCAAGTTTAATTACATATTTCGTAGAAAATCCACAACGTTAAGCAGATTTGCGGCCTCCACCGACAGTGTTAGTTGTAGCGTAATTAAAACAATACCTACTACTTGTTTCAATGTTTCATGTACTGTTCTGCTGAAATTGTTACCTAATTTATTGAGCGAAGCGAACGAAGTGAGCGGAGCGTTTTACTGGAGATTTTTTACATTCTTTGTTACGAATTGGCTCGAAAACTACTTGACGGAAAATTATGAAACTTTGCAATCAAAAAGATATACATTAGGTGATGGTTTAAAAAATATATATTTTTTTAAATATTATGTCAAAAACTGATATCCCATTGAGGTCAATGGGGAACGATGAGTAAATACACTGGGCTCGCTTCGCTCAATATGCAAACGGCACCCGAGATATCGCGAGCGCAGCAAGTCAACATTGAGTGTTTGTTGGCGCCCCTAGTATATATTTTATGTTATCTGAGTTTACAATCGCTTACTTGGTAAGCTCTGAAGTATTAAAAACATGTTAAGTATCAAAAGGAACCTAATCCCATTCAACACTGTAACAAACACACAAACATTGTATTTGTTTGGTGTCTAATAAAAATACAGAGATTCCGTTTCATATTCAAGCACAAACGCTTTGAAAGTCCGGATCATAAATAATCCCATCACCCGTATTAAATAAGCAACTGTTGGACATATTTGTATACCACATAACAAGACAAAGTGGACGCGACCGGCGTCGTTCCCACGGTGCGTATTTTTTGTACAGCAAACAATCGATCCCACCCAATTAAAACTAGGGCCACCATATTTTTCATAAAAATAAAGCTTTGTCCGGATGAAACTGGTTTTTTCCAATTTCAACCACCTAAAAGTAAAAACTTGCACACCTAAAGTTTAATTTAATAACACACTATGATAGAGAAAATGAGTTTTTAAATACGGTTTTCTTAAAATTATTTATTCTATGCTATAATTATATAATATATAATATTTTGGTGTTAAGGTAACCCTAAATATCAGTGAAAACAGCCCAAAGAAAACGTTGCGGCCCAGTGGGTCGAAAGCGCGTAAACTTTTGTAATATATACCAACAAGAATGATACTTCCGATCTCGTTTGTTTTGGAATTATCTTTTAATAGATGTACAGGTATAAAATGATTTGAACTTGAATTATTTATTGGTTAAATTGAATAAATATTAACAGAATAGAAGATTTTATGATATAAACGTAAATAAGACAGAATTTTTTGTAAATTTTAAGATTCAAGACAACTTCACACCCTTAAAAATGAGTTCTAACATGATTAGATGGTTGTCACAAAATTTGCTACCGTGTGCGGGAGATGAAGGAACTTCGACATGAATTTTGCATGAACACCAGACGACGCTCTCCACATTCATTTTGGTTTACACAAATTATTTTAAATTACTTGTTCTTTATATTTGATTCTGTGGAAATGACAAATAATAATTTTTAAATAAACTTTGCATAACTGAAAATTACTTAAATTAAAAAACTACAATATTTTTCTCATTTTGTGGTATTGTAAATTAGTTTTGACTTCCAGGCGTATGTATAAATACGTTTATTGTTAATTTTAAAGGAGTTTTTTTTTCAAGACATAAGATACCAGCTTTGTAACATGATGAAGAATTTTCATTAAATTTATACTATATTACAATTTACCGAAACCTCTTTATTTTCACGAAGCCTGTAAACTTAACAAAGTAATTTCGTCGCATTCTTTGAATTATAAATTTTACAAAAAAAATTCAATCGACCTTTAACATCAAATAAAAATTTTAGCAGAGATTCCATTAATTTTTAACGAAAAATTCCTATCAAATTATTTGTTAATAAAGTGACCTCGCTACCGTTCTTTGACGGTATTGAAATATAGTCCGATTCGCACGTGTCAGTCGAATGCTGCAAATAAAATGAGTAGAGGCCGGAGGCAACAGTAGAAAATTGGAAACGTCATTTTCGCCCTTTTTTAATGTTTGGCGGCGTTCGTTTCAAACGCGATAGGATTCGGTTGGCACGACTCGCCGCCGGCTTACCTGCGCTACCTTTACACGAATCACTGGAAAATAACCAATCGGTCATTTCGAATACTCATACCTTATATTAAGTAATGCTAAAGATATATCTGTAGTTATAATTACTATTACACACATGAGTTGAGTAATCTCATCTGGTCACAGGAGTAGCGGCTAATTGGCAATTAATTATAACAGCCTTCAATATGACTGATCATTCATACCATGCATCCGTCATCAACTACTGTACAAATATAATTATAATCTTATCATTTATGTACATTTAAGCGTATTTATTTATCAGTATCATAGCATCGGTCGTTAAAATAGGATTACACTAAATCTGATATATACTAAGAGACCAAATATCGCTCTCCCTTTAATTCTGTCTCCGTAATTATAGGTCCGTAATTGATTTGCTTTGTATGCGGATTACCAATTAATTAGCGTGTAACGTTAGACGGGAGCTGGATCACTGTTGTGTAGGTGAGAAGGCAAATGTACTACATAATCTTATAGACCATCTTGTACGTGATTAGCGAAGTATCAATTACTGTTACATTAATTAGGACATGTTATAATGAAAGTAAGGATCTCATATCGTTTAAATATTTTCGAAACAATTTTTATATAATGTAGATATATTTATAACTAGCTGACCCGGCGAACTCTGTTCCGCCTTTCCAGTCAGTTTTTTTACCATACTTAACCAAAGACAAAAAGACGTTTAGCTGTCATTTATGTTTTGTTATTCCATGTTAGATGCGTTTTGTTATACCACGTTTCATAGTGACTTGACGGAACCGCGGTCGAACGGGATAAAAAGTATCCTATGTCCGTCTCCTGGTTCTAAAAAACCTCTCCACCAATTTTCAGCCAAATTGGTTCATCCGTTCTTGAGTTATAAATAGTGTAACTAACACCACTTTCTTTTATATATATAGATATTCTAAATCTCTATTATTTGGAATATGTCTCTAGAAACGAATATTTTATCGAAACAAGATCGCTATGATGATACAGGAATAATTTAAGAACAGGAATACGTTAATGTAGGGAGTATTATCATGAATAATAAAAAAATGTACGGTTGGGTATCATAAAGTGATGTTATAGAAGTAAATGGGGGATAAGAGTCCCAAAGGGAGAGTGCGTGCTTCCATCTTCGATAATACCTTGCTGTTTCTGGAAGAGCCGTTATTGAGGTATCATTATTTATTGCATACTTAGCAAAATTAATAAGCGGATAAGTGCTTTTTGCTGATGTAAGCTTAATAACTCATGAATTAATATCTCATCTAATGAAGAATTACCAACTTATGTACGCGTAAAAGTTTTCGTTATCAACATAGACATAAAAATGTTCTTAATCTAACATATTTTATTGTATAAAATATATTTTAATCCTATCTAGTGATTCATTCTCTTTGACCATGACATATCTATCTCGGGGGCCGCAGTCAAATTCAATCTGTAGCCCGCACTCCCAAATCACCTGAACACTTGCCGAAGCAGGCATTAGGCTCTCGGCAAATCTTATTTGGATATATTTAAAATGTTTTCGGATTGTACTTTCCTTTCCTTTTCATATTTAGTATTTCAATGGAAATGACTTCCTTTATTTGTTTTGACTTTTTTTAATATACATTATTTTTGGAATTATATTTTCATTAATCTTATATTTCTTCATCAGATTTTTTATGAGTATTCCTATTTTAATTAATATTGTAAGTATGTAAGTGGAGAAAGGGTTAAGAGATGTGGTTCATTATAATTAAATAATGTCAAACAATCTAATGTTGAAGGTATAGACAATTTTATTTTTAAATTCAAGCTGTAGCTTCTGAAATTGAGCGAAAACTGTAATAGCAGTGTTGCTCATACAGACATAATATATCTTGCTTTGTCCCAATGTTGAGAGGAACGACAGCGGCATACTGATGGGTTACTTTTAAAATTTATTACCGAGCCTTAGGGATGACGACAATGGTCAAAGTTAGTCGATAAATATCGGATAGCCGTCATTATTATTAATAAGATACTTCAAAAATCATTTTAATGTTTACCTATTAAAATATATATAATTTGACAAACAAATTTATTTTATATATTATCGATATAAAGGCAAAACCGAACAACACTACTAGTATGTCGCCGGTGAATAAGAAGTAATGAGTTTTCTTTTCCGCGCCACCTGATTTCTGGTCGCCTAGACGCCGACGTTTCTACTAAACAAGATTAAAATCATTTTTTTTTCTTACACCTCCTATTCCCTTTCCCTATTCACCTTGAAGACCGTCTGAGCTTTTGAAGTCAGAAACGATGTTTGTCCTGACATTCGAGTGTTTAACCCCTTGTAAAAGGTTCTTTTATCTAGATTAAGATGTTTCGTTTTTGTTTACTCCCGAGTAATCGTCGGGAAACGTAAATAGCGGAATCACCCGACGGATATCATCAAAGCACTTTTGAATTGCCTTATAATTTATTTTTATGTATATATTTTTTCTTTTGAAGCTCTTGTCAGATTTCATTTTATAGATGACGTAAGTTTCTTAATAAACAAAATAAATGATGAATTTTTTAACCGCATTTTATCTTTTCTTTTATATTTAGATGATAACATTTGCGAAGGATTCTGAAAAGGAAAATAGTATAAAATACATTTAAATCGCTTTCCAAAATAAGTTAAATATTTAACGTTGTCAATAATCTAGTCTGTAATTGTCTATTGCTATTATTTAGTTTAAATTATGGTTCTGATTTATCGACGCGAGGATTAAAATCGTTACTCAGTTCATTCGCTGTTGTAAACTCTCATTCACTGTATAATGAATAAATGTTGTTTAGAAGTGTCATCAAATATTACATGTTTTGGGATACTTTAACACTAAACCTACCGACAGTTCTTGTATACCTGTTCCTACCGCACGCCGTCAAATTGACCGATAATTGAAAGTTATTTTATTATATAACGCAGGTAATAATGGAAATAACTAAAAGTAAAGAGTGAAGAAAATATTATATGCATATTCTAATAATTGTCATGTAGTTTAATAACGATATTATAACGTTTAAGAATGTGTAAGTTTTACAAAAGTTTAAGAACGGTCAATTTGACCGGTACTTGGTAGGTTTAGTGTTAATATTATTATAGTAATTACTTTGTATTTTGATCCAATCAACTTCCTTTTTTAACGTTAAATTTCCAATTCATCGAATCGGATGTCAATGGTAACATATAGTATGGACAATAAGCTATTTGTTAAGTATTTGTATGCGCGGGCTTGCTTGACTCACTTTTCTTACTTTAGAGACAAGCGAGCTCCGTTCCTATGTATATAAGGACGTCTTTTAGAAATCTATCTCAGTGTAACTCTTATCAGGGAACCTCAGTCTTGTACTCTACTATATCTTTATAAAATAAACCGGAATTTGGGTTATCGGAAATTTACACTGGAAATGTAACCGGAAATTTACACTGGATTTTTCTTTCAGGTTTCTTTCTGATTGGTTCATGCAGTTATAAAAAACTGTCCTAATTATTGATTTTTTTATTATTTTACTTATAATTTTTGAGCAATTTCAATAAAAAAATTAAAAATGTTTTCTATAATGTAAAAAAAACTGTGAAATAAAATATTAATTTCAATATTAATATTCTTTTTTAAATCATAATAGAGTAATATTCGATGGTGCGATATTACCATAAAAAAGTAATTAAATACTCAAATCCAATATTAAATCTTTCTTTCAAATATTTCTTATCCCTCTTATAATTATAATGAATTATATTAAATATAATTAAAATGGCAAAACTCTTATTATCAATTCACTTTTAACTTTGATGTTCCCTGAAATTATAAATCTTATTGTAAATTGTTGTTTTATTAGTAATTGTTATACATAACCCTTCCTTTCCAAGATGAGTAAAAGTTTGCATCAGCTTAGGAAACTAAAACTTACCGGCCAGCTCACCGCCAGCTAATCTTGCTTGTCCAGAATACCAAAATCTTCTCAAAGTGTGCGAGGACATGTACCATATAAATAACAATGTACGCTAAGGAAGTGATATACCGTTTATGAGAAACTTAAGAGCACTATTGTAGTTTCGTTTCACCAGTTTCGTTTATAACCTAAGCTATAAAAATGCATCGAACGCAATGGTTTTGTGCGATACTAGTTTATTTTCAGCTTCCTTAGTATGCTGTGCTGCAAGACATTTTTGTGGCATTCCCGGAGACAACTCGCCTCTCCCTCACACCCACAGGATGTTGATGAGAGTGAGGGAGATAGGTACAGGGAGATCTTGTATTGGTGTCCTATAAGCTTAACAATAAAATTTTATGAATCAGAGTTTTGGAACACTTTTTGTTTTTAAAGAATATATTCTATATAATATATATTAAATAACGAAAATACGATCACGTTCGAGTTATATTTATTAAAATTTTAATAAAGTACATCGAAGTTGATTTTAAGCGTAATATTAATATTATATAAAATGCGAATTCATATTTATATTTCAAGTAACAGCCAATATTACTTTCGAGTGGGATACGTTGAACGTATTTCGATAATAAATATAATAATAAAATCAATATATTTTTCATCAATAAGGTAATATTTCCATGAAAACATAATTAAAATGGAAAACACCACATCAATTTCGTTTCATTATTTGCTTACGCATCATAAAATATTGAAGAGTGAAACATTTGCTTAATATAAATTAAAACAATATTAATTGAATTGTAGCGTAATGAAGCCCGCTGGAGTGGCATTCGACAAAGTGAAATTTCTATGTTCATGATACAATGATAAATTTATTCACATGTAAATAATAAGCGAGATGCAGTCATTATTATTTAATATAAATTTTATTTAAATTCGAAATACACTTTCACAGTGAAATAATTCTTCATTGTTGTTTCTTTGTATTTTTGTTTGATGTTTAGTGTTTTTTTTGCACAGAATAGTTTACTTACTTACTATTGTGATTCATTTGTTTCTTTCCTCATTGAACCAAATTTTACTATTCTTATCTTTGGGTTTTCTTTAAAAATGGTTGGTCAGTCTTGATGAAATTAGCACTTTATAAGAACATATGATTGGGCAATCTATAACCTTATAACGTTACAAAAGTGAAACCGATATTTCTGATATGGTTAGGATTAGAAAAGTTTTTGTTTCATCTCATCAGTTACCATTCTCCAAACTTAATAGTTTACTTTATTTGGCAATGTAAATAAAATGCAAGTTATGTAAACAAAATATGATATTTTTGAATTGATTTCTCAAAATGTAACTCACAGATGACTCTGAATACATGAGGCTTTAATGGAACAGTACATTCGTTGGAATGATTGTGAAATATATATTTTAATAACCGGATAAACTGCGTCCAGCTCTGATAGCTCTGATAGCGAACATGATATTGTAGGATTTTTATTTTCATTCAAAGATAAATTTTATATCGTGGTTCGCTTTGTTATTGCCTTTTTTGTGAAATTCAATGTACTTACCAATATTTAGTTTACCGCTTTGTTTCATAGGAATTTGATATATATGTATGTTTCGTCTTCAAAAAGTTAATAAATCCTTCATAGGTTTGAGTAAACGCATATATAATAAAGTGCCACAAAATATCTTAGACCTTTCTTTTCTTTTTTTAAATCTAAAATCAAGAGTTTATTATTAAATAAATCGAATCATAACGTTCAAGAGTTTTTAGTGGATCGAAATATGTTGAACTTAAGTTGTCGATTCATTTTTAGGATTTATATTATAATGTACATCGTCTAAGATTATTATATTTCTTTTAAAAAGACCAACGGTTAGTTTCTGTCCGGTTCTTGTCAACAGAGCAGCATTCCGAGGCGGTAGCTTACTCACGGACTGACTACACTGACCCTTTTTATTATAATAATTGACGATTCAAAAGTGCGTGTAAATGCCTACTTTAATAAAGATAGATATATATGTTTTGACGAACGATAATTACTTTTATTTTAATAAGAAGTAGTGCCACTTGAATATTATCTTAAAATAGAAAAGTTTGAAGTGTACGTAGAGCTAATAATTAAATTCTAATGTAGACGTGGCCATCACATAATAGCGCAGTGTTCCGGGACCGCGGGTAGAGCTCTTGTACTAACTTGAGCAAATGTTTAGTTTGGCGTACTGTGTCTGTGTTAACGGAGGGATTGTAACTGTTGGATTTATTTGGAATCATTTGCTTTGGCTTATGATACATACAATATTTCATGTCTGTTTGCGGTTGAATAACTTATTTTAAAAAAATACTTTTTTAGAGGCAATTATGTTCAGTTATGCTTATGTATGACTCAAATTTATTACTCGTTGGAAATTCTTTTGTCTTTTGGTAAATATATATGTATATTTAGTTATATATAGATATATATTAGATTTCGTATAATCATTGTCCAAATGGTCAAGGGTTGCAGGAATATCTCAATTAACTCAAATCATGGTGTTCACACAGCATCAAATGCTTAGAAAGTTCAACGGAGCGAGCGGTGGTCTTACGGTAATCAAACTGAGACCGGCTGTACGCCGCATCTACGGGGAGATATAACTTTAACCGACGCTATTTACACACTGCTCTTAATGTTACGATTAAAAATGTCTTCCTGATTATATTATTTAATTAAAATTGATCATAAAAATTTACATTTTATTGATCGAAGCGAACGAAGTGAAGCGGAGCGTTTTACTGGAGAATTTTTACATTCTTTGTCACGAATAGGCTCGAAAACTACTTGACGGAATATTATGAAACTTTGCAATCAAAAAAACACATATTAGGTGAGGGTTTTAAAAAAAAATTTGAAAAATGTCGTCAAAAATTTTTTTTTTTAAATTTCATGTCAAAAAACTGATATCCCATTGAAGTCAATGAGAAACAATGAGTCAATACACTAGGCTCGCTTCGCTCAATATGCAAACGGCACCCGAGATTTCACTAGCGCAGCGAGTCGAAATTGAGAGTTTGTTGGCGCCCCTAGTATACTATAAAGAACTTATTTTGATAAATATTATGATAAATACTGATACTTTCATTTGAGGTACATATGATTGATTCTATCTGTAGGTTTTGTATAAACATTTGATTAAATATCAAATACTATTTTATTTTTTGGAATACAACTCACTCAGACCATTTTTGATAACCTTGTAGAAGTCAAAAACGGCTTAACCGATCTTTATAATAATTATTATATAGTAAAAATACAAGTTTATAATAAATAAATGATAAGAAAATATATTTTTTTTTAACTGCCTCTGCAAAAATAAACTATTTAAAAAAACATACATTACTTTTTTATATCATTCAATAATGTTTATAAATCTATCTAATATTATCATTTAGTTTTATTATATTATTATTAATAATTAACATAATACAATAATTCATATTCAAACAATGGTATTTTTAATAAATTCACTCGTCTTTAATTTAATCCTCAAGTTCCATGAGCGATGATGAAGCCTCATTTGCAATGACAGAATTAATCTGAATGACTCATTTGAATGTAATTACTTAAATTACTAAAGCGCTCATGATAATTTCTTTTTTCATTAAATTCATTTTTTTACAAAACGAGATATTATTTGCATAATCACTTCTTATTTTAATTAAATCGTTCGCGGTTTTTTTGTTGAAGTAAGCGAAAACTGTCTTATAATCAGTTATGAATTCCGTTTAGTCGTTGAGGTAGAGCATTTTTTGTATATAGCTATAAATTATTATAAACAATTTAATATAAGATTTATTTAATATAAGACGAGGGCAAACGAGCTGGCGGATCACATAATTTGTGATCACCGCCGCCCATGAACTCTAGCAACATCAGAGCTTTCACAAGAGCGTCACCGGACTGGGAAGGTTTATAAATATTGATAAAATACTAGATGTGCTCTAGTGGGTAAATTTCGTTCTCATGAAATATATTTTATGGACATAAAATTAGCTTAAATTACTCCTTATAATATGTTGCAGTTATGAAAGTCCTTTTAAAACAAATCCTGCCGGACCAATAGACAGAGGAGAGGAATAGGAGAAATAAAAAAATAGAACTGTATATACATATATATTCGTTAAAATTGGTGTTTTTATAATTTCAAACAGACACTTCAATTTTATTTATATGTATAGATATAAAATAATCTTGAATAAATGTTATATTATAAGACACAGTTCAAATAAAATGATGTAATTAAAAATACTAGGATCCGCCAACCGTGCTGTGCGGGTGTTGAGCTGAGCCCCTCTACTTTCTTTTTTTCTTGATAACTTTTGAATGGCTAAACAATCTGTTTTCGCTATAACATCTGCGTTCGGCTCAAACATACATTATAAAATTTTTTGCTAATTATCTCGTAACATTCTGAAGATAACACAACAAAAGGTCTCCCAAACGGTTAAGAGCTTCGTTTACGCTCAACTCAATTATTTAATGAAGAAACGATAAATATTTGTAAAAATATTTCATAAAATCATTCAGAGTTCTTGAAAAACATTTCCACAGACCTAATGTTATTATCATACCGTAACTAGAGAGGGCATTTATTTTCCAATCACAAACTAAATTCTGTTTTGCATACAGAGAATATCGTAAATCACCAGGTTTATTGGACGTCCGATGAATCGGGAGTAAATTAATAATCGTATTACTTTTTCAGTGGAATGCAAATATTTGATGATTGGGCGGCGACTGCCGCGCTCCGATACGATGCGCCTTTTGTTCAGATCCGTGAATGAATTGCGTTGCTTCCATATTGGTATTGATATATCTATTTCATTATCATAATTAGATTATTATTTTGTATCATGACAAAAATTTTATTTAATTTTGATTTTATTTAATAGTATTCTAAGATATATTTTTGTTACCTTAATTTTAAATAGCAGTTAAAGATTTAAATGAAAGAAAATTGAATTTTTTGTTTTAATATTATTATTTTCCAATATAATGTGGACTGAGTTTGATGTCTTGACTATATACACACACACATATATATATATATATATATATATATATATATATTCAAATTCAAATTTAAAATATCTTTATTCAAGTAGGCATTTACACGCACTTTTGAATCGTAAATTACTACAATAATTTTTATAATTTTATAATTTATAATTTTTCTATCTAATGCAAGGGCTCTATCTTATGTTTTATGCCTGTCTACATAATATATAATTCTTTCTTTAAACTTATGTTATATAAAACATTAAAGTGTACTTAAATCTCGTGTAAAAAGGGTGTCGAGGTGTCGGTGTGTGAATCGCACTTAATTATTCCCGCGGGCCGGCGGGCGGTTAAATGAATTTTTAATCAAATTACAAGGCGAGAAAATTTACAAATAAATCTTAATGTTGTTACTTTGATGTAATGGTCGAATCATTGTGTCTGACACTTATGACACTTGTGTCAGTCTCCGATACAACATCTATGAATAGTCTTATATTTTTTACTACGTTTTAAAATACGTTATACGTTATATAAAGTATTTTTTATTTTGATGAAAGTTTATTTACACCTTTGATACAGAAAAGATGGGATTTAAAGTCTATAGCTTTTATTATATACATTTCTTCAATTTTCTTTAAGTATATAAGAATTGGGTGGTTCTAGCAAAAAAAAAAATCTATTAACTTATTAAGTGGAATGTGTCCAATGTCTAAATATTTGAATAATAAAAACTCTTCACTGTGGTTAAAGAATCAATAATCGTAACTATTAGAACATCATGTGATTCAATGACTGTCTTTAGAAAATACCGATTTCACTTTAATAGTTATAATCAACTTTAACATTGTACCCAGATCTAAAAAAATATTTATCTGAATGTTAAGTCACAAATGAGTAGACCTACAAAACTGATATATATATTCAAATAGTAGTCAATTCAATTTATACAAATTTGAAAATTTAATTTAATGAATCATAGTCATCGTCATATAAGTCAAATTGCTTCCTCCGTTTTAAAAAGATTCCTTTTCTTACGTACCAGTTTTTTCACACATCTCAGTCATCTTCTGACTTTAGGTTACTCTAGTGTTCATTGAAGGAATTGAGCATGCTACAGGATGACAACTCAATGGCGATCTTTAACGAAGTCCTGAACCCTGGCTTCAACTCTTGTAAATTTAAAGCTGACCTAGATTTAAAATACTCTGATAATGATATTATTCAAATTCTAAATATCTTCATTCAAGTAAGCATTTACACGCACTTTTGACTCTTCAAATACTACAATAAAAAAAGGTCAGTGTAGTCAGTCCGTGAGTAAGCTACCACTCGGAATACTGTTCTGTTGAGAAGAGCCGGCCAGAAACTCAACAGTTGAAATTAAAACCAAATTTTCGTGAAAGCTATGGTTTTAATTACTAACTAAACTAATGTCAACGTGACTATGATGAGATAACCCGTTCTTTTAATGAAACACTCATTACAGGCCTTGTTTGTTAAACATTTCAATCTCACTACGTTTGTTTAACCGTCTCGTGTGTTTAGGGCCTCTAAAATGGCGGAGAGGGTATTAGTTATATCAATAATTCATATATACATATATAGGTATATATATGAAATCTTTGCAATCAAAACAGACAGCATATCTTAAGTATTACTTTATGTTATATACTTGTGTTTTAAATACTATATAAATTATGCTCTATATAAGAAAGATATTAAAGTTATTCATAAAAATTTAGTTTGAAAATATATTCTTACAAAATTATACCACAAAAATGTATTCCTTTAAGATAAGACATTAATAAAATCTGATTAATTATACATAATATATTTTATAGTCTATTATCGAAATTAAAAATTATTTAAAAGTTATTAGGTTATTATTATTAGGTCATGTAAAAAGTTTGAGGACCCCCCGGAGGGCATGTATGAAGAGGTTGATGTCTGTGGCCGAGGCGAAAGAGGTATGCAGGGATCGTAGCGTTTGGCGCTCCGTCGTCTCTGGCTACCCCGCAAAGGATAGAAAAAGAACTCGTGAAGCTAAAGAATAAATAAATAAAAGTTATTACATAATTAGAAAATAATTAATAAATTTATTAATTTCCGCCAGTGCTGGGGCCACTTGCTCCATGCTTCAGTCGGTAGCCTTTACTTGCTTAATTTATTCGTAAAAGGCCACAACCAGTGACTCTCATGAATATTATATTGTAAATAATGTGTGCATGTCTTTATATGTCACGGCCACTTTTAGTGTTTTATGACCATCATTTATTGCACTTAGAGTTGTTTTATCTTGCAGTGTTGTAATATCACAAATGTCTTTGAAGAATGGTTTATTCTTTTTCTTTCACTTATGAATATTAAATTGCTTATTTTTTTATATTTTTGTCAGACCTTATTTGATATATAAATTTTCTTATTCTTAAATAATTTAATATTACATAGGTACGTAAAATTATTTTTTTCTTATTATTTTATTTTAATTTTTATGTCAATTTTTTTAATTTTATTTTCAATTGCTTTATATATTTATAATTCAAAACACAGTAATACTATTAGAATTCAAAATATGCTAAAACTTTAAGTTACTTTCGTGTTAAAAGCGGACAAGAAACTTATAAGTCCTTGACACCTTTCCACTTTTATATAAATGTATTATCAAAGCCAACATTCAAAAGGATCCAAAAGGCAAGGACTATAATAGGCTACAAGGTATTTTACTTTGAAAGTTATAAAACAAACGGGATCCACCCCAAGAGGGGTTAGCCTGACCTCACTAAACTCAGTGCATTACTTACCAAAGTCGAAAAAGAATTTCAATTTAATAATTAATTGTCCCAAACTTTACTGGCATTTTTTGAGAGATGGGTCTCCGATCGCCATTAAATGGTTTACTGTTTTATTGATAAAGAAAGTTTTTACAGCTGATTTATTTAATAAGTCGTTAAAATGTAATTGGATTAAAGAATGAGATCGTTCATCATTATAACATTATAATTTACTAGGGGCGCCAACAAACTCTCAATTTCGACTCGCTGCGCTCGCGAAATCTCGGGTGCAGTTTGCATATTGAGCGAAGCGAGCCCAGTGTATTCTCATCGTTTCCCAAAAAAAAAAAAATATATTTTTGGACATTTTTCAATTATTTTTTTTTAAAACATCGCCTAACGTGTGTCTTTTTGTTTGCAAAGTTTCATAATTTTCCGTCAAGTAGTTTTTAAACCAATTCGTGACAAAGAATGCAAAAAGTCTCCAGTAAAACGCTCCGCTCACTTCGTTCGCTTCGCTCAATAATACTATCATATAACAATATTATTTTGTTACCGATTATTTGAAAATTAAAATGAGGGACTACCCTCTGCTTTTGGTACTTTACTTTTGATTAATAGATGGGATTGCGCCCATCCATCAAACTACCGACTTCGAAATTATACTCTTGTAAAACTTCAAGTTATTAGCAGCTATAACATTGTAAAGAAACAAAAAATGAAAAATGAAACAGAAGATGAAATTTAAGCACTATAATTATTAGTAATGGGTATTAGTAGTAGTAGTTAGTAGTATAAGTTAAGTAGTATGAATTAGTAGTAAAAAGTAAATTGTTCACATCGGTATACTTCTAAAAGTCTTAAAAAATTTCAACTGGTTTAAAATTCATGTAAAAAGTTATGCAGAAACATAATGTTATATTTTAATATAATATTTTTGAGATCACATATAAACCAAATATACAGACAGCTTTTATATACAAAAAAGATAATGGAAGACGCGTCATTCATTTAAAAACGACCACTATGAAGTATAAAGGCATAAAGACTGATATTCGGGACTTTAATGATATAATAAAAATAACAGTAAAGATGTACTTACTAAATGTGAAAATACTCTAAAAGATAGAGGTACTTATTCTTAGTGATACATTCAAACAGTTTAACAACTGTCTTTGGAGATTATGAAACAGAGACGAATAACCTAAGTTAGTAAGGAAACGACTATTTTTAATATGATAATCTCTCCATATAGACGAAGAGGTTCTGCCTTCAATTTCAGGCACATACATCATACAAAAAATATCAAAACCAACCCAAAACAGGGCAAACACCTTAAAAAAATGACGACAACACCAAACAAACCCTATAAAACATCATTCGGTAACCACTTAAGCGATATGCGTAGAGCGTGCCCCGGCATGAGGTGGGTGGATTTATACCGTCTGAACCGAGCAAACGTTTGAACTTCAAAAGAATACGCCGTATTATTGATATTTGAACGCTCCACGCTTGCTAGACGACTGGGTTACTAATGAATTCTCATTGAGATTTTAGGTTTTTTTGTTTTTTTTTTTTGTATTCCTAAAAGACGTTTGAATTTTGTTGTGTTAGTGTCCAAAGTAGGTCATATATAACCTGATTATAAAAGATATAGCCTGAGTTTAGATATTTTGAGCTAATTATTAATAAAGTGGAAATTAGTCAAATAATTGTATCAGTAAAAAAATGTAAGTCAAATAATTATTTGTTAAACTTATCATGTTATTCTAATAAAAAATGTTAAGTATTTTTTGTGTTCTTTTAAAACATATAGTATTAAATTATTAGAATGGTGGTGGTGGAAAGGTGATGTCGCAGAATATGGTTTTCAAAAATGCATAAAGACTCGGAAAAATACATCGTTAGAGAAATATCATATCAGAAATATTTACAGCGAAATCTTGCATCGTGCACTCAGAATAACTTTGAAAGAAAATCTCAAAATCCCACCGCGATCGCACAGGATAGGATCAAAAGAATAAACCTTATTGGAATTATATCCGGCTAAAGTATCGGCTAGCGATATGGAAGCTAGGCTAAGTCTCTCATATCGCGATCCAGTTTATTCAAGCTCCTACAATTTACGATTTGTCTTTTATTTCATCAAATAATAAGCTATTTTGTTTATTTTATACCTTACATTATAAAATTATATTCATACTTCAATCTTAGTCTTTGTATAATGTTTCTAGTGTCATGGTTCGCTGCCATTACGAAGTTGCGAACTAATAATGCGTTTAAAACATTAACTTTTTAACAGAAAATAAAAATGCAGTATAAATTTTACAACTAAAAAAATATATTCCCTTAACATTTTGAATATAACCGATCATGGATCGCGGACACACATGTGTATATACATACACAAACATCCAGTTCCTCTCGCCTGCAGCCGATATTAAATGTTTGCGTTCGAACGTTTCGTAGGTAAACGTAAACATTGTGTACACTCGCCCCAATAAACTACGCTACATTCAATTAAAGCTCCTAATTCCTGATATATAAAGGCCATATTTCGTTCCGAATATATCATTGGGTTTTCTGTAGTAGGCATGGATTTGTGCCCAATATCTCCTAATCCCTACGCTATATAACTGTTAGTATCATATAATGATACTCATGTCATATGTACTATCAAAATATTCAAGTTATGTTATCGAGAACATATATTCATTACATTTATATGTCACTTTATTGTCGCATGTTTATTTTCTTAAATTTTTCAAAATATTCATACTTATTACGTTTGATGAAAAGACATTAGAAGTCTCTCAAGATGTGTTCTCCTCTAATATATTGTAAGATATTTTCTTTATAAAATACTGTTGAAAAGAATTTCGGCAAAATATATCCAAGTTCAAGACTGATCACCCGCCTGGGATCACGGCGCATCTTATAAATATTTAGCAAACAAATATATTACCCACATAATGTACACCTTTTAAATACCCAATATATATATACTAGGGGCGCCAACTTGCCAATTTCGACTTGCTGCGCTTGCGATATCTCGGGTGCCGTTTGCATATTGAGCGAAGCGAGCCTAGTGTATTGACTCATTGTTTCCCATTGACTTCAATGGGATATCAGTTTTTGTACATGATATTATTTCTTTTTTTTTGTGGACATTTTTCATTTTTTTTTTTAAAAAACCATCTCCAAATGTGTGTCTTTTTGATTGCAAAGTTTCATAATTTTCCGTCAAGTAGTTTTCGAGGCAATTCGTGACAAATAATGCAAAAAGTTTCCATTCGCTTCGCTCAAAAAATCACGAAGGATTATTGTTAAATTTAACTTGGACTTAAATTAAAACAAACACTCGGTATCTATCGATATAATCTACATCTTAGGCGAGACGATTTTAAGCATCACTTAACATCGATAATTGACGGATCCTTTCTAAATATTGACTGTTACAAAACGTCCGAAAGTTCATCTGAGTACAAATTACTGTGGGCGTTAAAGTTTGTATTTTCCTTTATAACCCCAGGCAGAGCATAAGCTGTACTTTATATGTGTTGAGTAACTTGTGGTTCAAATTGTGTGTGATTCAGACCACCGGCTTACAGAGGACGCCGTTACCGCATCCTTAAGACTAAGTGTTTGTGCATCGTTAATTTTTAATACATGTATTATTCGAATGGTAATATGTTTAAAATAAATAACATGTTATAATAAATAATAAGGATAATATAAAAATATGTAATCATACAACTAACATCATAGTTTATGGTTTGTTACTTTTAAACATGATTTTACTTTCAAATCTGTGGACAGTGTTTGAAAATCAAACGTTTCTTAAAATATTATCAAAGTAAAATACGATAATTGTAATAGAGAGAGACAGAGAGAGATAGAGAGAGATAGAGAGATATGTGAAGCTGTGCTGAGACAAAATAGGCCGGCTTCTTTTCCTGTGATCTCTCTCGGTTAATTCACGAACACAAACAATTTAGTATCGCCGCGACACAAATTGAGATTAACTGCAAATCGACATTCGAACCCCGATAGACACAAACTTAATTTGGTGTTAAAAGCTATTTTTATTTACTTCGTAATAAACTAACAGTTTAGTGATAGTAGAATGAGGGAAATTTATGTAAATGTGCTTTTATTTAAGCTTGCTTTATGTTATATATGAAATCTCTTGTAATAATTACTTGATAATGTGTAAATACTATGAAATAACAGTAACAAGAATGCATCGTCGTATGTGTTCGTATATCTGAGACCATCGCTCTGGAGTCAATGTCCCCATTGCTCTCATGCAACGCTAAGAACAAAGTGCTGAAAGACTAAGACTGAAGAAAGCGGTTTAAAGCTTTAACCGTAATAAGAAAATAACGTTAGAAATAAATGATTTAAACTTTATGTATATTTGAATAGCAAAATCAGTTATAAATAAATAATTTTAAAACTAAGCTTACTCCTAATAAAGTATTGATTAAAATAAATTGAATGTTAAATTGAACATGAACATATTAAAAATATTCTCTTATGTGCTGGCTGTCTTAGAAATATTAGCAAAGTTTTAAGCGATAAAAGCGCTGCAATGTAACATTGTTTATAGCTCGGGTACGGGGTCAAGAAATTCACTCTTCGAGCTAATATGCTTGGGAGTAATTGGATTGCCATGAGACGGGATAGCTGCTAAATTTGCTAAATGGTTTTAGAGCTCCACTCGAATAAAGAGCTTAGAATTTATATACATTAAGAGTTTGTTAATTATATGATAATCTTGTCTTAATATCGGTGCGATAGAATTAGTTTGATTTTTTTTTGAGATACCTAGTTGATTTGTTTCAATATAACATATTTTTTCTTACTATTATAATCATTACTTTATTGTTATTTCTTTTAATGTAGTAATGACTAAAAGTACTAATAAACAAAACATAGAACGGATGCATTTAAAAATGTACCAACTACATGCAACAAAAACCACATAAAACATATTACTACATGGCTTTATGTGTAATATAATTTAGTACCGAGAACATTTTATTTGACACATGACATTATTTATAATATATTATTACTAACTTATTCCCTCCCGCGTCGCTGGCACACTATTAATTTAAATGTGAACTTAGGTTGCTATGGTAACCTTTGTCATATTATCCGTTGTCATCGTAACCGTTGCTATAGTAACTTTTACCCCCGCGTTAAGTGTATAGCTCCTACAGATTTAAAACTTGGTAAAATACAAAAAGTTGAAATCCGTTGGGATCGGAATTCCGTAAAATCCGTTCTTAGTGGACGTCACAAAAGAAGTAACTATGTAAAATTTTAAATTAATCGGTCATTTCGTGATGAGTCAGTGAGTGGTGAATCGCTTATATATTTATATATATATATATATTGACTTAATCTAACTAGTTAATTATAAAGCAGCAATAATTTCTAAACCATGAAAAGCTAGAAATAGGGAGAAATATATGAAAACAGCTAAATATATTTAAGGACGTCATGCACCGTCCAGTTGCGAGTCGGGCGCCCGCGGCCTCGGAATGCGTAGCCTATTTCCAATTTGCGTCTATCAATCAAGTGCAATCTCGTTGAGTGGATTACTGCTAAATGAAATTTGCATAGGCTGTCGCTCCGACGCGACATTTGTAGCGAATATATACGATTCCCTTGTTTGTGGACGAAATGACACCTACAAGAGGCTTTTGTCCATTTTTTAAATTATTTATTTCTTAAATTAATTATTTCAAAGTCACAATACATAGACAAACTACACTTACATTTATTATATAATTCTACATGAGTATGAAGATATTAAATCTTTTATTATTTTACTAACGCTTAAGTTGTGTAAATTGGGGTATAGTTGTAATTTATCTAAGAAAAGCTGATTTAACATACATTTAGTAGACAAATTCAACCTACAAAGCAAGCAAAAACAGATAGTAAGGTATATTTAAAGAGGTTATATTACGCGTTTACGCAACTAAGCCAACTAATGCAAACTTCTAAACTAAACTAATAATGGCATGTAGATAGCGAAATTTGATACGTTACGAAAACTATGCAAAACATTATTAAGAACATTTTATATCATCTATACACGACAACCTCGTCTACTTGACTTTGAATACAAGTCATACTTAAAATAACATACAGTTTGCTCTAAATAACTTGTAATTTGATACAAGTTCAATATTTTTTTGATATCTCAACAATTATAAACCTAGAACGGTTAGTTTCGTTTATAAGAACCATTTCATCGGAGCGATTCTGGCTCCCGAATACCCAATTATGATTTTAATTGACCCGCGCCGTGGATTTGACACGAATATCCAATAAGGACGCGCAGTCGATAATCACCTTTGCGAACGCAAAAAGCAGACCGATTCAACTCGATTTAATTTAACTAATTTTCAAAGTTACATCGAAAATTGAGATGCCGAATTCAAATTTGAATTCGGAGTATTCTGTTTTTGTTTTTTATGCGATTTAATTATGTCAATATATTATCATTTTTAATAAGATCATACTTTCATTTACATCCTCTATTTATTTATTTATTTAAATTCTTTATTGCACAACAAGGTACAAAGCGTGGGCTTAACGCTAAAGCATTTTCTACTAGCCAACCCAAAATGTGCCACAAAATACGTTCGAAAGCGGAGTGCAAAAAAATCTAGATATAAAAATCAATCCAAAAACTCAAACTTGCATCGAAGCAAACATTTGATCTCAATCCCCAAATAACATAAAATTTCATTTCCACTAAGCAAGTGTAATACAATCAGCCCTGTCGATACATCTTCACACCGATTTCGATAGGACACCTGTCCAGTGACCCCGTTCCGAATAAAACGGGACGGAACGGGGCGAACGGAACAATATAAACTAGCTTTATTTTTATTGCTCCGACCTTTTTTAGGCGATTGGTCTGGAGATAAGTTCAGGCATTAGTTTTTAAGATCGCCGTATTTATTTGATTGTTTTAGGCTTGTTTCTTTAAAGGCTCCCCTTGATTGGTTCGCTGTCATGGTAACTATTGCTTTTTGATCTAGAATTTGATGAATTCGTGTATTTAGAGCATTCAATTATTTCATTATTGTAATTTGAAACTTTTTAACGTCGTAATATTAATTCTCTAAAAACAAATGTAATAATTATGTAATATTATTTAAATGTCTTTTTTATACTGAAATACGAAATTTAATTATCTTTTGATTACATTTTAATTTAAATTTACATCGATTTTATTTTATTTGATTTCAACACGTTTGATGAAATAAACGAAACGAATTTCAGGTAACTTTATTAAGCGTCATTCCTCCCCTGTGGTTCACAAACACCCAAAGCAATTTCCTACAGAATTATAGATCTTCATTTAATACCTCAGTAGACAGCAGAACTTATAATAAGCAAGTAATCAGATAAATACGAGGTGTGTTATCGTTTCAAAAGATAAAATAAACTAGACCGGGGTCAGACTTTTGCTCTGGGTCAGAAATTATAATGAGCCAATTCTAGGATTTGCTATGTTACATCATTTCTATATAATAAACTTACTTATTACTAATAATAATAATTGTAATTCTTCATATCAATATTTATATTACCAATAAGTAAGAAATTTACTCAAAATATGTGTAGAAATTGAGTATGAGAATTAATAATTAATATGTAAATAAATAAATTGTTAATGGCAATTCAATATTTTATACGAAATAAGACAGGACGAAAATTAAACGTTTGATAAAAATATTATTCATGGATTTGTCAACATTGGACATGGATGGACAAAATACTTGTGTTGATCATGAATATCTTTGAAATGTAGGAATCAATTCCATACTTTAATTCGAGGGGAAAAAGTACATTTTAATGTCCAGCATGCTCAGTGAAGTATAGATTATGTGAAGCAAAATGCGCATAAAATGTATGGGTCAGTATACTTAGGCTCCAAGCTCACGGACGATTTCGTTCAACATCTTAAAAGGAATTTATCCAGGAACGTAAGCTCGTAGGAAATTCAAATATTCGAACGATAAAAGCATTTCTGATCTGGATTTCTGTTCAGACCAATGAAATTCTATATTTTCGAAATATTGTAATCCGATAGAAATTATAGTATTAAAAAATATACTAAATGGTAGAGTTATAGCTTAAATCTTCTTTAAAATTTTCGTCCTGTACAAAGTGTATCTTTAATAGGAGCTCCCTTATCGTCCAACTTAAAATAAAAAGGAGTAGCATGCAGCGTTCCATTATTCCCGTCACAAACATTTAACACTGACTCAGACGGTAATATCCTTGCGATAACACGGACTTTCAAAAGTTTCTTTATTTTCAGCAGTGGACTGTACTCAGATTGAACATAATGTTTTTGTTGGCCTTAATTTACTTATCATTTTACTTGCCACTAATTTATTATTAATAAATAATAATCTTTTAAAATTAAACACTTTAAAAACCTTCAAAATATATAAGCGTGATCTTGATAATGGAGTAGGAGAAGATAAAACAGAAAATATAAAAGATATTACAGTGAAACGTAAAACAAAATCTAATAAAGATGGAATCTACACATGTGCCTGAAGGCAGAGACAGACGATGTGGCATTACGGATAATTTGGTTTAAATGTGGACCACACGAGTGGGATTCGTAACTCATTTAACACTATTTAAAAGCATAAATACGTAGCAAGCATCTAAAACGACTACGGGAATTTAGCTTTGATATTTTACATTTCACACCTCAGTGCTCGCTTAGAAGACATAACTATTTATATACATTAATAAAGAAGTGAATTATAAGCCAAAATAAATATTATTAAATATAAATAAGAAAAGGAAAGTGTTTTACACAATACACATGTTTCACATAAAATACAAAGAAAACATATTAAAAGGCGTCTGGAACCAAGGAATTCTGTTTACGCCGTCTAAGAAGGTTGTAAAGTCGAGGCTCCACAAAAGAATTGCTTCATTCTTTCTAAATTTCAAGTTCAGCCCGTCGTGAGCGTCTAGGAGTTATTTATCTTCACTGAGGCATAACAGAAATTAATTAAGTAACCTTTGACATGGTTCACGCGCCTCGAATTTTACCCACACCACCTTTATAGTATGTTGCGGTGTTGATGTGGCAGCGCTCACTATTGTTATTAATTCGTTGACATTCTGCATTTAAGGTGAAGGGTTTTTAATTTATATTTCGTCTTGTAACTCGGTTAACAAGATGGTCGAATTTTTTTTGATTCTTTCCTGTTATTTATTAGCCCTACTTTTTTATGAAGGCAAATCCATTCATCACTAATCCACATAAGCAGATATCATCTTTAGATTAGTTTATCATCAAATTTTCTATCCGATTCAACGTTTGCACCTAAGATGAAATATAACTATTATATGATATCCAAATCTGAATCCTAACAGCTACAAGTTTCTATGTAATAATCTTGCTTGTCGGTGACATTTCCACCGGCGCCATAATGATTTCAGCCACACTTGAATATATACGGTAGTTCTGGATACGACATATGAAGAAAAAATATTATCAATATAAATAAATATTACTTAAAACATGAAATGTAAAGTAAATATTTTTATATCTTTATATTATAAATGTATAAAAAGGCGCATCTCATTAATAAAGTAATTCAAAAATCAAATTATCTTGAGGTTGACTAGAAATGTTTTTAACTGAATATCCTGTACTTTGATCATACCCTGATCGAATTTCCTCTCAAACTTTGAACTGGACGGTGAAGTTTCCACCCTGTTTACATTATGTGAGACCGACAAAAAATAGGAACTACAGACCGACGGAACACATCGTTAGTATTCGAAGTGTATAAGTAACATCTGTAGCTTTGAACTTTAGGTTTCGAGAAGACTCAAAGTGAATTATTGTAATTAAAATTAAGAAAATCAAATTTAATATTGTTTATTAACTAAAGTTACCACTATTATAATGTTCTATTGTTTATATATACATATATATTTATGTCATTTCTTATAGGTTAAACTTAAACTTTGTTCTTGTTCCTTCCATTTTATTTGTACGTCATTTTCACTTAATAATAATTACAATGGAAACTCCGATCTCCTGACAGTCTCTGCGCATGCGTTTGGTAATATAATTACCAGATAGTGTTTAAACTCATTCCACCAACTCGTATAACATGGGACGAAATAAATATTCGTCATAGATATACAGACAGTTTGACAGTCAGCTTTTACTATTTGTCTTCCGGAAATAAGCATCAAAAGTATGCCCGTTGATACATCTTACTTTGACTGATAGGAATAATAATATAAACATATGAAATTGATGTTTAATATCCTAAATGGAATGGATTCTGAAATTAAATGATATCGAATCAAAGATGAAACAGAATCTAGATCATGATATATTGGTAACTATTGATACCTGTCAGTAAGCCCTCCCCAAACATATAATGTTTCATCATATCGCCTTGTATCATGTTTGTCGCCCGTATGCATATAGCAAATACAAGTATCAATACATACGCCAATAGTATAGGAAATTACGATTGGTGAGTTCGTTATTAGCTTGGTTTCATGGTTGGGAAGAGTGGGGGGGAGGGGGGAGGATAATCGTGTTACTGCTCCGTGTGTTTACGTCGACGCGTTTGACGGTTGACTTACGTTTGTAAAATGAGGTATTTGTTGACGTATGTATCTGGTTGTTTGAAGTCGGAATTGCGTATTTGTTTGTGGTTAAGTTCTTATGACTATTTCTAATTATTAGGATTACGATGTAATCCTTGGGGTTTATTTAAAAAAATCTTCTTGTTTGACATTAAATATAAAATATTAAGATACTATATTGATATGAGTACTAAAATTCTACTAACTTTTAAGTATTCATCGAGAAACCACAGTTATTTTCCAATAATATGAGAATACGAAGCAATGTTTCTTTAAGAAATTCACAGAAAGTATCTCTTATTGAAAAGAGGCCATAACAATAAAACGAATAAAATTATAATATCTTATCGATAGGTCTCAACTTCTTTAAAATAATAAATGAAATTGGTACATAAACTCTACCCAGACAGATTTTTTGTGTCTAAAACACAAAAAAGGAAAGATTCTATGTTATTTTAAGTGTCGTTGTTATTTAATATCTGTATTTTCTTAACACTAAACCTACCGATAATTCTTGTACACCTGTTCCTACGCACGCCGTCAAATTGACCGGTAATTAAAAGTTATTTTTTTATATAACGCAGGTAATAATGGAAATAACTAAAAGTAAAGAGTGTAGACAATATTATATGCATATTCTAAGAATTGTCATGTAGTTTGATAACGATATTATAACGTTTTAAAATGTGTAAGTTTTACAAAAGTTTAAGAACGATCAATTTGACCGGTACTTGGTAGGTTTAGTGTTAATATATATTTTAGAAAGTAAAAGTTAGTGACAGTTTGGTTAAAAATCTAAGGCAATACTAAACCGCGTCACGTATGTCTATAACGTGGGCGTTTAAATGATTATTGCCCTGAAAATGGTCCACTTGAAAAACGAACGTGAAAACGGACCTTCAAAACCTTTATACACAGACATAAACCTTAAAAGGACTTGAATAAAAAAAACTACGAATATTAAGTGTCTGTGAAACCTCTAACATCTAGATTCCAAGAGGAATATAATTTCAATTAAATTTAATATCACCTTATGATGTATTAACTATTAAGCTTCTGAGACAAGTTTAAGTCGTAATACTCATTTATCGCTCCACGTAATTAAATTCACTGTTAGTACCTAGTTATTTCACTAAACCAGAGGTTCTTATCATTATTTTACGGTGTAATTTAAAACTTCTATATTCTCTATAATATCATAACTAGGAACGCCAACAAACCCTCAATTTCGAATCGCTCGCGAAATCTCGGGTGCCGTTTGCACATTGAGCGAAGCGAGCCCAGTGTATTCATCGTTTCCCATTGACTTCAATGGGATATCAGTTTTTAGACATATAAAAAAAAAAATTTTTTTTTTAAAAACCATCATCGAATGTGTGTCTTTTTGATTGCAAAATTTAATAATTTTCCGTCAAGTAGTTTTCGAGCCAATTCGTGACAAATAATGTAAAAAGTCTCCAGTAAAACGCTCCGCTCACTTCGTTCGCTTCGCTCAATTAAAATCATTTCACCATTATACACGCAGTCCTGTAAAATAAACACATATTGAAAGTTTATTTTCTTATAAATAAAGACACATCCAGTATTTCGGTAAAGGTATTACTTTTTACGATATCTGTTAAACAATCGTCACGTACCTGACGCCACCTTTATGTAAATATCTTCCATACGATACACCACTTTTTATATGATATTGCACGCTGATACCTATTACGTAACTTGAACTATTTATTACTTTATAACTACTTATTACTTTATAACTATGAAGATGTTTTTATTGAGCTGGGCGTAAGCGAAGCTCTTAACCGTTTGGGAGACCTTTTTTTGTGTTTAGTTGTCTCCAGAATGCGACGAGATAATTAGTTAAAAATTTTCTTATGTATGTTTGAGCCGAACGCGGATGTTATAGTTACAACAGATTGAAAAAATGTTTAGCCATTCAAAAGTTATCAAGAAAAGAATAAAGGCGAGGGGCTCAGCTCAAAGCGAATGGTTGGCGGATCCTAGTTTAGTTAATCGATTTGATTTTTTAAATATTAAAATATAACTGAAAATAATGTTGTCAACAAAAATGTATTCTTATTAATTTAATTTCTCAAAATAAACCTAGAATTTAAAATTTGTTTTTCATTACTATTGAAATAAAGTTCCTTAACGTGTTTACGACTAGTGTGATAGAAATCGTCACGTAACGAAATGTCGCTGTGTGTGTGTGAGTGTATCGAGCCCACACACAAATGAGCATACAATCAAACAAGAGAGCAGGGTGATACGCAACTCTCTCTCTCTCTCTTCGCGTGTGTCCAAGTCTCTTTTATATTTTTACTCTTTAATATAACACAGAATCGTTCGCTTATTAGATGTCATTCAGGGACGGACTTGTCTAGTTTTATCAGCTGTAAAATTTCACTCATAAATATTCGATTGAGCTCCACGCCCTCGGCGCTTTCAGATTCATAATTTGTCCTCTCAGTAACTTAGTTCACTGTTCGAACTAATAGACTGAACTATTAAAAAGCAATAGCCACAAATTACTAAAACGTTTTGCTAAAAGGGATTATGAAGTTCATATTTGTACCGGCAGATTGAAATTTCATTTAATATACTGAATATATCAGTTCAATAAAGGAAAAATGATTTTCATTTCATTTCATTTCATTTTCAAATGGATTACAAAAACTTTCAAGATTTGATTATATCAGATATGAAATGTCGTGGACTTCAAATATTTTCATATGGAATATCTTTACAATGTTAGATATTATTAAATAAAATTTTAAGATTAATTTGGTTGCATGAAATATATTTTATTATGATATATCAAGATTGGTTGCATGTTCGTATCTGTATTTCCCTATTTACAATGAATTCTTTAATAATATTATTATAATGAACTCATAATAGACATGGCAACTGATACACCACAATTATACATAACAACAGGTGACACAGAAAACAGCAGGACATCTTTATTTTAAGTTACCGTCAACGTCGATAGGAAATAAGAAATAAAATAGAACAATTTTATTACTACCAATATTCGATATATTGAAATAGATTGATCTTTGCAGCTTTACCGAGAGCAAGATAAAAATAAAAGGGGCACCGTCTATCGCGTCATAACTCGAGCCATTTCCTTTCGCCTCAATAAAATTTGCAGTCGTGAAATTGTACGGGAATGTCGCTGCATGTCATGCAAGTTTTGCCAGTTTTGAGACGGTTTAGCTGTCGAACTTTATTAGGTTTGGGACAGGAGCGACTGCTGGCGACTGGCTGCGTGATGGTGTTATTCTCTGACCCTAAATAATTTAATAGTGGAAATTTTAACAGTTTCTCACCCCAAATTCCTTTGTTAAAAGACTATAATACTATTTTGAAAATGTTATATTTTATAAATAATATTTTAAGTACGTGAACGAATAGAGCCATTATAGTTGTTAAATTGCAAAATTTTCTTCCTGCTATGCTGAAAATTTTACACATCTTTACCCGTCTCTCGCATCAATTTCGAGGCAAGAGTTGATGCCATCCCTGTTCCTTTGACTCGTTCGAGAAACTATTCGCTAAGTACTTTTGGAGAATTGTTCGTCTGTCGCCTATTACTGTTTGAGAGACAATTTTGAGAAGCCACTTATCTCAGTTCATACGAAAAGCAGGTATACCGTTATCCAGCTTTGTTTCATACTTTTAGTTCTCGAGTATTCAGTTACCGTTTGAAATTTCCATGTTTTGAAGAGTTAGTATGCAGTTGCAAGCATACATGTACTACCTTATATATAGTAGTTTCTTTTAATATTATATAATGTATATTCTATATTTTATTGTGTTAAAAAAATCTCATCTCAAACCAAATAAACCCACATGTATTATAAAATTGAATCGGTCACAAATTGCAGATGTTTTGGTGCGAGCCTGGTGGGCGTGTCCAGCCAATTTCGTTGAGAGCCACTTCAGAGCCGAGGTGGATATGACGTTCACCAAAGTACCACGAAATTTATCGACCGTACGTGCCTCGTGCTTAAATAAAAACAAACCTGAAGTGTCAAACTCCATTTTGTTAAGTGTATTTAGTGAGCTAAAAGGAATTTAAACGCTTTCACCAGTCAGATATTAATGACTGTGTAAGGTTTACTTATCACACTCTGATTATTATTTTTTTCATTCATTTTATCAAAAAATATTTAACAATATTTTGATATATTTTTTTATGTTATTTATCTTATATATACAAACAAATAAATTATTGACGTCTAGTGCAAATAAATCTAATTCTTCTGTTTTAATTCAATCTTTCCTATTGGATGTATAAATTCATATTATAATTATATATAAAGAAGAAAGTAAGACCTGTTCATTTGTTTTTGTATTTTTCGTTTTATGTGATTCTCTATTTGTCTTAAAACTTATTTGTTAAAATTATCAATTAAATAAACAAAAAATCAGAATTCAGAAAGTTTTTGTCTTAAAAGAGAAAATTATGTTAATATCTAATATTCTACATTCCTTTCGTGGATTGAACACTAAGTTTATATTGTCATCACATGGCTATGTCATATTAAGATTCAGTTGTAATATTAGTATGGCCTAATGTACTAACTTTAGACAAAATATAAGTCGATAATATTCAAATTAACTAATACATTATAGTATATATATCCAATTGTTACCCAACATTGAAAGAAAGGGTAATTTTTATTGACGCATCATCGCTCCGACCTGGGTACGATCTGGAGCATTGCTTATGAAATTTCATATCAACTTTTATTGTGTCATCAGCCTATTGGGTATAATATATCAACGTCTTATAAGGAACAAAGGAATATATAAGATAGGTATATTTGGTGTATAAACATTTTACTGAGCAGCAATGATGATGTTATTTTATGTAGAAGAGTCTATAGAGAAGCTTTTATTTGTTTTTTTATGTTTTTTTTTTTATTTTCTCCGTAATATTTGTGTTTTATTTCATAAAACATCTTTATTTACTAATTTATAACATAGTTTTATTTTGCACATATTTAACTTTTATAAAATTTTCGTGAACTTTACACAAATATTATTTAATTTCTAATAATAATGCGGCTCAGCTCCAACAAAATTCTGATAATGTTCAATGCCAACTCTCTCAAAATATTTCTTAACCAAAAAATGTTTGAAACATATAAATAATTACTTTTAGTAAGTTTAACTATAAAAAATATTTAAAGTTAAATATATTAGTTAATGTAATAGGTTAATAATTTACAAGATTGACTACAAATTAGAAAATATATAAATTTGAAATAAAATTCAAGACAATACTCAAGTACTTGTTAAATAAGAATATTAAATGAAGCTACTAATTTTAAAACACTACGCAGTCTATAACTTGAAGAAACTTAACATTTTAAAGTGATTTTATTTAACAATATAAATATGTAGTTAGATTTTTTTGTAAAAATAAAAATTACAAAAAAGAAAATACTTATTTCTCAAATAAAGATTGTATACAAATACAAATATCAATGAAATAATTAGAAATTCTTTCAACTTTGTTTTACTCCATTATTAATTACAAATATTGGTTAGATTCATATTTATTTGCACTTGAACTTGATGTTACTAATAAGAGCCTTCATATTAAATGTACGACAAAGCGCGTAATATCAAAGGGGTCTCTTTGACCAGTCACACGTACCTTCAATGAAAGGGAGAATCTGTCTCAGTGCATTTACGGGTTGACGTATCAAAAAGTTTCCGTATTAGGTCGGTGACGCGTTTACATTTCAAATTTATAATTAAGAATAAACACAATTAAATTATTAGATTTAAATATTGTTTTTTCTGAATCTAGAAAAATATTGGGTGTGAGATATCTGAGAGTCCTGTTGATTTTACTGCGTTTTGATATTATTACTACACTAGCTACAGCCCGTGACTCCGTTAACAAACATGCGCATATTTTTATTAAGGGTATATATAAGATATCTGACCTCAATTAATTTTGAGATTGAATTACTGGTAAGGTATATTTTGTTAGGCCTTTATAATATTACAAACAAGTAAACTAGCTTTAATAAAATTATTGCCTAAGGTTATGGCGTAAGTTTAATTATAACTTATAAATAATAATAAAATCACTAAAATATCTATAAAACTTTGATTTAATAGCAACAAAATTCGTATTAAAAACAAGTAAGTGATTAAATCCTAAGCTCGTGTGGGCACGGCTTTATTAACTTTGACCGATGTCGCGCTGCTCCGGAAGACCCTACGCCGGAATTAATCAATTTCTCTTATAACCGGTACATACGGACTCTTCCTGGTATCATATTATATTGATATATGGACGGACACAATGTAAACTTTTGGTTTTGTTATTTTTCTATAGTAAAGGGCAAATGTAGACGTGAAAGATTGCGAGGTATGTTGTATTATGATGTAACCAAAATATTTTATATGATATATTAAATTTTAATCCGTAATATATTTTCCTGTAGAGGCACATTATTAATGGACATATGTACTGAATATAATTTCAATTGAAATATCAAAATTGTAAACATAAGTACGGTACAAAATTGAAATGTAATTCAATAAAGCAGAGCAATATTACCAACCATTCACATACTGGAATGCTTAGTGACTCAATTCGATACATGTACAAATATTTAGAGAGCTTAAATGTTTAGTATTTCTCAAAATTGAACCCTGTTTTAATGATGATAAGGTTCAAAATGTTAAAAGAATATAAGTTGAAGAGGTCGCTAAGCTAGTAATCAAGTTAACAGACTATAAAGAGAATTATTAAGTAAGGCGTCCTAGCTATAAAACATTTGATTTGAGTTAAGTTTGATGAATTTATACTTTAAAAAATATTAAACTATAAAATATATTTAATATTTTTAAGTAGAAAATTGAACAAGTATTGAATGCTGTTGCTTGTTAACATTAATTATAAAAAACGAAGAAATACTTCAATATTGTATTATTTAAGGTAAATAATTTTGACTAAATAATTTCTATAACCATTGTAGGTTTTAGTATAAATTAACATTGTTAACTGTGTTTGAAAAACGGCCTGGGATCGAAACTTCAGCATTCCGGCAGACATTTTATAACAAAATCATTTCTTTAGCTTAAATAAATTTGAAAACAAATGTAAAACAGAGACAAGAAGATAAAATAAACCACAGTTAAAGAAATATTGTTAAAGTATATACGAATAAGACTTGGATCTCCTTTTCAATTTAGAATTTATATAAGCGACTCAGGGGTATATATGTTTCAAATACGGTTTAGTTAATTTGGAAGTAAAAATTGGGGAAAAATTTTAAAGTAATCATATCTTAATTTATAATAGCTCTAATAAATTGAAATAAATATTGTTTATATTTTTAGTATATTATAGTCTCCCAATGTGACATTGTAAGTAAGTTACAATCAGTTTGACGTAGGTAATAAAAACAGACCCTAAAAACTATATTATTTCTTTCGAATGATTTTATCACATCTGTCACATCTTTAGGCACAATACAAAACTCTAGTTTCGAATACTTGTGGGAATTCCAAGTTACGATTTACTTTCTTCAACTCTGGGCCCTTGGTGGTACAAACGCCACCAAAAATTGTGAATATTTCCTTTTAATATATTCTGTGATGAGAAAAGGATTTGTAGTTGTTAAATTTGTCATGATATGTACCTTACAATGTTTATACGTAAACGCATTGACGTATAAGATCATTGTTACAAACATCTTTATCTAGATTTGAATCGAAGTTTACAAATAAAACCACAAACTTACACCAACTTGCAGCAATAATTTTCAAACTAAATGTAAGTACAAAAACAGTGGGGCATCGCAAAAGAAAACTAACACTTCTGTCGGTAACAGTACCCGACATTGTTACTGGAGACTCGAAGAACTAAAGATCCACTTCTATTTTCCGATAGGACGGGCATAGTATCATTCAACTTTTATATTATCTTGCACAGGTCAATGGAGCGGTCCCGAGTTTTATCGATCTTATCAATACGACTGTAACTTGCAACCTTATTTGTAAATATACAAATATATTCATAATACATAACATTATTTGTAAAAAACAATAAAAGCACCTCAAAAGTTACAACTATTGCTTCATAAACACTGGAGCAACTGAAGACAGAAAATTCTAAGATGGAAAGTCCATAAATGGGTGGGTTTTTTATATAATGTATATTTTTTATAATGTTATATAAAAAGAAATACATCTATGCTTCTTAAAAATAAGGTTAACATGACTTACATGTTTATTTATAGCCATTGTAAAATTCAATTTGGATTTTAATTTTATGAAAAATTATAATAATTGTATTACTATTTATTCTTTCATAGCACTAGAGTAAAGCTTTCTGTCGCACCCTTTAAACGTAATTCTATGTCCCCCTCAATATGCAGGGGGAATTTATTTAATTTTGACCATCGAAGCTTAGCTTCAGTGCCAATATGCTTCAAATTCACAGTGCTATAGTACTCTGTAAATCTCGTTGAAATGTTGTTTATATCCAAATGGACAGTCCATTAACCGGGCTATATCTGTAAATGGCATCAACATTCAGACCTTCGGATCTCTGATTGACTCCGACACCGAAATCAGAAAAGCTCCCATTACGCCAAAGATAAGCCAATTATCAGCGAGGCCTCGATGGGCTCTGTTCAAATTTAATTTTTCAACACTTTCACGTTTAATTTCAATAATGGATCCAAATAATTTAAATCCAATAGTGTCCATCCGAGCGCTGAGAGACGAATCCAATTTTACGATTACGAATGCGACTAACTAAATACTGGTTTGGAGTGAATTTTCTTGTAATACATACAATTTGAAATTTGTTAAAGGTGATGGAATATTCGATCGGTGTATGTGTTTGTGTATTTCCATGTTCGGTGTATTTCCATAAACTTTATTTTAAATATTGATTTTAATTTACAGTGAATTTGTAGCTTAACTATTGTTATTCGTAACAATAAAAAAAAATATTAGTTTTAGTCTTAATTATAAATCTATTATATGAATTTTTAGATGTTAAAGAATAAGATGTTAAGATTCGAAATCAGTCATGTTTTAGATAAATATCATATATGTTATATGACAAATATGTTACATTACATATATTATATGGCCATCTAGATGAATTAATTAGACCCAAAAATTGAACAATGAAATTTTAATGAAAAAGTCGTCGCAAATCCGTCGCCGCAGCTTTACAAAACTAAACCACGGACGTATTCATTAGAGCTGATAGTATGTCGTTTAATTTATATAATGGATTCAAATAATATCAATCCGTGGATTGCCATCGGTTATTTACAAGTTTTATATTTGTTATTCAAAACCGCACACAAGTTTTCCAATATGGCGGTTTAATTATGCTCTCAGAGACTTTTCGGTCAGAGCTTTCGATGTTATTAAATAGAAATACCAGGCAATTAAAGGACTTAAGAGCTTAAATTATATATAATAATTGAGTGTAAGATAAAAAGTGAATGATCATTGTTGCATAACACTATTTCTAACCATCAAGGCACGACGCAGTGCTGATTGAGGCTAATTGACATTTGAGCCCTCCGGCCCTTTGATGTGAGTTAGGTCATTAATCATAGCCTTTATTAAAACTGGGTGCAGTTCAATTTACACAGACTGTGTTTGGTTTGATGCAGATTGTGAATTCAAGTTTCTGTTTATATTTTGTTTGTCAATATTTTTTTTTGGTGCAATATAGTCGCTATACAAATATTTTTAAATAAATTATTTGTTTTCATTTATATATTTATTTAGTTTTTAGTACCGTGATTTTTTACTTCAATTATTTTTATTAAAAATTTTATTATTTTCATGATGTATATTTTAGTCATTTAGGAGGGTATATTAAAAATAGTTCTAAACATGTCCGATTGGTCTATATCAAAAATATTACATAATTTAAAAAATGTTCTTAATGTCTCTACTAATATTATAAATGCGAATGTAAGTTTGTTTGTTACGCTTACACGCGAAAACTATTCAACCGATCATAATGAAATTTTGTACACATACTTTTGTATTAGAAGTAACGTAGGATACCTTATAAAAAAATACTTTTTTTAGCGGAAATTCAAAAAAAAATTGAAAGATAAAAACATCGTTTGTCATATCTTTACCACTTATTTAATGACTCAAATGCGAGTGAAGCCGCGGGTAAAAACTAGTAATAAATAAAAATGCAATGCATTCATGTTAAATTTCCTGACAATTCCAGTATTGGAGTTAAGTTAATGAAAGATAATTTGTTTTTATAATATGACACCAGAGGATAAAGTAACTAAAAATCTGTCGAGAACTCCTAGAGGCGATATGGTTCTAATTAGAAGACCGTCTCTTTTGAGTACACGAATTGAACGCCAGTCTCCGGATTAAGTAGTGAGCGATTAAAAAGATAATATCGTTCAAGTGAGGATGGCACTTCAGTGCAGCGTTTTTAACGGAAAATACACTTTTAAGGTGAATTTTGCTATTGTCTAGAAGAAAGTCCTTACTTATTTATCAGCTTATTACAAATTTTTTAAATCAGGTTAATAAAAAAGTTTAATAAAGTCTAAATCTACCCCCAAAATGCATTTTATTTATTTTCCATAATGCTCAACCATTACACATCATTTATCTTGATTAAATTTAAAGATCATTGCACAGATTCATTAAGGCACGTCCTAGCCTCGGGACAGTCTGGGCTTTAGTAGTTACTAAAGGATTAGCAGAGTACACAGCTCCATGTGAACTTAATACTTTCACTGCTGTGTCGAGAGAAGTTACTTAAATTCTTGATCCGATATCATTCGATAACCATTGTTACTTTTATATATATATATATATTGTGTATGTTTGAAATATATTATTTTTATGAGTCGGCTTTAATCTTTATCCTGAGAGAAAACAAAATCGAAGGTCGACAAGTGAGGCGGGTCGGACGGCGTTACAAAAAGCTTTTTGTCAAATGCACTGGTCACTATCGATAACCTTTAGTGATTTCAAATAATAGTCGCTCCAGTAAATATCGCGGTGGTAAATGTTTTATATTTATGCCGAAAACCACTGAACTGTGGTTGTTTTCACAACATTTTAGCGTTAAAATGTTCATCGTTATAATTATGTCTGTGAAAAACGGAAGAGAATCTTGAATTAATGCACTGTTTTCGACCGTCATGATTCTCCCTTATTCGAAATGATCGCTATATATATTGATTTAGGGTGGAATATTTTTTTAATATTTTGAGTGCATCTTTTAGCTGTAAAATACATTTGAATTTATCATCCAGTTCCTTGGACCATTCTCATTTAATAATCATTTTAATAAAAAGTGTAAAAAGAATAATTAATCACATTTTAATACTCCGCTCAAGTTTCATAAGCTTGAACAACAATAAGTACGCAACATTACCCTGAATACAGACGTTCACAATGAAATTAAAAGTCGTGGGATTTACTTGATTCCCTGGTAAAATAAACATAAAACGAATCCGACGCTACGCAAACAATTAAGGCTGTGTAGAAACGTAAATCCTAGTTACAGAGGGACGCAATGAAAACCAATTTTAATTCACTTAAAGAGAATTGGAGCTTCTTTCTCCTTTAATTAGACTATTGGTGGCACCTGAGGCGGAGTACAGTCTCATCCGACCGTCCGCTGCGAAATGTCCTCTTTATTTAATGGTTTCGTCTTACTGGTATTGTTTTAAAGATAAAAATTTATATAACAAATAATACTGAAAATATTTTACACTATTAGAAAATTAATTATCTGATAATCTTGGATTAATGGAGGCAGGTATTAAGAGTCGATGTTCCGCGTGTTGCATTCTGTGAAAGGCGTCTCGAACGCAACATAATTCCGTGCTCAGTGGAGCGCGTACTCGTCCCGTAATTGGAGGATTATTGCCAATTTCGACTTAGATATTAATATATATTCTTGATATATTAAATGATTTAAACATTTTCAAACAGTTATAAACTTAAATTTAGTTGTAATCTCAACACTAAACCTACCAAGTACCGGTCAAATTGACGGTTCTTAAACTTTTGTAAAACTTACACATTTTTAAACGTTATAATATCGTTATCAAACTACATGACAATTCGTAGAATATGCATATAATATTTTCTTCACTCTTTACTTTTAGTTATTTCAATGATTACCTGCGTTATATAATAAAATAATTAATTACCGATCAATTTGACGGCGTGCGGTAGGAACAGGTATACAAGAACTGTCGGTCGGAACTGTGTTTAGTGTTAAGAATGTAAGGGTGTTGGAATATTTTTTGTAACTTTTACAATAGTTGTGTGACATCGGACTATATCACAAATGGCTATACCAATGTATTCGAGTAGGAACTCAAAGCCGATCGCATTAGCTGAGCCACCGACAACAGCCTATTTAAATCTGGAGAGCGACTGCATTGTGAAGGCACAATGGCATGTAGTCTAATGCCACGGAACGGATTGAAAGTTCATTGTAGCTGGAACCAAAATAAGCATAGAGTCATTCGTTCATTCTCCTTATGGGATAGACACATGAAATTTCTATTATTATACTTGAATATTATATCTTTGATATTGCTATATACAATTCTTTTTCTACCACCTAAAACCTTTAGGTGTCAAAAATTTAGTCTTAATATTGGAAATTCTTTTTTATATAGTCCTCAGAAAACGTAAACATAAATGAAATAAAATTTCAAACAAATCTGAAATAAGAAAAAGTGCCATTTATTATTATTTCTCTGCCGCTTTCAAGCAAGAGCAAGCGTCACGTCAAATGAAATACTATGTAATGTGACGAGAAAAACCCATCCGTTCGAATGTGATATAAAATACTTAGCTCTTATATTCAGGTAGTCTTTTATATATAAAAAACGTATAATAAAAACATACATCTATACAGAATGTATAAATATACAAAAATCCAAAAGTCCGCGTAAAAATCCAATACACTTAGTGCGAGTCCATTTTAATATGTGTCAAAGTGAACTGCGGCGGACGTACGCGATTGTTATTCAATAGCACTTCATGAAATATGTATTTATTGTTCTCGTGAATACACAATATTGTACAAGCTGTTAAGTAAAGTTTTTCACTTGTAACTAGTGATGCTAAAAGTTTCACATAACCATCATTTAATTTATTAACGTGATTCCATTTATCTACCATTTTAACACTAAACCTACCGACAATTCTTGTACACCTGTTCCTACCGCACGTCGTCAAATTGACCAGTAATTAAAAGTTATTTTATTATATAACGCAGGTAATAATGGAAATAACTAAAAGTAAAGAGTGTAGAAAATATTATATGCATATTCTAAGAGTTATCATGTAGTTTGATAACGATATTATAACGTTTAACAATGTGTAAGTTTTACAAAAGTTTAAGAACGGTCAATTTGACCGGTACTTGGTAGGTTTAGTGTTAACAATTTAATAAGCTTTATCGTTGATATGATTTGGTTCTAAAACAATATATCAGTTATTTCAACAAAATAAAAGTAAGAAAATTACAGTGAAATTCAAATCCAAACCTGTGTATAGAGTAGATTGCTAAATACATTTTCGTTTCCAACTCAACTAGAATAAAAAGTAAATGTAGTATTCTTAGAAATGTAACAAAAGCCAGACATTTTAAGAAGGAACAAATTTTCTCTTTTTATATTATAGTCTCCATTCAGATAAAGAGTGCTAAGTACATTTTTGATAAAAATTTTCGTCACCAATACTGAGAATGAAAATGACTTTAGTATTTCGCGAAATACATAAGTTTAGAGTATAAGAGTTTATTTTATGTTTTTATCTACATTTTAAGGACAGAATTTAGTAAAACATAAATTCGTATCGCTTTTGTAAAAATAATTTTTATATCAAAACGTCGGACGCAATAAAACTACCAACAAAACATTTGCTAACTACAATTCTGCAGTTGGAGTTTAGGACGTCGTTACCATTAGTCACAAATGAGCAGAATTTAAACTGGAATCTTCTAACTAACATTAGAAGTCAGGTTCTGATTAAAATTCATATCAACTATCCCGGCTAAAGTTGAAATTAATTAACCCGTCTAATGCAGAGGAAATGCACGGACATCCAGCTGTTACTCCCAACAAAAACACGGGAACATTCACTCGGTTGAATCTAAAGTACTAACAATTATATTCAATGTATAACAAACAGTTTTATGAATTAGAAATTGAAATTTATTTAACTATATAGTTTTTGAACCCTGAATCTAAAACATTCGCCAGATTTACTGGAAAACCAACGAGGTGACAGTAAATTGAATATAAATCAAAGGTACGAAAAACAAGAATCGATTTACAATCGCAACCTCGAACTAATCAAGATGCGGACCGCGTGATTTATTTTGTGTCAAAGTTGAAATTAATTCAAAACAACGGGCGTCTCACGAATCAGAGTAAGATGGTAGGTCTTTGGCACTGGGAATAAAGGTTATAATAGATTCCTAGACTTTTATAATATTAACAGCATACGCTACCGCATAGGATATAGCACCGGGATAATCTTTGCAAGTGATAAGATGACGACAAGGAAGAAATATGGCAACATTTTTAATAAATATTTTTATTCCTCGAAATAAAATTTAACTATCAGAACTAGATCCAATAACAGAAGGTCGGTATTGAATATTTGATTATGATGAATAACAATTATACAGCATTTTGTTAAATTGAATACTTATTTGTATACCATCATGAAATCTGACGAGCTGTACTCCAATTTAGCTTTATAATAATTAAAGAGCATATATATTTTTGGTGAACCGTTTATAGCTAACTTTACAAGTAAATTAGCTACTAAAATGTCACATTTGGTCGCTTGATCGTGCTCAGGCGTTAAAGTGATATGTTGATTACTTTACATGAAGCGGGTAAGTTAGTTAACACGCCAACAACAAATTTGACGTTAAAATTGCAGGCCTTATTAGTTAGAAAGGTATGTTTTTTATGTAAAATGTTTGTGGTTTTCCTTACAATAATACAATTCAACAATTTACATGCAAAATAATAGCGATGTAAAATTTTATGTATTGTCACAAACTTCATCTACAATATTTACATATATAAGAATGGTCAATACTTAAAAACATTGAATAAAAATTATGTATAATTTGTCACAGTTGCATACATTTATTAAAATCAAGAAGACAGACAAATTCCATATCTGTTCAGATGTTTTCAGTAAATTACTTCAGAAAACATTTCCTAAGGCCACAAATCATTCAGTTGAAGCCTAAAAAACCGTAAACGCCGTGCAATTGTTCGAGCCATAAATAAAAATTGTAGCGAAAACACCTCAGCAGTTTTAATATTTTAATCCTCGGATCCTGAACATAAATTTGGTTTGACTGTTTGATCATTCCTGGAAATGAATAGAATTTTGAACGGATTGCAAAGTAAATATTTAATTTTTAATGTTTAACTTTAATAACTTAGATATATTTAATAAGATAAAATACCACGAATTCAAATTACTTTGTTCGAAATCTTTGATTTTCCAATTATTAATTTATATTTATTCGATATTAGATTTCTATATAATAAATATCAGGTAAATATTACACATATAACTAGCTTTTGCTCGTGGCTTCACTCTATGATTAGTTCAACTTTCGTTGGTAAATTTCAACCTTACCCCCGTAAACACTTTCTTATTTCATGGTGGCCGTACCTAGTCACACAGTACACAATAATAATACAGAATCAACGATTTAACAATATTTTAAAATATGTGATAGGGTTTAAAGATCTCTAATATGGTCTAAAATTGGTCAAATGGTTCTTGAGTTATAAAAAGACACAAAGGTAGACAGACAGACAGACAAAAATGAAAAAGTAGTGGAATTCCAAGTGTTGATACTATACTGTGCACGAATAATTCATCTTATGACTAAGATGATTGTTAATTACAAAATTTTGAAGGTACATATATTAAAAATATATTTACACTGTAGAATAAATAGATACACTCATATATATGATTTCATTGTTACTGATTGGAAACGACAGTATTCTCCACAGTACATTTTATGTGCTTCACCCTATTGCTATAATAAATTTTACTAAGAATAAGTATATATTAAAAAGTAGGTAGACATTTATGTTTTACGTTTATATTAGTTTACTTATAATAAATTATCTAAAAGACACACAATTTTCATATCTTTTGACAGAACCGCAAACTTAAGCATCGAAATTCCTGTATATCAAACAATAATTAGTATTTAAACTGTAAATATTTGAAAAGTAAATACAAATCGACTCGAGAGGAGGTTCCGCGACCAACCTTTTCAGTCTTTAATGGAAAAATCACTAGATAACAGCATCTGTAATGCGATACCGACAGACTCAAAGCATTGCACATTTGCTTACTGTGGAACATGAGCAAATATTTAACATAGAAAACAGGTTATTTGAGACCCGCTTAGAGACATGGAAAAGCAAATAACCTTAAAGTCATCTAGAATGCTTTAATTAAAGTGAGTGTGTTTAGTCTATGAATGTTTTATACGATCAGGTGATCAGGGAATTTATTACCATATTACATTTAATTCTCTTTAACACTTCGCATTTGGATAATTAACTTCATTGTAAATGGTATATTGTGTTTGGCTTTTACTTCTGTTTCAATTAACTATAGTTTTAATGTTAAGTTTTAGTGTATAATATAGCAGAGTAAGTGTTATAGTTGATAAATTACTAAATATAAAGGGTATCTTCATTCCTCGTAAAATTCAATCGACCAGTCCCTGAGCCTAAGACATGATATACAGAAAATATCATCTTGCTTTACACGTCACTCATTGTAACATATTTGGCTCGAGGGAAACACGTCATATTTGAACCAGTTCTGAGAGACATCCCAAACTGAGATCATTCGAATATTTTACATCTAGTCTTTTAAGGTTGAAAGAGAGTTCAAAGCTCAGGATAAAACGGTGGGGCCAGCAAAATACATTCACAACTGACATGAGCCGGTGAAACATTGTTCCTGACCTGCATTTTATATCCAGGACGTAAAATGAAATGATTTTTTAAAACAGAAATAGAAGAACTAATTTAGACAAACATTGTTGCAGTAATACTTATTTTATTAATATTAAAGTAATAATTAACTCTTCTTGTACTTAACAAATATACATTCAATATAAAATAGGCAATGCTTCGTTAAATTTTATTTGAATCGAAAAGAAATTCAAAGGATGAAATATACTAAAATATGTCTTTAATATTTGTCACAGGGAGCGCCGTCTGTTTACCCCATAGCTATCCGGTCAAAGGGAACATTGGTGCGCGGGCCCTTTGATACTGTTTGCAAATGGTAGTAAATAAAGATTATTTAATATTTGTTTGCAGTACATTTTGGATTGTAATTTGTTTTTTATATGCTTGTAATTTTATTTTGCGGGTTTTGAAGCTTTTGTAACGTTAATTTTACACATTTTTTTAATGAAATATTGAATCTTTAACTAATAACAAACTAAATGTAGAGTAGAAGTCATATACAAATATATATTCGGTTTATCTTTTCGTTGGTATGAAAAATACGTCTAGGAAATATTGAAATTATTTCCTAAAAGGACTAAACCCAGAGGACTGGCTCTTTTCAGTCTCGGCGGCATTCGTTTCAGTGGTTTGTTAGTGATATCAAATTCCTAAGACAATTTTGAATGGGCCGAGCTATGACCAGTTTTGCTTATATTATTTTGGATATTAAATCAAAACTCAATATTATGAATAGACTGTTGTCCATTAGAAAATGTATTAATAATATTTTAAGCAGTAAATATATTTCATTTTAATGTACGGAGTAAATATTAACCATTCTTTATTTACTTGAACGGCTAAATTGATTATTTGAAATGTTTAAACTTTGATTTATAATATTACTCAATAATTATTAAGAGTTGAGTTATATTTGAAGATAATTCGGATGTGGATGACATGTAAATGAAACTAGTTCAATGAAAACTAGTCCCAACTAAATTCAGACTCACTTCGTCCACTTTAATTAAACTCCCAGCATTTGTGACCTTGCCTTTATTCTCCCATTTGTTGAGGAAAATTTAAATATTTTACACTCAAAAGAACCTTTCCGATCGTTACCTTAGGCATTTTAACGTCCCGACGCAGCCTCCCACCCATTACTTCAACTTCAATTAGATGATATCTGACGTTTATAGTTCTTTATGCATTCAAGGAGTCAGATTATGCTTTTACAGTGGCAGATAATGCTGTTTAATGGCGGTCCGATCATTATGATACTTTCACGAGTATAATTAAAATTTTGTTCAGGTTTACGATTGAAATTTGAATGGCTGGCTCTGGAAGGTGTTTCGTAAGTAAATTAAGTGAATTATGGCCTGGGCTTTATTAGTTTTTGGAGTATGAATCAAAGTGTTTAAAACACAACTTCAAAATGACATCTGAGGGTAGAGGTAAAACAAAACTAAATATATCAACATTTTGATATTTTATTTTAGTCTATAATTCTTCAGCATATCTAATCTAATCTAATACGGCATGTTTTTTTATTTGAAGGCATATATTGCATTTAGGAAACTCAGAGTCCATTGTTTATCATCAAGAAACATCTTGAATATTTTTTTAAGTTACTGTAATTATTATTTACAATTTATATATTGAATCAATATTGATATAGTAATGTAATAGAGATCCATAGAACGAAAGTTTATAAAAAAGTACCGAAATGTACTGTACATTTCTCATTTTTATTTTTATGGACTGATTTTTCAGATTATATTTCTACTAAGTCTTAATATAAAAACCGGTTACAGCATAGAATAATAATTAAAAGCAGGGCAAGAGTGATATCATGCAGTATATGTTATAAAATTACATGCATATTGTTTACACGGGCAGATTATTCGATACACCAGCACGGAGGCGGCATATCAATGAGATTCATTACCTTCTCATTTCCACCTTTATTATGTATATCTAATATTCGAGGTACGACCCACTGGGGATGCAGGTGACTTTATTAAAAAGCTTTTGAGGGTATATGTCGATCAAGAAAGGTAAGGCTTTTGACCTCCGTAACAGTATGAAGACCTTAATGGCTTGATTCCTAGTATACAAATAAATGGATGTAAAATTGTTGGCTTGCAATGTGCTGAAGGTGCTAAAACTCTATAATCCTTATTTTGTAATAATAACATGGTATACGCCAGTGAAATCAGGTCAGCCTCTAAATACATTAAACTTCCTTATAATATTATCAACATTAATGAAAATGTACGTTAAAACCCAAGCCCGTATAAGTTAATTATGTGTTTATCCAGTCGACCATCACTAATTGGTTATTACAGTTTACACCGCAAATTTAAAATTTTCATCTGCCCTTTAAACCGAGTCGCTAAAACATTTTAATAACAAAAATGCATTAATTTGAATATAAATACTTTGACAATTTTGATAGCGTTTAGTGTTTTATATGCCAAAGGGATTTATGTTATTACAGTCCATATTTCTAAGGACCGAAGCGTTGAGAGGTCACGAAATCTTGCTGAAAACAGTCCGCTCCCTCTCTCGTATAGCTTCATCTCGCCTCCACCCGCGCTTCGGTTTAAAGCGATGAATATTACGCTACCATATTCGGATCACGTAGCGAGGGAGCGCCGCGACCGCTCATGAACTCTAACTGGAAGATGTAATGTTAACAATGAAAAAAATTTGCGAAGGTGGAAGAGTTGTGACGACAACTGCGCACCAACTTCCTAATCAGTTGCTACAAATTTATGTGGTGTGCGTGGCGTGAGTCCTCGCGAATGTTTTTGTATATAATTGATCTTTTGATACTTCTGACATTAATTTGACGGTTACGAGTCTGCTCCTTTGAAATGGTTCATTTGTAGGAATTCTCCGAGCAGTCTAATTAGGACTCGAATTATGGTTTTACTTTATAATTCAAGAGACGTCATTAATATTATATTATATTTAGATGAATTCAAATCTAAATATCCGTAATGATGTTATAATTAATGTCGTGTAGATATATTTTTCTCTGATTTATTTAAAGAAATATAATATTAAAAATTAGTGTTACGTTTTAAAGACGACTTTATACTGTGTTACATAATAAAATTATTTAAATATAATTACAATTACGGTATTGAAAATGAATTGCTTATTAAAACTTCTTTGCATTTTTTTTATCTAATAAAGTACTTATTGAGCGAAGCGAACGAAGTGAGCGGAGCGTTTTACTGGAGACTTTTTACATTCTTTGTCACGAATTGACTCGAAAACTACTTGACGGAAAATTATGAAACTTTGCAATTAAAAAGACACACATAATTTTTTTTTAAACCATCATGGTTTAAAAAAAATATTTAAAGATTGTCCTCAAAAAAAAAAACTGATATCCTATTGAATTCAATAGGAAACGATGAGTCAATACACTGGGCTCGCTTCGCTCAATATGCAAACGGCACCCGAGATTTCGCGAGCACAGCGAGTCGAAATAGAGGGTTTGTTAGCGCCCCTAGTATTATATATATTTAATAATTGAATATTTACTGTATATATTTAATCTTATTTAAGATATGCAATATTCCAAAGTGTGAACATCATTTCGGCGTCATATTAACAAACAGATTAAAAGCTAATCTCATCCGTCCTCGACAAAAGGGGAGTTTTAAAATCAACAATTTAAGCAAACTCATACAAAACAAAGTTTCGTAGCAGGTCTTTAGAATGCTATTCAGCTTAGTTTTCGCATTTCTTAATACAAGTTAATGTATGGACCCAACTATCAAGCAAAAGCGGACAGAAAACATATATGTTATTTAAGAAATCAAAGGTTCTGAAAGAAAAAATTCTCATTTTTCATGATATTAAAATAACACTAAATACTAAATATAATTTATTGTTCATATTTAAAGAAAATAAAGTAGACTTTTATAGTATAGATTAGATTTATTACATTTTAGTTACAAAATACTCTATTTAGCTAAGCCGCCATCGCTTTCAACTCATTTCCAGTAAAATTGAACAGCTAAAAGACTGAAACTGCACCTTAAGCGTATACGTGGAGTCAATTTGTGAATAAAGTTTAAATAAAGTTTGCCCCTTGCTTGGCAGTACACTAGACGAAAGCAGTAGTTAGTGTTGTTAACTGCTGTTTAGATTTTTGCGACTTTGTTAGTGGAAACGTGACTCAATAATCTAATATGGTATTTCAGCTGCTTAAGCTAAATAAATCTGGATGAAGTTTGAAATTTACGATATCGATAGCTTTAAATCTTTGCCTTTGTGCTGTGATTTCTGATCTTAATGGATATGTTTACTGTAGCAAGCACTTTATTGAATTTTATTTTGTATGAAATAAGTAAAGTACAAAATAAAATATTATTTAATCTCTCATGTAGATAAAATATAAGGAAAATGAAATAAGATAAACCGAATTTCGAATACCCTTTTCACTTCCAAATCCAAAAATGTTGAGACAGAAATAAACAACAATATACGTGGGACATAATATCCGCACTACTTTATATTTTACGGTGATTCATCCATCTTCGTTACGGAGCAAGGGTTAGGCCTATCTTAAGTGAGAAAACAATTTGCCGCTGGATTCGTTCAGGCTGTTCTTATCGGTATTAACTCTGAATGGTAAAACATTTACAGCGCTCGGAAGTGGGGTTTAATGGTATACATGGCTGTAGACCTAATCTTTATTTTTAACAATATTATTAACATTGAAAAAATTAAACAGTTTAATATAATTATTTAAATCAGGTAATTGAATACATGGATCATAGAAGATCCATTGATTGTGTGTCTTGTAAATGAAAGAAGATAATCCTAGTAGAGACGATATTGTTAAAAGTGTATATTGGACTATCTAGTATTGGCCCGAAGTTAATAAATAAGCAAATAAAGTGAGACACATTAATATTCATGGCAGTATTACGTTACGTGTCTGAGGCGACATACTGTATGAGGCTGTGCAGACGAGATTTGGGATAGATTGTATATAGATAAGGAAATGTTTCGTTTTGAGTTAAAGTTTAAAATCGTTACGACATTTCCAATTGTAATGATATAATATATCTCCTTTGTGGAGATAACTCGAACTAGTAGATAGTTTTAAATTCCATAAATACGAATGAAACCATTATATTTAAAAAGCTGATACGACCAGGTAATGCCAACGTACCGAAAACTTTAGAAAACTTTAAATAGGAAAGTCCTAAAGAAACACCATTAGGGAAACATTTTCAAGAAAAATTGTCAACATATCGGCGGAAATAAACTTCGGGTTTTATCTTTCTGACAGAGTTAAGTAAAATATGGCATTAAAGATCTCACATATGAAATAAATGGATAGCAGATGTTTGAAAGCAAAGTAGCGCTTTCAGTAAGAGTAGAACATTTTTATTAGAAGATTCAACCAAACAGAAGAACTGTATAACACAATATCAAATAACATGTCCTTTATAAAACGCTATTGAAACTAAAACATAAATAGATCAGACAATACATCATTCTGAATTTAAAAACAAACAAAAACACAAACAGAACAAACTAACTGTAAATTACACGATCCGGTTCAGAACCGGTTATTTGTTCGGATGCAATCTCTTCTTGCGTATATGATTAAAACACTGCATAGTATTCCTGTGGGAAATTATCGAGCCAACGCACTGCATAATTAGCGACTACATTTTGTATCTTCACACCGGTATTCTTTTGAAATATTATTTTGTTTTACTAAGATTTGATACTGCATACAGTTTTAGTTTTTTATAACTATTTTAAAATTACTTACAGGATACAATTAAAAGCTATATTAAAGGCACAATAACTTTGAAATAATTCAATGTGTTTTGGATATCAAATTATGTAAATAGAATTGCTCATACAGTTATCAAATTCCTATGCAGAATTTCAATCAGATGAAATTCAAATTTTAAATTATGCAAATTTTAAAACTCAATCGAATAGCTACTATGGTATTTGATAATCAACTAAATATGAACTAGATATTTATATTAATATATATACATATTTTTGTAGTGTTAATTTAAAGTTTGTTAGAAACATAATTTTAAAAGAAAGTTGCATGTAAGCTAAAAATTATCTAGGTTGTCCTTAATTAGTTTCTTAATTTGACATTTCTTTTTCAAACTGTAAATTCAAACGTGAATTTAAAATAACCATCATTTTAACACTCCATAATATTAAAGTTTCGAATACAAGTGAAACAAAATAAGAAAATTAAATTAAAAATACATTTGAATGTATAGAATCTGTAAAATTGAGTCCGCCATCTCGCAGTGGACATTCCGCACAAATAAGTCCGCAGCAAATGGAAATAAAACTACAAAGACTTTACATATTCCCATGCAGTCTCTTCAATTACATAAAAGTTGCAAATATGGCTGCCACTTTGTAGAATTTGAAATTAATTTTGCATTTCATGACACTTTTTCCGGACACAGTCATGTTTTCAGTATTTAAACACACTTGAGGAGATTTTTACTTGCTTCGGTGGTTTTGTTAATAATATTTATATTTAAATGATCTATCTTTGGTTAGTGTAATCACTTTAAAGGATACCTTTAAAGTTATTAGTATTAAGATTATTCAATTATTTCATTTTTATATGTACAATCCTTCAGAATCATTCCTTACAACTAGTAACTCATCCATTACTTCTTTCTAGTCTAATTTGTTGTCACATATCAATTATGACTCAATAGTCTATGAAAAATTGAAGTGCCTTGGTACGAATGTATTAAATAATTGTTTTATATATTTTGTGTTAAATAAAAAAAAAAAAAATATAAAAATAGTGTCCATGGAGTTTCTTGCCATATTTTCTTCATGGTCTTTCTGATTCGATTTTTATAATTGCAATATATTTTTACTTAAAATAAAAAACTTTATTATAAAGGCCTATTTATATCGTTGGAATTTAAAATTAAGATTTTGTTTATGTTACTATATCAGAGTAAGTTCATCTTTTTTAGAAATGTTTGTTGTTCAAGGCCGGCACCGCTCCTGTAAATCCTCGGATGTTGCAAGAGTTCATGGGCGGCGGTGATCACGTATCATCTGTAACCCGCCAGCTCGTTTGCCCTCCTATCCCATAAAAATAAAAAATAAAAAAAATGTAAATTTTCTTAAACATCGTGAAGCTCGGTAACAATAATTATAGCTGAATAATTAAACAAATTGCGGACTTTAGTCTAACAATAATGAAAAATAATTGAAGACACACCTTCGGTTCAGAAATATCCAATTTGTTTTGTGACAACTAAGAAGATAATTATCAGACCACTATTTGTATTAAAGGGAGCACTTTTAGTACTTACGATTTTTTCCCACTTATACACTATTGAGAGAAAAAAAAATATCATAGAGTATAAGCGTTTATTTGTTTCATAATTACCCTATGAAATAATATTGATACTGTATAAAATATAATAAGAATTCATTCATAATACATATCGTGTCGTATACGAATCGTGAGTGTAAACCAACTTTACAGTTTTCTAACTTCATGATTGATTACCTTGCGGACAATTTTTCCATTCATCATAGTTAATTTCATTGAAGTGTCACGTGGAATCAACGGAGGTGCGCCGCCATTGCACACGGCGATTAATTTACTATAATGGACCTTGATTTAAAATAAAACAATATATATCTAAAGTCAAAAAACTACTTCTCCTTTTTGTAATTAGTCTATTTTATAAATTATATTTATTATATGACGTTTGCTCAATTCTTTTTGATATCTTTAGATCTTATGATACTACCTTTTCCAAAAAATCTAACGTATTTTCTTTTGACATTTGAAAATGATTGTTTTTAAATATTCTTTTATTTCCTGCGGACCAGTTTATATTGTTTATATTAAGCATACAACAATAATTTAATATTTAATATATAAATTTATATAAAATATGATGTACTAGCATTGTTGGTCCTAACGCTTTAATTATCCAGAGGCCAAGAAAAGGCTAAAGTAAATTAAATATATATATATAAAAAATTGTCCGTCGGTGTAAAAATAATGAAATTCTTGAAATATCAACTTCTGTTTGTATAGTTTGACAGCTTACTGATGACTCACAAAGCGATGATTTGCCTACCTCACTTTGATACACTAACAAAATTTGTTCTAGGAACTACTCCAATAATAATTAATAATCGAAATAATCTGTAATGTTCTTAGTTATGTACAAGAAAAAAATATTACTAAAGTAACTTGGAAGAAACAACTTAGATACTTAGTAAATAAATTACTCCAATAAAACCTTCAGACATCAGCAAAACCTAGAAACTTCGTTATTGCCCATTTTGTATAAACATTATTAATAAGTTAGTCAAACAAAGAAACAAAATGGCGAAGACGTTACCAGTAAATCCCGTACAGCCTTAACGACTGTAAATCTTACCCTTTAATTTAATGAGCTCTAAAACTCAGACCGGCTTGGAGACAAAGGTTGAAGCCCCATCTCCATTAAACCCTTTCTGACGTATTCTTGGATGTTAATGATTATCATTCATTGACGTTCTGTATCGATTGACGTTTGTGAAACAGTGATCACTATAAAAAAATATACCCGTCTGAGTTTGTTGTGTGGTTCTGCTCAGAGGGCGCGTTTGGTACCTTCGTAGCCTCATTTTAAGTTGGAGAGTGTCTTTACAGAAGGGCTTATTTTGACACATAAGATATCAAAATAGGCCCTCCTGTCACTTCCATTTGATACACAAGTGATCACTGGTATGGATTCAAAGTGGACAATATATAAATAAGTAAAATAAATAAAGATCACTCGACAAAATATGAAGTAAAAGCAAACACTAAATGTAAATAAAATAAAAGGAACTTTAACGAACTGCTGCAAATTATTGATGACAACAATTATTAACTGTTACAATATAACAAAACCGTAAAAATTGTTATAAATCAGTGAAATTATGAGCTACAATTTTATAAAATCAAATTTAAAAATAAATGTAAAGCATAATATTTCTAACGTTATATTATTTGACAAATGTATATTTATATCTGACAAATAAGGGTAAATGGAAAACTAACAAAATATGTCCATTATCTGTGGTCATTTAGAAACGTTACACAAACTAATGCAAGTCATTTCCCGGGTCATCCCCATTGTCTCATGAACCTCATATTTCACGTGTGACTTTTGTATGGGATAGCAAATAAGTGTGTAATTCTTATAATGTTATTTGAAATATATATTATACTCACCATGATCCGCGACTTTACTCCCTAAAATATTAATTTTCCAAAACAATGACACAAATATTTATATATGTCTTAACAAGAACAAAACAAAATTTGTGTTTTTATAGCCGTCTGTCATGGTATGGGCATGTTATGAGGAGAGATGAAAGGACTGTGACCAAAAGAGTGCTGGGTATGGTAGAGGGGAGATGGACAGGTAGAGGACGATGATGAATGATGAAGTAAAGATGGATGGATTGTGTGAATATGGAGAAGAAGGGAGTGTGTACAGAGATGACGAGTAACAGGAGAGTATGGAAAGAAAAACATACTGTGCCGACCCAAAAGTGGGTTAAGGGCAGTAAGATGTTGTAACCAACTTTACTTAATGGGCTTCTTTTGTTAATATAATAATTGTAAAAAAATAGTTTTTAAGGTTACTAATAGATTAGTATTTCAGTAATCAAAAATAGGCTATGACATTATATAGACTATAAATAATAGAACTCCAGAAAGCGCAAAAATTGTAAACACAATACAACACCACGTACTATGTAAATTGGAAATTACTGCGACAATAATTAGGATTAAGATGATAAGGATTTATTTAATTCCTCCCGCGGTGTGTAATCGCTGTTAAGGGATTTCCTCGAGAGACATTTCATTCCGATTACATGTCTATAATAATACATCATCAGATATTAGTTTAAGATGTGTGTAATGATTGTAATTTAATATAGCGGCATAATATAATACGAGTATCAAACAGTAGTACTTATTAGAATTATTAAAAATTATTCAAGAGTTAGATTACAATATTGTTAGGACTATTTTGGGAAAAGTTGAAAAACAAAAACATGAATTTCATAAGGACATTAATTTTAAAGAGCGTTATTAAAACCGAGAATAAATTTATTATAAAAATAACTAAATTAAAATTAATTCACATAAAAAATGCTAAAAAAAAAAACATTTTTAGAGAATTATTACGCATTGATGCGCTCCATCTTACCTGAAACAAAATAAATCAATTATTAATATGGTTTTTATTAAGATATAACATAATTTATACTTAAAATATAATCCTTTGTATTTATTGTAAATGCAGTAAATTCCAATACGAACTACATTTGAAACAAGATTTAATTTTAAAATACACTAAAAGACAAGGCCTCCCTGTAAAGGTATAATCTGCTTACAATTTCTATAGATTTGATACAAAAATAAGCCTCAGGGGACTCGCTTTGAAGCGTGTTTTAAGGTTATACATTATTAAGGGAAGGTTACACTTAATACTCTTAACGTGTTATAAGACCCACATCTATATAGACTTTATATATTTTGAATAAATATATCATACTTAAATTTAGGTAATAAAAAGAAATTAACTATATAGTCAAGTGGTTAACATAAACGTGGCCGCTGTTATACATATAAGAGATTTAGATCAATTTATTTCCATTATAAAACCTTTTAAACATTAAAAATGCGTAACACCTCTCACTCGTAACAATATTATATAAATGGAAGGCAAAGTACCTTCTTAGAACAAACGTTCCATGACGTCCAAAGCTTTGCGTTATTCAATTTACATGCAAATGGGCGACCGTGCCAATGGTACGCTGATGTATCGCGTCAGGACGTGTCCTGTGGATGTGCTGCAAGGTATCGAAGGTAGCGGGTTTGTTACTTACATTAATATATTGAGAAACTTATGTTTTTGGAAGGCATTTTTAGCAGGACCTCCTTTACACCTTTGGACTGACCGGTACATAACGTTTTTGGAAGACATTTGTAGGAGTATATCCTCCCCTTTACATCCTTGGACTGACCGCTACATAACCCATGTAATTTTTTGCAATATACAATAAAAATTTATAAATAATTAGTTAATAATTATAAAATTACTAATTACTTGAGTCTAATATTATAAAATGTATTTATTTCATTTGTTTACGAGAAACTTTTTATGATTTCATGTTCAAGAGATCAAAAGTTAATGATATCTTCAAAACCATTGTGCTCTTGTGAATTAATATTATTGTAATATTTTAACATAAATATTATAATGTTATTAAATTGCTATATTATTTTGATTACATGAATCGCTTAAGTTTATGTTCTATAGAGTGTAGTATATCGAAATTGATAGGTCGCGCCGGAGGTCAGCGGGATCGCGGGGATTTTTTAATAACATTCGACTTAGCTTTGCTGGAGATTTATTGATGTGCCACGAAATACGTCTGGAAAGAGTATGTTTTATGTTCTTGCTATCTGATTTATAATTGCCAACTTATCTCGATGCAAAAACATTAATAGTAAACAGATGTACAATGTTATGAAGTATATAAAATACAATAGTTCCAAGGATGCGACTAGATCCGGATAGATCCGGATAGATCCGGATATTACAAGACCGCGATTGTAATTGTTACGGAATTACTATAAAGTAGTTCGCGGTGAGCGCGGTCTGGAACTGTTGGCACATTGCAATACGGCGATTAAGCAATCCACCCTTGCGGTTAAGATGATGCCGAGATTTACGATTGCTCTTGAAATATGATCAATATTGTAATTGTTGTTTAATTACAGAGGAGATTAACAGCGATATTACTATTATATTGCATTGTATCATTGTATGTGTATTGGCAATTAGTAAACCAGAATTAAATGATTGTACTGATTTCGTCTGTCTAATAAAGGCTTTTTTGTTATAGATATTATTTATATTTACAACATAATTTTCATAAGTTATCGCTATTTCAGTAACTTCTTTATATTTGATATTTTGTGATGTTAATGAAAGCATTTATGTTATAATAAAAGTCTAAAAGAAAACAGAATGTATTTTTACACTTAACCACAATATGTTTGTGGAAATGTCCTTTCTGTTTCAATTAGCTCTGAACTAAAGGTTGAAAACAAACGAGGCGTCGCTGTAATGTAGTTGTTTAATGCGGTGAGTACATCGCTATTTTAGAACTGACCATCGTTTTGTAAGTGCCTTCTTGTACAGTTGTAAAAGGATTAATATATTTTTTTATTTTATTTACTTACAATATATGACAACAAGTCATATTCACTGAAAGATTAGCTGTGCCCGTAATTTATTCAATATTATATATATGAATATATATATATGTATATATATATATATATATAACTTTCTCCCCTTATCCCATTTTGGGGTCGGCACAGTATGTTTCTTCCTTCCATACTCTCCTATTACTCGTCATCTCTATACATACTCCCTTCTTTTCCATATCGTCTTTCACGCAATCCATCCATCTTTTCGGCCGTCCTCTACCTGTCCATCCCTCCACTATCATACCCATTCCCACGGCATATTATTTTTAAATAAGAGTAGTGTACTTCTTATAACATTGGCTATTGGCCCGAGAAAGTCTGGTTAAAATAGGTCCAGTCGTTTCAGATATACAAACAGATAGAAAGGAAGCGAACATTTTTAAAAATAGTTTTAATGTAATCTTAATATATAAAACACAAAGACACTCACTGACTCATTCATCGCTCTACAGCCCAAACCGTAATACCTAGAAAGCTGAAATTTGGACACAAGACTCCTGACATATTGAATAGGTGCAATAAGAAAGGATTTTGCAAAGGTCCAAACCGTTCCAAAGTTACAGCTAAAAAACTGCAAAAAATATAAAACGCCTGTTTGATACCTCCTAGGTGGTGTGGAAATTCAAACAAAATGTTTGATCACTTTCGCCGTCCGTCGCGAAGCACGGGTAACCTGCTAGTTAATGTATAAACTTTCATATGCATTTAGTTAAAAGCTGTTAATTATGAATAACAAACACTTAAATTTTATTTATAATTGTAGATTGAAATCCTATCATATGTATGATAAATAATGACATACATATATCATATACTATAGAAAAATTAATTTATTGTATATTATAAGATTTATAAAGTTACTTGTCGTATGTTGTCCATGGACCTATCCTTTGGATACGACTGACAGTTTGACTTTTCATGAGTGCAATGATAACCTAATTAAAAAATAAAAAAATTGACCCATGACTTTGAATAACGATGTCCAGTTCGAGTAAATACAGTAGTCAATACAAACATACTTTCCTAAGTACAAACTATAAACTTAAATCAAAATGATGCCAACGTTGTTTAAAACATGATTTGATTTAATATTTAATAAACAGTTTCATGTGCCACGTGTGAAGCTTGATTTATTCCTTTATGTACAGAAATAATGATGTTTTACTTTCGGTGTGTTTATAAACAATATCAAATTACGCTTTTGATATAACATTCATCTAATAAGCCTGATTAATACGATAACACCACAGCTTATAATATTCCCCATAGAATTGTAACCAGACACTATTGAAATCATGGAACAATACGCCATTGTGAAACCATCCATTTAGTGTTTTTGCGTGATTTATAACAACGAAACAGAGTTATTATTTAAAAGTTTTATATACATTAGTTAATAAAACCATTAGTATCAAATAACATTCATTGAAAAGATAAGAATTTATTAATATTATAAAGATATTATATTTGTGAGTTTGAGTTAATCTTCGGAAGTACTTATTCGATGTCAAAAATCATTTAAAAAAGTCATTCAAGGTGATATAGGTATTATATTATTTCGCTAAAAAGGTTTTTTTACAAAATCAATTTTCAAAAATGCGTTCTTTGCACCATACCTTGTGTGAACGTAGGCGGTGTCACGGAATATAGTTAGTGTTGTGATAAGAATAAACTTATATATTTTTTTATACATTATATGATACTATGGAATAGCTATATTGGTCGAAATCAAGCTTTTTCTGATTTGATATCTTATACTTGTATAAAATGACCGATACTAATAGAAAAATTAAAAATAACTATAACGAGGATTTTGTTCGAGACGTTTCGTTCCTGAGTACATCTTAAAGTAAGGCTGTGTCTCATCGGCTCAGAAAATACCGTTGGTGCTCTATTAGCCCCGAGCGCACCCTGTATAATTGCGTTTCACAACAAATTACAAGTTAGAATGAGGTAGAAACATGGACGGAGAAGTTCTGCCCGACTTGGGATAAATTGCTGGCAAGTTGATGACGTATTTTTGGATATTCCAGATATATCCGGCCATATGTGTATGTGTTAATTGTGTTATATGAAATTTATTTTAAGTAATTAAAAGCAAATATTTAAAAGCGTTTGACTGGTTATTAAGTTTTCAAGCAAACTATTTGTCATTTCTATCATCAATCTTTAATAAAACATAATTAAAATATTTTTTTTATCATCCTCAACGTACTGATAATAACTAAGATAATGTAGCTTCATTTATTTTGTAGTACTTGCAGTTATGGGAGGCAGATCCTGGTGTCAGATGAATATAAAAAATACTATAAAGCAACTCTGATATATAAATCTTCCTGAAGTTATTTTTTATCGGGTACAACATTAAAGTGTTAATAAAACAGCTGAAGCACGTTCTATCCCATGTCATTAACTAAAACCACCGCAACGCATTACAAACAAGCACCTTTTTTTAAACAAATTGAGCCAAAGGAAGGGTGAGAGTCAGAATATTTGAAATCAAACAATTATTTTACGTAAATTGCATTCCCTTTGCGCTAACAATTCTAAATTAAAGCCAAAGATACACCGTGGGAGGGAGGCGACTCGCAATTTCCGCGAATCTTCGGATCAATTAATTAGGAGCCCTTTAAATTGAACGAGCCGTTTTTAAATAAATGCTAGACGATTTTGTATGCAGGGTAGTTTGATACCGTGAAATTACTTAGTTTATAAATGTTATTGTCGAAATTTATTATCTAATGAAAGATTGTAATTATGTTTACTTAATTCGACAGAAGGGTTATCTCAAAGAGCACTAGAAATCAAGTGATAAATCCAAAACACGAACTCAGAATCAGAGACGAAGCACCTGAGATGATAATGTATGCAAATTACCTTAACTTAGCGGAGTGCTGTATCAAACTTGTTATTTGTGTGTTTTAAGTTGAGATGATTTACGCGCTGCGGATTACAGATACACACTGCTTCAAAACATCTCATATTTATCAACGTCTATTAAGTTATTAATTTATTTTACTTAAAATATATGGGAGTTTAGAAAAATATAGTATCTTTCAAGTCTATCTGTACCAAAAATAAGAATGTTATTTCATTTTTTCATATAATTATTTACAAGTATTTTGTAATCGATTGTCTTGATATTAAAATATTTCAGAAAACATTAAATTATTTAAGTTCTCGAGTCCCAATTTAACGACCCTATGTATCACAAAGCAAAGCAGTGTTAGTATAATTGGTTTCAACTGTAGCAGGTGTCTTGTGATGAGTAACTGCGTTTTGTCTGCTGCCATCTCAGCGGATATTTGTTTATTTATTATTACTTTGCCTATGACTTGTGTAACTTGTATAATTAACATTTATTTTCCAAGAAATTTATGATTACTATTAAAAAATTGCGTAAAATGAATTGTAATTTAAATGGAAATCGATTTTAAATATTTTTTCTAATTACAACCAAATTCTTTAAGAAACAATATTTTTTATTCAATATTGCTTGACTATTCAATAGAGGACTGCTCTTATAATACTGTTCCGTAAAAATGATATAATTTAGAAATAATCCGAAGCGACAGACTCTTCGTCTGTACAACTCTGGACTTTTGTGAAGGTAAGTAACGGAAGTTTGAAGACAACTTTGTAGATTATTATCAAATTCCATTCACTGCTTGCTCCAGCATCAGTTATTCTTTGGTATCTTCTCTTGCTTTATACGTTCAACTTATACGTTGTTATTTCATATTATACTGAATAAACCAATTTAAATTATGAAAATGTTTAGTGAGTTGTTTATTAAAACAACATGTCTTTTAAAATTTTATATTTATTTCTTACTTATATCTTTCTTTTATGTGTATTTTAAATAACGAGGGTTCCGAAATTATTCCCTCAAAACGCCAGACCATTATAATATATATTCATTAAATCAAATTCAATGTTTAAGTAAAACAACGGAATTGATGTTAATTATTTCAAATGAATATTGTAAATAATTTATTTTTGTTTTAAGACTATTTAATTCAGTGCTGTTTACGTTCCCTTCGGAAGGAAACATGGCGTTGTTATGAAAACAAATCCAGAAATTCTACAGACTTAGATTATAAACAATTGCCGTATTTTAATAAGGATTTGTATGGAAATTAAGCCTTTAATTAAATTCCCTCGGGAACCTCCGGCCTAGAAAACAATTGGCTGAATACAAATTTTCATAAATATTTTTATTGATAGTGTTTTTATTTATGCTTCATAACTAAATGTACTTAATACTCATTTATTTTAAATGAGATTTTAAGTTGAAAGTTGGAATTAAATTATATATACAAATAAAAAAAATTATAATTTTTTTTTTCCCAAAGCCTATGAAAGTATCTAGGATACTATCATAAAAAAATCTATTCTTAATTTGTTTTTTTATCTGTCTTTCTGTCTGATTTTAGCAGGACTGACGTATAGCTGACGCTATAAAGAGTAACTTGGCTAATTTTGTTTTAAAAACATATTTCGCTCGGACAAAGTCGTGGGCACAGCTACTGTTAAATAAAATATTTACAAAAGATTTTCATTATATAATTTAGAATGGACTATATAATGTGTTTGATAACTGAATACATTTAATTCACTTAGTGAAATCAAGCACGTCTGTGAAAGCAAACGTATAAACTTTATTATTCTCTTAAATACTTTAAACTATAGGACGACAAAAATTTATATGAAGTCTTAAAATCTAAAGGAATTCAAATTAAAATAACTTCTACGGAAGACGTATAAGGTTTTATAATAAATCAGCTTCTGAGAAAAGAAAACCGAGCTCCTAACAAAAGGAGTTCTTTTGCAATTTTTCAACTGCGCCATACGAAAATTCAGCTTAGGTACCTAACATTATTACTTCTAGCGACGAAACCAGGGTTTGTCGCTTTGAGCAAGGTACAACGCTCCCTCTATTACAAGTTACGACTTACCTAAGATAAGTGGAACTGCGATGCACTATGCGCCGTCTGGAGTACCGTCTTGACCGCTCTAACTTAATAATAAAACCTCTTCGGTTCGCTGTTACGTCTCTTTTGGAGATCCTCAATCGTCATGTTCAATAAAATATTACATATCATTTCAAAATTAAACATTATGGATTAATACTATATCGATTCCATTTTCTCTCCATTGTTTTTATCAGAAATAACATTTGTGATATGCACAATCTTTTTTTAAAACTGACTAAAGACAGTTTCTTAAAATTTTACAAGTTTAAACGTATTTAAATATTTATTGTTACCAAACATTTCAATAACCATTGCAATATATACGGAACATAAAATATTTTGTAACTTTAGCGCGCTATCCGTCCTATTTTTTTGCCTGCAGCGAGTGAACACTCGGAACGGAAAACGCTTCCTTCCTTATTTGTCTAAAACCTGACGTGGACTCGAGTGTATTCCAGTAACTTTATTTGCTTTAGTTTTCTATTTCGTAGTTCGTGTATCGTGTAAATGAGAAAGGGTCGCCGCATTTGTCATTTGTACATTTTTTTGGTGATTTATTCACATGAAATATATCACTTTTATCTTCATTTTTCTAGTTTTTTTGAATGCGAATCGTATAAAATTATCATTTTTTTTCTATTTTTATATAAATACAACAAAAAATATTTCTGTAATATTTAAGTAACAAACAAATATTTTTTAGTTTTTAAATTATAAGTACAAAAATCTATCAAACCAATCAAACTATACAACATCTGTCATTATAATTAAATACGCAGTATTCATTACATGCAAAAAGTGTATCAAACTCGGTTCGGAACTGAAAAACTGTCAGCCGTCACTCGCAGCAGAAATCCGGTTTACATACAATTTAACTCAACTTTATTAATATCGTTATTGTTAATTAATTATTATCATTACCTCGATTGATAATGTTAGCTAGAAATAATTAGTCCAAAAATAATCATAATGTCATTCTGTAAAATGTTTGGGACACTGTTTGGAATTAATTTAATATAAATTCTAAATTCTAAGTATTTGATACAAAATGTTAATAATGTGTACGAAATATAGCTTTTTTGTTGTTAATTACAGTCTATTTTATTTTCTAAACGCGGCAGAGCGGCTCCCGAGCGACTACAGAGAATTCAGTTACGCCAATGCACTTAGGATGTAAAGAGGTAACAGAGTTATTTAATTTAGAGAGAATAGGCCTAGCGTATGCGGTGAAATACAACTTTGATGGAATTAAAACTCGACTGGCAACAATCGATGCCAGAGTTCCGAACTCTCGGAATTTTAGACATACCATAAAATTGCATTAGCAATGTGTATCCTGTCTGATAATATGAAGCGTCTAAGTGAATAATAAAGCAATATATCAGTAAAATTCAACAGATCACATGATATATATATGATGAAGTTTGTTTACAATCTATTTTAATGGGTAAGAACGAATAGGAACGATAATAAGGGAAAGAAAAACTCAATAACCGTCAAATGTTGCAAAAGGTGCCGACAGCGACAAGGTACTTGAATCGACTGTGGATTGTCTGGTATCTTCCAGCAATTCTATAGTGCAATAAAATTTATGAAATACTTATAAATTTACCAACGTAATTTATTTAAATATTTAGAAAATGAAATTACTTCATGTATTTGAATAAATAAGCATTAAAGTTATCAACACGATCAGGACTGAAATCTGTTATAATGTAATTGGATTATATTTTTAATTGATCTCTATTAAAAATTTATCTAGATTAAAATTAGACAAACGTAACTAAAATTCGCTACATCTGCGGCGGAACGCGTAATGTACATTTAATATCTTTACCACTTCAAAATCTGCCAAAATGCTTTATTGCTCTCGCGAACTTGCCGGCTCCGGGACGAGATAAAACTTTACAAGTATTATGAATCTTAATCGCGGCGTCAATTTCCAAAATTGTTCGTGAGTTTTGTTTTAAAATAAAACTCAAATTTATCTCGTTGAAGGAAATTAATTTCAGCTTTTGTTGTCGCGTAATCGGTTACCTGTCCAAGATTTTGATTTCATTCTGCCTCGTTGATTTGATTTCGGTATTGTGCGGAGTCGACAATGTTCACAATTTTTGGTACTTTTTCCCTCCGATAATTGACTTCATTTTTATTTTATTTATGAGGCGCCCGCTGCCATACTAATGACTTATTTAGTTGTTCGGATTCTACTTTCCTTCTGTTCAATTGATTTTTAATTTGGCAATAACTGTTTATTGTTATGAGTTTTTAATTTTAATTTATTGTTAGGATTTATTATAACATTTTCATTATTTGAAATTTAATAAAAGTAAGACAATAAACGGTTCTTACTTGTTTTCAGGAACTAACATAAGTTTCTTAAGAGTACTGCCCATGAACTCTGTGCCAAAGGATTCCTTACAGGACTTAAGTCCAATTCAGTCCTGCTCCGGACTTAAACTTCATTTCCTACGAAAGGATATTAGGATTAAAAGTTCGTCCAGCCCTAATACCCAGAGACATCTGGTCTATGTCTGGGTTCAAAATGATATTAAATCAGTTTTAGTTTCCATTGACAAGTTTAAGTTGCTCAAAGATTAGTAATGACAATAATATGTAGCATGAAGATAAATATTTAATTATAAAATATCATGATTTGACCAAATAAATCTTATGATATCATTTATACTGCAAAATAAGTCATCAAAGTATCTGGTAGATCAAAATACAGAAACTAAGTAAAAAAATCTCTAAAATAAAACAATGCAGACATCGCACACACAGAAAAGTTTCAACTTAAAACGATAAAACTTTGAACCCAAATTGACATCAAGAATGTGTGAATGATGAAAATTTATCACTAAAACTTTTCATAATCCACACGACGTTATAAGCGCAGCCTTTGCCAGGGATTAACCGGTTATATTCCCCGAAGCGATCCTCTAAGCCGGTGAAGTTTCGGGCATCGGTCGGTCAATGGGCTCCGTAATAGGTATTCGTCGACAACTCCTATCATTACTCAGATTGCGCTGTATTAATAAATGTATCCAAACATGTGGCGTCATTGACGTGTTTATTTCGTTATGTTATGATGGTGGGTTTTGTATAGTAAGAATATTGAAAACAATTTCAAAAATTGATCAAATATCGGAAAAGAAAACAATAATGTTACACTTTTTTATTAACTATAATTCATGTTTGAACATTCACTGCAACGTCAAATTTAACCATAAGAGAAATCAGTAATTTAATCAAATCAATGATATTATTCTCTTATATAAAAGTAAAAAACGTAAAAATTAATATATTATCCAGTGCATTGTGAAGTATGAGCATGAGCAATGTATTTCGCACCTCCATTTTGCGTTCAGCACTCGGGGAGTGGGAATAAACAAGCTAACTTTTGCCATTCCGCTCTCACGACACGGTTTATGCGGATCGCATTCGAATTAAAGTTGCTGGATTAAATGTAACTAGCACTCAATAATAATTGCGACTTCAAAAGGATTTATTTTATGTTTATTGAATTTGTTTTTTTTTATATTTCATTTAAAAGAAGACTGAGATCCGTGTTTGCTATTGTACATAAAAATGATGGTTATGATAAGTTATCTGTAACTTTTAATAAATTATCAATAAAAACATAAGCTTGGTTTGAACCTGTATCTTTCTTAATAATATTCGTCGTTTTGCCTACTGAGCTACACCCCACTCGCTCTGATGCTTGCCTTCCTTGCTCTAAACATTTAACTGCAATATATTTAACAAATTATAATCTAACATTTCTAATACTGTATAATCGTGTTCAAAAGTTTTAAGTAAATATTTTGTGGATACATATATAATATGATTGTGTTTTATTTATGTAAATTGTAATTCAATCAAGCCTTAAAAAGTTCTAAGAAGGCCCTTTTATTTGATATTAAGTAAATACTAACTCTATTGTATTGTATCAGAGTTCTATTCAGATTTTAATTAATTGTCAGAAATTGAATGAATCCCTTAGGGACTTGTTATATATTGTTTGTACAGGTTTTGTCAATCCAGATTACGACATCGAATTCCCATTCACTTTCTGGAATCAATTGTTTTACTTGAAATAGAAATCAAGGGGAGTTATTTGAGAAAAAAATATCCAAAATGTAATAACTATTATAATATTCAAAATTTCAACTTAAAAAGTTTTAGGTACAATTTTGAGGGATCACTTGTACAGCAGCTTATCCGCTAAGATCAGAATATATATATTACTAAGAAACCCTTATTAAACATTTACTAATACATAGTATATTATATAATAGTTAAATATATAATTTATAACATTATATATAGTTATTTAGTTTAACGAGCGGTTAAAATATTTCTAAACACAGATAAAATTTAAAATTCGGATGAAATATCTTCTACATTTATAGTTAAAGCATTTTTATATATTTTTGTCTTTTTAGATATTATTTTAAGTATAAGTAACACATTTTATCAAATTAACAAACTTTATGTAAAAAGTTATCTTCTTTGTTGATCTAAAAACGCTAAAAAAGAAGTTGAAATTATTTTAAAAGCTTTTTTAGAGTATGAAGAATATTTTGATAGCATATTTACAGTTAAAAGAGAACTTTAATTTCTAATTCTTTATACTTAGCGATATCTATGAACCCTTGCGACGGCAATATAGTAAAAACAATACAAAAATAACATGCGTTTCTGATGGGGTTATTCTAACATTTAGTTTATTTTTGATTATTGTAGATATGTCCTGATTATATTTTCCTTATCTAGGTCAGTAGGTCAATCATTTTTTATGCAAGTTTTATACATTCTTCGAAACGTAATGCATTTTGCAGGCAATAATTAATATTTATTTTGTTGATTTGCACATTTTAGTGTTTAGTGGAGTTGTATAAACATATTTCTCATTGTACTCAAATTATAATTCAGAATAAGTATGTCAAATGTTATGTAGATTTGTTTTGTTATATATAATGTAATTACTACTTAAATTAACATCAATAGTACCTGATTTTGCCGGCCCTCATTAACTTGCACGACCGAGATGCTTAATACGTCTCCAGGTGCTGTGGAGGACAATACTATAACACGGTTACAGTTCATTAAATTGACAAGCACAATGACCGAATTAGCATCAATTTGACATATATCTCGATAGTGACCATGAGGTTCGAACGACGACTGGCGTGCGTCGAGTCCGGCAGCAACAGGCTCTCGAATAGGCGGAGTCAAAGAAATGACGCGACTGCGCGTTAAATCACCGGTTACCATGACGACGCCTCCTCTAAATGTTTGTGATTACTCCATAAAAATAAAGTTTCACTTAGATTGACGTTATTTTCAATAATTGTGTTTGGGTGTCGTCTCTTGTACGGAATTTTTTATTATTTTTAGATTATTATTTTTGCTCTACATTTTTTATTTCAACGTCATATTTCAATTATTAATTATTAAAAAGTCTTTTAATTTCTTATAAAATATTAATACGGAAAGATTGGAAATCTGAATCATTTTAAAATTATTAAAGTGTATAGTAAATATAATTGGTAAGTGATTGCTATAAAGGGAGAAGAGTACAATCGCAAAACAAAAAGTCGTCCACTTCATAAATTGCATCGCAACAACTAAGATTAAAAAAGATTTTAAATGAATGAAAAAATTTCATCACTTGTTGTTACCAGGTAATTTGTTTGATTGAATGTTGTCAAAGGATTTTTAAGAGCGTTTATTGTAATTGTTTGCGAAATTGATTTGAGTGGTTCAAAATTAAAATAAAGATCAAATGAATTATAGTTATTATGATTATTTTTGAAATCCGCTTCTAATCTGGCTTATTCATTTGTTTATTTTTATATTATATATAATATTATTTAATAACCATTAGATTATTAGAATTATTTTAAGTGCTCCTCAAATGGTCATATATTTTTAAATGAAACGATTAAATTTTCACATAAAATCAAGCGAACTAATTCAACTAAACGCATTACGTCTCACGGGCAGTAAAAATTCACTTGAGTTTGTACAATCAAAACTTTACTATATCAAGCGTTTTACTGTTCATTAAGCGATTCAGTGTGAATCTAAACTGTACTGCAGCTAAATGAGTTGAGTTAATGAAAAACTTTACCAACTGTGGGGTCAAAGGCGTTAAAACTTCCATAAGACGGATGTTGCGGAGCGCAACTTCACCAGCGTTAGCTTGTTGAATTACAAAGGAAATCTGGTTTTGTATAGGATGCGTCAACCGTTAATAATAGAAAAGTTTTCAAAAATTAATATAGATTAATATAATTTATAATAGCTCCTATTGCATTGTGTTAAGGGTGTAAATTGAATTGCATTGCGATGACAACCTGTTTCGCCCGGGCACATTCACAGGTACAAAACTAGAGTTTATCTAAAACTTTAACCAAAATAACCATATAGTTAAAACATATTATTGTTAAATTCATATGCAAGTACATTGTAGTTTCAAAATGTTATCTTTCAACGTACTATGATCTTTTAGTGTTATACTACCAAGACCTTCTATAGTATAGTAGTAGTGGTAGTACAGTTAGTTATACTACCAAGACCTTTTAGTGTAATACTACTCCAGAGACGTGTATATGCTTAACACTGTTTTGTTATCGTGAAAAATGTTACAGTGTAACTTTGTTGAAGTTGGAATTAAAGCGTAAAAGAAAACCTGGCAAGTTGTTCTGAGGCAAGTGTCATTTACCCTACCCTAATGCACCCCCAGGTAAGATTGCGAAGGCATCGACCAAGTTTCTTCATAGCCAATAAATTACCAAGTCACTTTTACAGCTCATGAGAACATACGACAAAACTTTGTTAAGTTTGGTGCAAGTTAACATTAATTTTGTGATAAACACAAGTGGATTGTGTTATTTTAAATAACTTAAAGTTTGTGTTTAAGTAAAAAATACAAAATAAAATTGTTGTTACCAACTTTTGATTAGTATTAATTATGCTGTGGTATATCACAATACTATCATATTATTAATTTGGTAATTTAATAAAACCGCTTCCATTTGCATACTGGACCACATTGTAACCTGCATTAAGTGGATAATCCCAGTTCATACTTTCATCTTCTTAATGGATGCAGCGGAAACCATTTATTGCTATCGGTAGCTTTTTATATGCACTCCGCTAGAGTGACTTTATCGAGTGTCAGTGCGGCGAAGCATTCTGTTATGTACTAACTTGTTATAAAATATATACATTATTATATTATAATATTACTATTACTTTATTTTATTAAATATATTCTTAATAATCTAAGAAAAACACACAAGTTATATTAATACTAGGGGCGCCAACAAACCCTAAATTTCGACTCGCTGCGCTCGCGAAATCTCGGGTGCCGTTTGCATATTGAGCGAAGCGAGCCCAGTGTGTTGACTTATCGTTTCCCATTGACTTCAATGGGATATCAGTTTTATGACAGGACATTAAAATTTTTTTTTTTTTTTTTTTAATGCCTTTTTTTTATTTTTTTTCTTTTAAAAACCATCTCCTGTTGTGTGTCTTTTTGATTGCAAAGTATCATAATTTCGCTTCGCTTCGTTCGCTTCGCTCAATAATAAAAAAAATATTATATAATAATAAAATCATATAAATTTTAAAAATATTTTACCATTTCAACTAAATAGAATTCAATATTTTATGAACATCAACATAAATTCTGTACATGGATTCCATTTTGGATATCCTGGAGATCGAATACTCGTTATACACCTCCTGACAATAGACACTCGTGTATGTGAGGTTTCACAATGTCCGAACCCAGGACCATCCATCTTAACGGTCTGGGATCCGTCTGTCACTGAGCCACCATTGTCTCGCTCCTGATGTTCAAATCTTGAGAAATTGTTCATACTCATCTAACATACATTGTGTGATCTTTCATTATTGTAATGAGCTAAGATTATTAATTTCCTTGTTATATATGCTATAGTATTTTGTATATTTCCTAAAATACCAAAATATATATGTCTTTGGCTAATTATGTTGAAACGACATCAATTATCATTCTTTACAATTTTGTTATATTAAATAATATTAATTATATTATCTCAATGAAATGAATTTTTGAATTTATTTAGATGTCACAAATTATATCTGATATAAATAAAAAAACAAATTAATTTAAAACTTTAACAGTAATGATATTATTCTAGGAATTATTCTTAATTAAAAAATAACCTTTTTCTTATGTATATATTTAATAAAAGGTAGATAATTCGTCAAAATTTTTGCGACACGTAAAAATAATATGTTCATATTTTTAATTATACGCCAAGGAATGAATAATAATAACGCGCCCCGCAAGACGTACGACCGAGTCATTTATTACGGACTTATTACGGAGATGCCTAGAGACTGTTACACAGTTACCCAAAGTGGATTATTGTAAACTTATCGCGAGAGAACATTCTAAAGGACATTTGTTATAACTTTAGACACGTTTTTTTTTATATTATTGACAAAACAAATCAAAATATAATATACTAGCAGGTTACCCGTGCTTCGCGACGGGAATAAACAAAAAACTGACTTTCGTGAGTATTGAACCCATGACCCTACCCTTCACATATACACGCTCTATCCTCCAACCCATCATGACTCGCTATCAGTGCGAGAAAGCCTTGAGTTTGATAACTACAGAGTTTCATTCCTTTCGGGTTATAGATACACTCTTGTTTCTCATATCGCAGCGTGTTGAGAATAAACATAGTGGCTGACTGGCCAAATAATTTTAAATTCTACTGCAATGCAATGGAAGAAGAGAGGGAGCGGGGGGTAAACTTTGCAGTTTGTTAGCTATAACTTTGGAATGGTTTGGACCTTTGTAAAGTCTTATTGCACCTATTCAATATGTCAGGAGTCTTGTGTCCAAATTTCAGCTTTCTAGGTATTAAGGTTTGGGCTGTAGAGCGATGAATGAGTCAGTGAGTGAGTGAGAGAATGTCTTTGTGTTTTATATATTAAGATAATTTTGATATTTGTTAACTATCTTGTTGTTTTTAAAGTTTTAATATTTTTAACAATAAAAAAACACATGTAATATATTCCATAAACATCTCTCTATCGAAAGTTTAATAACAAACATGCCATGCAAATATCACCTTTAAAACAATGATTTTAAGAGCAAGGGTCCTAAGTCGCAATTAACGAGGAGCGTTTGATTCCGTAATCCACCCTGTATCAGAGCAAGTAGCAATTAGAGAGGAATTCAGTTACTATGAAATGCTTAGTTTAGATTTGATTTAATTAAAGGAATTATTGATTTTAATGATATGTCTTCAACGTATCGGTGAAGCACATACATACATACTATTGAATAACTCTTATATTGCTTGATAATATTTACGTAAAACATTGAAATATTAATGTACCTTCAAACATAACATACTTATTTTAAATATTGTCTCGGGAAAATTTATTTCGCTCGTAATATAAATCTGATATCAAATAGATATTCTATCAAATACGATCCAATATAATTTGTTTCGGTCTCTTTATTATTTACCCAATGATAAAGCACTCGAATAAACGTATGGGATTCTGAGGTACATTCAATTTGTTGTAAAGTCGTTTTGATGAAATATAAGCGAGAACGTACACTTATAAGGAATTTATGTCCAAGAAATGTGTTGCGTTTGTAACCCTTTGAGACACACCGTTTAGGAGATCGTAAAGCAACAAATATAAATAATCTCATTTATATCTAATAGCATAACTTATATGAATTATTTAAGTGTAAAGAAAGCCTTATATTTATAAATAAAGATAGAATTACTTAATTTTCTAAAAAATAATTGATGGTAGCGTCTGACTGCCATTTATATTCGGGCTGGCTCGACTCAAAAACATTTTTACACTCGGTTCTGTCACTGTCCAAAAACGTTCAATGTGAAGCAGCCTTTTGCTGATCTTACCCTGTAATCTACTTGCTAATTCCCTTCATCTCCTTTTTTCTTCAAATATAACTTCTAATACACTTATTAGTTATAATGCAAATATAAAATCCAATAAATTAATAGTATACTAATCTAAGATAACTAAAGTTTATTAAAGTTCTGATGATTTGGATAAGATAAGGATTGAAGATAACTTTTTACTTGTAGTTTTAGTCATTTTTTTAATATTAGAGGAGGGAAAACGAGCTTGCGGGTCATTGTTAATATGTGATCACCACCGCCCATGAACTCTTGCAACATCCGAGGAACCCAAGAGCGTTGCCAGCCTTTGAGGTAGGTAAATGCCTTTTTTGAAGGTACCCATGTCATTTATATTTTAATAATATATTTGTATTCGACTGTGTGTGTGTGTACCAGCGGCACCGTCGTTAGACTGCTTTGAGGTGATGTTATTTATGATGCTGACGACAAATAAAGAGGTTCATTAAGATGTTTTGAGGCGGCACGATTTATTTGTATGTTTTCAATATCGTTAAATTGTGCCACGCGGGGTTTCAATAACCGTATAACGGTTCTTATATAATTTGTATTGATGCTATTTGAATATTGCTTGATTTTCTATTCAGACGACTATTTGATGAAAGGTGGACTCACATTTAACAATTTAAATCATATTACTTACTAGGATCCGACAACCGGGCGCTGCGGGTGTTGAACTGAGCTCCTCTCCTTTCTTCTTTTCTCAATAACTTTTGAATGGATAAACATTTTTTCAATCTGTTTTCACTATAACATCCGCGTTCGGCTCAAACATACATGAGAAAATTTTTAAGCTAATTATGGAGACAACTAAACACAAAAAAGGTTTCTCAAACGGTTAAGAGCTTTATTTACGCTCAGCTTAATTATTACCAAGCATTTATTTAAATAAAAAATAAAACAAGATATAATTATCTGTTGTATTTTATTAACCATATTATGAAACAATCTCTAAAATCAATAAATAATGGCGGTCGTCTTTATAATGTTATATGGAATCAATGAACATCACTAGTCTCTATATCATAAAGCCAAAAAGTCCAAGGATTACTAAAACGACGATAAAAACAAAGTGAATAGGTTTGTTTTCACCCGCAGAGGTCTTCTAGAATTTTACATACATCCGTACGGCGTTCATAAAATATGTCGTTGAAAGAGATTTACGAACGGCTAAGTACCACCGGCCTCACGTTCACACCATAAAACTAAGGCTTTAACATAAAAGTGTGCAACACCATCACGATACTATATTATTATTAACTTCCTTTTACTATCGACGATGAATAAGATAATATTAAATGTATAAAATGACTCGCGTGTACTAGGGAGTAATAAAAATTATAATATATTTTTAAGATTTCCTTTTTCTTATTATTATTATTATTAGGACGACGTATCAAATTCTAGTTGTTTATACATTGCTCACTAAATATTGACGTTTGTGAGACAGTGATCACAATAAAAAGAAACTGTCTGAGTTTGTTGTGTGGTTGTGCTCTGAGCAGAGCAGGGCGCGTTTGGAACCCTCGTAGTCTTAATTTTAAATTGGAGAGTGTCTTTACAGAAGGGCTTATTTCGATAAGTAAGGTATCAATACTCCTGACACTCCCACTTGACGTACACAAGTGATCACTAGTATTGATTAAATTCATTATAAAATAAATAAGCCATCATCCATAATCTTTAACAATCGAATAATTTTGATTATGACTATTAGTATTATAATCCTAACACGAGAAGGCGTCGGCACGAATCTAACTTTGAATTCCCAAACGTCATAAAGTAGAAATTAAAATTGAAATAAAAGGCAGGCGAAATTCTTGTAAAATTGAGACGAAATTACACGGTTCCAATGTACCAGTGATTCGGGTCGGGAACGAATAAAAAATATAAAAAAACACATATCGCCCGAAAGCCGACAACTTCCAAATTTTTTTCCTTTTTTTTCCCATTCGCTTTTTATTTTTTCCTGGGTTGCCAGCTACCGGCATTGCGATGTAGCTAGGTGTTTAAAAGTTGATGTTTTTTGTAAACTTTTCGTCCGAACCGTAGTTTACAATGCGTTTGTATATATTTATATTTTATTATAAATTGTAATCAAATTAAAAATCTTATTAATATTTATAATAATTCAAGAAGCTTCGAACCGATGACTTGTGTTAGCATTGTTTGATAAAATTGCAAAGAAGTTTTTAAAGTCTCGGCCGACTTGAAAGAAAAGTTATGAAATAAAATCAGTAAACAAAGACTTAACATACAGATAAAAACAAGTAATAAGCCTTGCTGATACAATGATAGAAGTTGTACAATACCTTCGGCATTGAACAGAGATCGGTTCGCGGCTTCTTTATATTTTCTCGGTTTACTCGTACTTCAATTGCCAGTGAATTCAATAGATATTTTTAAGTGGCTTCCCCGGGCTTAGAATTGTTCTGCCATACAGAGAAATTATATTTATGTATAGATTTGTTTCAGAAATTTTATTGAACAAACGATACCGTTGTGCGAGTGAATTGTTTTTCTTACTTTTTTATGTATGTTTATTTAATGTATAGTATATTTGAAACCTTATTAAATTTTATTGTTTGTATAACAATTAAATATAACATTAAAAATATCACAGAATAATTATGAGTAGGTTGAAAAAAATGACGTGTCAAACTTCAATTTTTACTCTGTGACATCACGAAATTAATTTACCGTCGGCGGAGTAGCGAAATTTTTTAAATATATTAAAAATATTACCGTTAAAATATAGACAAAAATCCGAAGCATCAATAATTGAATTTCGGTTCCCCGTAAACATATTATAAATTAATATTGGAACCAAAAATGTGATGCTTACTAAAACGTGGCGACCTTTTAATATGAAACATCCATAAATACTCGACCGGAGAGGTTCATTTGAAACTTGGAAGGTTGACGTTATAAAATCTTCATAATACCGACCGCAGCTGATGCTGTATTCAATTTTAAATATCGAAAGATTTTTCAATGTTCAATTTGTCGCGAAATCTCTATCGTGATAGCTTAAGGTCGGTACACAAATGAAAAAAACATTTCATCACAATTAAAACGTCTATTGTATTGATATTAAATGTTTATTAAATTCTCTGTTTCTAATTTCTTAATTATTTGTTCTTTGCGAAAAATAATAATTAATAATTATAGTTTATAAAAGTAATATGAATTTTTGGTTTATATTATTTAACAAATATTAGGAATAAATATTTGTTATATTTAGAAGAAAATTAACTGAGATGAGAAAGTAATTTAAAATGAAAGAAGTATATTAAATCTAATAAAACTGTAATAACATCAAAAGTTCGTGTAATAAAAAATCTATCGCACCAATTTACTCGGAGTCCATAAAATGCGAATGAAGAAACTTATCAAAGGAAATTTTCTCATGTTCTACGTGAAGCAGAAGCCATCAAAATTCGAGGCAGTTTTCCTTGACTGGGATATTGTGAGATACCTTATATTAAAATGTAATAAAATTCCCATCGCTAATATAATTTCGTGGTCCGAACATAAGGTTCGGAGTTCACGGGCTGACATTTTTATGATTTTATAGCACATAAATTTATTTTATAGTCGCATGTTATTAGTAAGTCGTGGAATATCTGACGTATCTTACGTTTAAAATTATATAACATGATCTTCAATGGATATTTTAAAAGAACGACCAAAATTTATATTGAAGACGCTTAAAATCTAAAAAGAGTGCCTAATAATTTTCTGTCTAATTAATCATACCTCATATAATGAATATTCAAAAATAATTATAATGTATTAATTATTATTTGTATGTTAAAAAGGCAAAGCGACTATTATTAGTCTGTCCCGAGCCTAAAGCAGGCGGGAGTCGCGCGGCGGCGCTGTCGGCGATCAATCGATACGCCGTCGCCTAGCAACGATCATGTTGCAAAATAAACAATCACAATCGAGCCTCCGAGCAAATTTACTTTCTTATTTTATTACTTGTGTCAACATTTTAGATCGATATTATCCGATTATTTACTCTGTAATGTTTTTCTAAGTGACTGTACAAGATGGTTCTGTTGCCGCCGTGCACTCCCGACATTTGCGGGAAGGATTTTCGGAATTCCTTGAAGAAGCCAAGTCCTAACTATCCGCATGGGAATAGGATTAAGAAATGCCGGATTGTACCGGCCTTTACGATACAATCAATGCAGAAGAACACTAAAGTCGTGCCTCCGCCTAAATGTGGTGTGTACGATCCTTTGCCGTCGAAGCCTACAATGTTCAGGAGATGTTATCAAAGGGGCGAGTTTCCGGTGTCTATAGAGTTCACTACGGGCGGAAAACGGCTGACTTGGAAGGTAAGGTTCAATATGATTTTAATTTAAAGTCTTTGTTGGCTGAATTAATTGACTTTAATATTATTGAAGTGTATTTTAATGAAATTTATTTTAGAGTATATTGGTTATAGGGCGACCAAGTAAAGTTATTAAAATTATGTAATAAAAATTAATATATATATATAAACGTAATAGACACATTATTATAGAGTAACATATTTCATAATATAGGTTCCCATAGAAAAGCTTGATTTTCACCACTACCTTCCAATGTTCTTCGATGGACTCGCAGAAGGCACCTACCCTTTCAACTTCATTGTAGAGCGAGGTATTCACGACCTGGTCACCAAGGGATCCTACAAAATATTGCCTGTCGTACCGCAGCTTATTATACCAATTAAAAGTAAGTTAAAACATATTTAAATGTGTCTTATATTATATATATTTATTATATCAAATTTTATACAAAGACAATTCAAAAATAACATGCAGAAAGATTAAAAACCTAGTCGAGATCCAGGTAAAAACTTAGGAAGGTTTCATTTAAAAGGAATCTCAACAAAGTTTTTATTATCAAAGAGATGAGCCAAACATCATGCAACGTGATATGTCTGTAATAACGTCGAGGGAAAATAATCAAATTCCGAGTAATTTTCAGATTAAACGTGTAAAACGATCACCAGGTTTTAAATTTCGTTTAGTTTTTTGTAAAACATTCCAAAGGATTTCAGTTGTGATGATTTATATCATGACTATTAACCAGATTATAATAAGTATATAGAGTAGATTAATTTGATTCAAAATGGATATGGATGTATAAAGCATTCTGTAATTTCCAAGATGCCCTGGCGACAAAGCGGCCATCGGTCCTGTGTCACGCTCTCAAATGCATTCAGATGATTGTGACCGGCTCCGACAGGGTTGGCGAGGCGCTTGTCCCTTACTACCGTCAAATACTACCCACACTCAATCTATTCAAGGATAGAAACCGTGAGTATGGATTATTCTTTTGTTTATCACTTAACATTCGAAGAGATAATCTTATATTCCTAATATCATCAACGAACCTCTCGAATTGAATGTTTTAAATAGCTTGTGAGCAGTTGTTACATGGCATCGTTTATATTTACACCCATCCATCATTACAAGTATCAAATTGACGACCATGACATGATATTGTTTTCAGTCTAATAGACTCGTTGGGGCGCCCGAGTAGATTAATTATACGTCGTCGGGACAACGTTGCGAATTTTGGGCGTCACGCTCCGGCTTGACACCCGACCGCATTGTTACGGGAATTCTGCGAGTTCCAAGCGCGTTACCTTCGCTTTGTTGACTTGCGACTATTCGTTTCGTCCCTTTATACATCTGTAGACTTATCACTCGATTTGTTATATATCAAATTATTTTAGAAAATTATGCTTATTAATCCAATCCCATCACAATAGACAAAATATATTTTAAATTTTAAACAGATAAACCTTTCAGAAATCTAGCAACATATAAATCAATAATATTATGTTACTAACAATAATCAGTACTTCTTCTTATCCTTGCACATAAAATGTATATTTAAAACACAGTGACTAAATGAATTATAATTTACGTGAGGAATAATTTAATTCCGGTTGAACCAAAATTACAGCATTGAAATGCTAACACAACATTCTTAGTGTAAACATCCTTTGAAACACGGAGTGGTATGTTTGTGCCTTGCGTCAGTTGCGTCGCAAGTTTGTGTTGCTTCACGCCTTCTCATTTCTCGCGTTGCCAAATAGTTGCGGTTGAGCGAGGTGTCTTCGTTGTTTTACTAGGTTTATTCCGGTAAGGTAACATTTGCAAATTATCTCCCGTGTTCTTTAACTACAAGCCTTACTAATACAGCGCTAAAAACTTGTAAAATATACTCTGTTCATGAACCTTGTAAAGCACAGTTCCAGCGAAAGCTAAATAGAAAAATACAATACGAGCTGAGCTCTCTTGCCCGAGTAATGTATAATGTAAATGGTTAGATTATACTTTTAAAAAATACAACCTAATGTTGTCTACTTTTTGATATTATAATTAAAATGCCGTGAAAGTCTTTTTACTTTCTCTTTTCAGACTATGGCATGTTAAAGTAATTAACCGGGCATATTCAGATTACATATTTTATGCACATGTTATATTTCATTATATTTTTATTTAATGCATTTGAATAAGTTTTACAAATTTAGTATTGTTTAAATACTTTCGAGAAAATAAAATTATTTTTGCATATGAAGATTATACCGACAGTCATGTCTGTTAGCTCCTTATTTTATTTGCTCACATATTATTCAAAAGATAGATAGCTAGTAAAAAGTAACTAATTTCAAGCAATCATTATTAGTTCTTCCTATTATTATTTTGTAGAATATCCATAAGATTTTATGTCTCTTTTCAACCCACTTTCGAAGTAATGTAACTAGAAATATTTACTATATATAACTGCAATATGTGTATAATATATAGCTATAATTTTTGTAATCGTGTCCTACTTGCGGTGACCAGTCGTATTGCTAGGATTTCTTTTTTCTTATTATTAATTATCATTAGGAGGACTTATGAAATTGATTGCGATGGTTCTAGTTGTTCGTACATTGCTCATTAACTATATTGACGTTTGTGAGACAGTGACCACAATAAATATAAAAAAAACTGACTGAGTTTCTTGTGTGGTTCTTCTCAGACAGAGGGTTAGAACACACTTAAGTCTTAATTTTAATATGGAGAGTGTTTTTACAGAAGAGTTTATTTAGATAAGTTTGGTATTATAATCCTGACACTGGTATTGATTCAAAGTGCAAAAGATACTAGGGGACGACTTACTGCGCTCGCGAAATCTCGGGTGCCGTTTGTATATTGAGTGAAGCGAGCCCAGTGTAATGACTCATCGTTGCCCAATGACTACAATGGGATATCAGTTTCTTGTCGTGACATAAAACAATTTTTTTTAAACCATCACCTTTTTGGTTGCAAAATTTCATAATTTTCCGTCAAGTAGTTTTCAAGCCTATTTGTGACAAAGAATGTGAAAAAGTCTCCAGTAGAACGCTCCGCTCGCTACGCTCCCTTCGCTCAAATAATGAATAAGTAATTTTGTGTTAAAGGTAACATGGGTTCCGGTATAGACCACACGACTACCCGCGGGGAGAACGTCGCAGATTTGATCGAGGATACGCTCCAGATCCTGGAGCGCTACGGCGGTCCAGACGCGTTCATCAACATCAAGTACATGATACCCACATATGAATCATGTGTGTTGAACTAGGTGGTGTCTATCCGATGCTCTAAAATAAATTATGTTTGTTATACCTGCCTTGGATTACAATATCTCTATAATATTTGGTTATATTCTAATATTTCATTCCATGGATTTGTTATATGTAAAATTATTTTCATATACCTGTTTAAATTTTGAATGTATTTTTGAAGTTTTTTTAATGGTTTAGATTTTATTAAAATATTTTAATATGATTTAAAATTACTTTGATCTATTATATTAATTGGTAATAATTTAATCTGTATTAAAATTTTCTTAATCAAGATATTTTTTCAGATATAATATAATGTTCACTAAATTTATGACTTGCACTTGCAACTTATTAGAAGGACGCTTTCCATTTACAATACCATATAATAACATTTGCATAATTTGCTTCATTGTTACCTAGTTAGTGCATTTGGTAATGGAATATATTGGTTCTAATCATACTAAATAATAACTATTATTATTATATTTATATTTACAATGTAATGTGTCGTAGTTAAACTTTTTTTAAACAAAATTTGTGTTAAAAGTGAATTAAGTTTCTTCAACGTTATTTTAATGCGCGGTGTAAAGATGGATCGCTCAGACGCCGCAGCTCGAATTAAAATTCCACGAATTTAGAATTTCTAAGTGGATGTGCTCTTAATGAAACTCTAATGTGATCGATCTATTGTAATACTCACTGTTTTTATATACAATGTTGTTTAGTTTGTACTGGTGTTTCGTGTTAATTAATTTTTATATGTTGCATTTTTTTAATATAATTTGATTTGCTCAAATGTGTTATTATTTTTACCTACTTTCATATCTCCGAGTAGTTTGGAATTTATTCTGGTTAACTAATATATTTTAATATCATAGTAAAGTTAAAAATGTCTTCCCAATAACAGTAATAGATCTAGACATTTCAAATTGTGACTCTGTATTAAGCTGTAACCCAAATATAGTTATGGCGATTATTAAACGCGGTCCGCTCCCACCTCCTGGGAGCTCCAAGTCAATATTTGGATCAAAGCGATTTACATGCTCTGGGGCCGAATGTCGCTATGCATGCATGCAATTTGCATTATAAGTTACTTTAGTTTCGGATGCTATGTATGACCTATCTTAACTAGATTGACTAAACATGTTTCGGAATGGCTCTCACCAGACTTACTTTGATGTACAAATGGACCTTGATTACATGCAAGAGAATGTATATGGAAGATAATATTAAAAATGATATTATATAAAATACTATGAAAATTTATTTAGCAACTCTAACAAGGTAACATCAAAGCAGTTTCAGTGATCTACCACTTGAAGACTATATGAGATCTTATAACATGCTTCACTTTATTTCCTATTAAACTACAACAGAATTAAGCTAAGGGATAATTAATAAAAATGTTATATAAGAATTTATTTTATCATTAAAATAATTATATGCAGCCATTTTGTATAATATTTATGACATTATAAGCGTGACTGGCTCCAAAACGCTATCAGTAAAGTGAGGTGAGGTAAATATTAATATAAATGGTGCGGACCAAAGGCTTCGGAGTACATTTATCAGTTGTTCGCAGACGCTGGTGGGGTTGAGCGACACCTTTTAGTCGCCTAACATTTATAACGGGGGTGGCGCGGTGTTAACTGTAGAGAGGCTTGAAGGACCACCAAAAAATTACATAAATAAAAAAAGGTTTAGGTTAAAAGAGATATTCAAATATTATTATTCAAAGAGATCAAATATTTAATCTTATTTATACAATATTGAAATAAATAAAACAAAATTCTATCTATTTAGTTGTTACCTGATTTACATAAATATGGTATATGATGTATGTAATTTTATTAGAATATAATATTTTTATTAAGTACACTAGTTTGTCCCTTCCAGACTTAATGCATCTGTGTAGAACGTCTCCAGACTCGAATAATTTATCTTGGGACCAATCAAGACGGTAATTTTCGTGAAGAGTGCGCTCCGAAACTATTTCAGCCGGCCCCAAGTTCCATTGTTGGACAGCAAACTATATTTTTTATTCTTTATCCCATTGTTTCTTTTCAAGTAAAAGTCACGTAACTTTTTTAATAAAAATATTAGTTATCACAATGAGTGATTTTTAAGGACCACTCCCTTATCTCTGCTATTATTAAATTATTTTTATCTTAATATATAAAACACAAAGACACTCACTCACTGACTCATTCATCGCTCTACATCCCAAACCGTAATACGTAGAAAACTGAAATTTGGACACAAGACTCCTGACATATTGAATAGGTGCAATAAGAAAGGATTTTGCAAAGGTCCAAACCGTTCCAAAGTTACAGCTAAAAAACTGCAAAAAATATAACGCGCCTGTTTGATACCTGGTGGTGTGGAAATTCAAACAAAATGTTTGATCACTTTCGCCGTCCGTCGCGAAGCACGGGTAACCTGCTAGTATATTATAAAGGTAACGATATCATATTCTAATAGTGACTGATATAAACTTGTATTTTTAGTGACCAAACTCAGAATTCAATTCTTTTTAATTTGAATCACAAGATACTGAAAAATCTAATCTTCGATTTAGCAATTTCGATCAAATCTTTATTGACTTTTGATTGGTCGAGATCAAAGCACTTTAATCTCGAGTTAATAATTGTTTTTACAAGAAAATTTTAACCATTAATCGAAATTGCCAAATGTAAACCCAAAACATGAACACGAAGACGATTACATCACCTGCAATTATGAGTGATCTTATATGTGTGTTTGTGTGTGTGTGTATAATTACCTAATTCATATTCTGTACTCAACTTTGATATTCGCCTATGTTGCTCTTAACTGGTTCTAAGTTAATGGTACGTGACTTTGTAATAACATTAAAATTTTCGAAGGAGCATAAATTAGATGCTGGCTGTTGATCCAGATACATAAAAATATTACATCATTATTTATTAGTTTTAAAATATAGTGGAATTTAATTTGGAATGAAAAATACAAACATAAAAATATTACATAATTATTTATTAGTTTAATACAGTGCCATTTTATTTAATGAAAAAAGCAAAAGACTATTCTTGAAATCATTTTAAAAAACATTTATTAGTTTTTAAATATTATTGAATTTAATTTGGATTGAAAAGAAACAAAACACCTTTTTATTTAGATTCAACTTTTTGGAATATCTAATTATATTCTAATGTATAACATTTTTTTTTAATTTTATATTATGGAAAATGTATTTTAAATTTCCCACAAGTAGTGTGCTTTTTTGTAGTAGAAAAAATAAGTACATCGTATCCACTAGTTGCTTCATATTTGTGTCTATAATGTAACAGAAGTACTCTATGAATCATAACCCAAAGAAAACATGAACTAGAAAAATACAGCCTTATACAGTGCTAGTAACGTCAATAGAAATACACACACTATCATAGTTACACTCACACTAATAAAATCATAGTCTTATACTAAGATGCTGAAAATATTATCTTCTTACCTTGATAAGGTTTTATTTTATTATCAATTGACATATTATCAAACTCTTGTATTGAACGGTAGGTAGTAACTATTATAATATGCTAATTAATACGAAGATGTTTTAAACTCAAATTTTATTTATTTGGATACAAAGTATGTGTATGACTTATTTTATTTTTACATATATTGAAAAGATTAGTAAACGTTTATTATTTGGAATTTTAAGTAACGAAATAAGAATCAATTAAATGGATGTTATTATTAACACTGCTTTTTATATAAGGTTCCTTGGTTATTGTGAATATATTTACATATATGTGTAATAGACCAAATACAAATGCTCTTACATAAAAATAATTCTAAGCATTGCTAACACAATTTTTACAAGTTCTTTTTCACCTTTTACTTTTCTATAAACTGTCATAGTGGCATGTCGTGAACTCCATTCATTATAAATGGTCTGCACTTTTTACTTTTGATCATCGCTTTTAAATTTTAAAACAAATAATATAATAATTTCATTTGTAGCATCTTTCTAATATTATTCTACACTAGACAGTTTGAGACATAGTTTAGGATTCTAGAAAACATGTAACAAATATTACTTCCGTCTCGATATTATTTTGTTACATTAATTAAGAAGGCTCATGACACTGTGTCTCATTGTGAATAGCGATTTGAACTCATAGAGATCCAGATTCGAGTCTTGCTCATCTTTTTATCAAATATAAAACATAATATGTGTAAACAATTTCAAACATATTAGTATATAAAAAGGTGTTTAGAGATCAGTAAAGGATCAATATATTAATTTTTCTGTGTAAATTTATATAGACAAAGTCGGGACAAGAGCTAGCTATAGTAAAAGTCATAACTAACCCTAAAAAGCACTGCGCTATCTCCCATTCCACGCAATGAATGCTCTCAGAAAAATTGCACCGATTAATATCACAGGGCGACTGTAATGCCATATTTTTCATCATTATGTCCTCATTAAAAGAAAGGCACTGCAATCGGATCACGGCGGAAAGATTTCAGACAGAGTTATTATTCAGTCTGCGTTTTAATATACGGTCTTTATAGATACCAAATTTTTTGTTATTTGAATTGGATTGTATTATAATGGTTATATATTGTGTGTAAAATAAACTACTATTCTATTCTATTAACTAATTCGTCATTTCATTAACACTAAACCTACCGACAATTCTTGTATACCTGTTCCTACCGCACGCCGTCAAATTGACCGATAATTAAGAGTTATTTTATTATATAACGCAGGTAATAATGGAAATAACTAAAAGTAAAGAGTGAAGAAAATATTATATGCATAATCTAAGAATTGTCATGTAGTTTGATAACGATATTACAACGTTTAAAAATGTGTAAGTTTTACAAAAGTTAAGAACGGTCAATTTGACCGGTACTTGGGAGGTTTAGTGTTAACAATCCTATATGAAAAGCTAGTTTCAAAACCCATACCGTCAAAATTCCAGACAAGTTTTGTTTTCATCACAAATAAAAAGGTTTCCCGCCGATTGAATCGCGATGATCAATTTTCAATAGAACGTGAGAAATACGATCATTTTTGAGCTCTCATTCGCTAATAGACATACGTGTATTAAAACTTCGATCGGTAGCGTCAGCGGATACGGCTTCTGTGGGAATTAATTTAGTTTGAAAAATGAAATTTTTGAATAAACGTTTTTTCTAATACGTCTCTTATGATAAGCTATTAATGAAATATTCTTGTAATAAGAAAATTGTTTTGTTTTTTTGTTGGTTTTGCCTTTTAGTAGAATTTATCCAAATGCAAGAATAGTTTCATTATTTTATATTTGCTCTACTGCCATGGTTTTTGAAGTAAAACCACTTACAAACATATATCTTGGAATTAGCGATATTATTTTTATTAGATTTATAATGTAATCTAATCTAATCTAATCTAATCTAATCTAATCTAATCTAAATATTATTCTATAAAATTTAGTGTGACAAAAGCGCACAATGTTGTTACCCGGGTTGAATTACGTCTGTACGTGTAAAGCGAGAGCGTTACAAGCACTTCATGGTGACAGAGTCGGAGGGAAGAGTTAGTTAACATAATTGTATGTAAATTGTAAGGCTTTTATTTACTTACTTTTAAAATATAAGGACTATTGAACCAGATATTAAAATTATTGATTTTGGATTGTATCGATTCATTAATAATATTAATAGTATTGTTATATGGACATTGTTATATATTTAATCTATTAGCATTAAATTGCTGTCTTGTAAACGGATACTATTTTATTTTGTTACTCTAATAAAAGAAACTAATAGAAGATTAAGATTAAAACCTCTCTAATTCTTATAATAAATCATAAATTTCCATTAAAAATTCCCAATAATATTCAAAGCTTAAAGCATTATTATAAAAACATCGGCTTATCTTCAATAACAAATGAAAATATTCATAATTGCTTGTTATTCGTTCTAATCCTCTTCAGTACTCGACTAAACGAGCCGGTAGAAATTAAAACGATTCAAATATGAAAACACTCGATTTAATCCGCTATTATTAAACAGACCTACACACATTTTATATATATCATATAAGCTCTTCAGACAAGTATCGAATACTATGAAATAAAATGCATGCATAAATGTAAGCTATTATTTTGAACGGTGGAAGAATCATTTTGAGAAGAGGAGCTTTAAAATAACTACTACCAATCTTAATATAGTATATTAATATATTTAATTCTAACAAAGAAAACATACAATGCAGTAATCCAATATATTATCCTGGGGCAGACTATTTTGCTTCACCTAGACAAATTTTGCCGGGAGATAAGAAAGAAACAAGCAAACAGGACAAAGACATTTGGGTTTCCGGCATTAATGCGGATTACTGGAACAGGATTGGAACAGCCCTTAGTTTTTGGCCAAGATAATGGTGATTAAATGAATTTAAGGCGTTCCGCTCGAAAGCACTGGGTTTTGGGGCACATTTTATTGCTCTAGTTGGGTTGTAAAGCGAAATCTGAATGATCTAGAACATTTAGACTGAATTCATTTTCTTTTAAAGGTGAATTGTATGGTTTGAATTAAAATAATGTTACATATATTTTTAATGCAAATAATATTACATGGAGGTAAAAAAAATGTTTGGAAAATAAATTCAGGAACATAATTGTTACTGAGCTTCTCTTCCAAGCTTAGTTTTAAGAAAAAAATAATTCACCGTCCTTGGCTTTATTATTCAAAGAATTATTAATTCACGATACTTCTACTTCTAGATTTTTATTCTAATAACGAATTAAAAAGCTTAAATACTAGGGGCGCCAATAAACCCCTCAAATTCGACTCGCTGCGCTCGCGAAATCTCGGATGCCATTTGCATATTGAGCGAAGCGAGCCCAGTGTATTGTATTGACTCATCGTTTCCCATTGACTTCAATGGGACATCAGTTTTTTGACATGATATTAAAAAAAAATTTTTTTGAGGACATTTTAATTTTTTTTTTAAACCATCACCTAATGTGTGTCTATTTGATTGCAAAGTTTCATAATTTTCCGTCAAGTAGTTTTCGAGGCAATTCGTGACAAAGAATGCAAAAAGTCTCCAGTAAAAAGCTCCGCTCACTTCGTTCGCTTCCCTCAATAATATAAATTTAATATAACATATTTTTAGCCAAGATAAAATTTATTATAGCTCTACACGTTCCGATCTAAAACAGAATCCATAATAGCTATGTTCTCGCAATAATTACAAGCTCATGGTACTGACAGCAAATCAATATGTATGGTATTGTTACTATAATTATGAAGCCCTTACAATTGACCCCACCTTGCTAGAGGCTTGTCGAATCAATTCCGGTTAGAATTTCTGTACGATAAACAACTGAGTCTTAAATATTAAAACAGATATATTTATATAAAATTAATTTCACCAGACTTTTATGCTTCTAAGTTTCTTTAGTTCAAATTACAATTAATTTTCTTTTTACTAAATATAGAGTAGTTTTATTCACCCCTCCCTAAACATTTCTATTTGGTCTGAGAAAACCGGCACGTGTAGTTTCCACTCCACTAATTTGAAACGTCTGAAGCGAAGACACTTACTACCATTGATGCTCGGTTCCAGGTATTTTAACTGCTGGTTGCAAATATATTATTTGATACCTTTTAAAATTTTATGCCAATACTATATGTGAAATTTACTTGAATACATCTTTGGAATATTAAATTCGATCAAAATGTCGCTATGATATTAATATTATTATGATCTTAGAATTATTTTCTAGAATTATATAATAATAAGATAACACTGCTCAGTCAAGTAAATACAGCAAACAACTTTCCAATAAGTATTTACTGATTCTCGCATTTCTATTTTAACACCTTGATAAGTTTATCCGTTTGAGAAGGCTTCTCGCTTCGCTTCGCTTCAGCTGTTACTTCAACTTATAAAGATCATAGTTCCGATATTTGTCGTTAACAAGTAGAACTGTTAAGGCATGAACACACTTCAGATTTAACATTTTTAAATACCAATTGGTAACTTTTCATCAAACAAAATAACGTAAGGGCAAAATTGAAAAATGTTTTTAAGATAATTTGGTGTCAAATAAAAACAGCTTAATAAAATAAAGTTCAGTCTAAGTGTTTTTTGAGGTTGAATATTTAAGAGTAATAAATTAAAATACATAAATTATTAAGTAAGCAAAAATATTGTACAAACTTTTGAATTTACATTTTTGATACAAATATATTTTTTCATATTTTTGTAGTTACATTTGACAATCGCAGTTTTAATAAATGTTTAATAAATGTTTAATAACATAAATTAATAAATAAATTGTATATAAGATTGCATGAAAACTGAACTTTTTTTTTGATGCGAAAACGCGACCGTCGGCGGGTAAATTTTAATTTCACTATATTTTTAAGTGTTCTTATTTCAATTACTAACATCTATTTAGTTTTATCTAAGTACATTACTTATATCCCACAGGATCTAAAATCTTATTTTGTAAATTTAGAATGATCAATTATTATCCTGTTATAATTTAATGTTATAGCTTAAACACAAAGCTCTGTAAAGTGTGTTATAGTTTAATTTTTATATTTTAATGTATTTTACCCCAAATTTTTTAGTTACGTTAACTTTTTGAGTTAATATGCACAGATTTCTTAAGATTACAACTTTATGTACAATAAGTAAATCAATGTGTATTGTTTAGTTAGTTAGTTAGTTACTAGTTAGTTAGTTAGTTCTGTGTACCTATTTCTGCTCTTTTAATTCAACTTTGTCACTTTCATAGGTAGCTGGTAGATATCTTTTTAGAGATAAGCTCATCCAATGCTTTTCATGTTTCTAAATATTTTGTTATTACTAAATCTGGTATGTGAATAAATAAATAAATAAAGTAAAAATCGTAACCAACAAACAGGTTTATTTAAACTGTAATATTAAAAATGTTAGAGCTACAAATGAATAGGCTCTTTCGTTAAAATCGGAGATAGACTTAATTAAGGCTACACCCAAATACCTGAATCTCAATAAATGATTTCGCGCAATTCATTATCTATAAATAAAAGCTCTCGGAGGCCGGAGGTGGAGGATAGTGCGAATCAATATCAATTTCATTTCATACGTGCTTTATCTGCTGTTCCAGTGTTTACAGAACACCCACTGACCTAGATTCCAGGTCACCTGGCGTTATGTAATATTTCGACCAATAGCATAAGAGCGTGTGTCAATTGGTTAACTTTATTAACCAATGGTCGGCCTAGGCGTGGCATGGCAGAGTGCCAGGGTCGTTTTACGCCTAGCACTTGTTGATACTGTTGGAAAATTTCCGTTTTCCAAGTATTTCAGCTCGGTTGGCTCAAGGTAGGCCCAGTGAGGTTCGACTTGATACCTAAATACACTGATGTCTGCTCATTGGTTAGCTCCAGATAATAGTGGGTAACTTTAATAATTAAATGCTTACTACTTTTAATTATACGATAATTTTTAATATGCACGACATTGTCAAAAAAAAATCTCAAAAATAAAATATATAAAAAAAAAAACAAAATTAGGAAATAATTATAAACATAAAAATCGCAATACATTCGCATACATTAAGTCAAGAATATCTACAATTAATATTTCAGGGCTTAAATTAAAAAATATCAAAATATATTCATTTCAAGTGTAACTATAAAATAAATAACTCCAATATAAATAAAGACGATATCTGGAAACATAAGTACAAGTTAAAAGCGCAAAGAGAGAACATCATCATAAGGAATCATATCATAATACCGCGGTTTGGCTCCGTGCCTAGATAAGACGATCCAACGAGACATTCTTTTACATGACCGCCCTCGGGTGCTCCGAGGTACAGGCTGAAGCGGTGAACTGAGTAACATTTAACTAATCACTGATTAGGACAGAAGACAGAAATGTTAATTGAAATTATCATTAATTCTAATTAATAAAATATAATTATGTTTTTATTGAGCTGAGCGTAAGCGAAGCTCTTAACCGTTTGGGAGACCTTTTTGTGTTCAGTTGTCTCCAGAATGCGACGAGATAATTAGATAATAGTTTTCTCATGTATGTTTGAGCCGAACGCGGATGTTATAGCGAAAAAAAATTGAAAAAATGTTTGGCCATTCAAAAGTTATCAAGAACAGAAGAAATGAGAGGGGCTCAGCTCAACACCCGCACAGCACGGGCAGCGGATCCTAGTATTTTTAGTTTATATTAAAAAACTCGAATATTATTATATTTTATTATATTTATCTTTATGAATAAGTATTTAATTAAAGAAGTTATACAAGGAAAGGCGAAAATTGATGATGTAGAAAAAAAATAACTGAATTCCGCTAGCGCCTGTGCCTTAATCCGTCGTCTAGAGATCACATGCAAGCAATTTGTTGAGAAAAGCTATGGGGTTGCAGTTTTTATTATGAAGCCTGCATATCGCGACGTTACTGAGAACAATTTTATTATTTCCCCTCCGACGCTAACTGTCTGTTATGAACATCAAATACGTCTCGCTTCTACAACATTGACTTTTTATATTGTTCTTTACTTTAAAATTCTGTTTGTATTTCTAGCAACATATCTTAAATACTATTATTAGTTTCTTCTTCAACAACAGTTTGTTGTTTTAATAATAATGCAATAAGTTTTTAGTTAACAATTTTCGAATGTTAGAATATTTAGCACTGATGTTTCTTACCATTTGACGTTCAAACGAAAATCTACTTAGTCCAAATGAATGGGAACAAGTTGCTAGCTTTTGATTAAAGCGTCTTAATAAACCTTTGAGAGATGGCACCTACATCGATGTCATATTTCTATAGAAACGCCATTAAAACGGAAACTCTGGAATGGAAGCTTTGAAGGTATATACAAAGTAGCTATAATGAATTACGAATTCAAAATAAGTTCTGCAATGCCATGCCATGTATACAATAATATTCGTTTTAATTAACATCGGATTCAAATACGGACAAAAGACACTCGGATATCCATCTGATGGTTCCACTCTCACAATACGATGTGTGAACGACACGATTTATTATTTATTTATTAAATAATAATTAAATTAAAAACACCACATAATAAATAAGTCAGAGAAATAAATAACGCACACATGTATAAAATATTACACAAATATAAAGTTACAAATACATACTAACCCTAAAATATCTTTAAAATGTATGAAAAACAAATATGGCAAACAAAATCGCAGGTAATAAACGCGAGACTAGTTAAATTATTCGGGATTCCTCGAAGCGAGGCGTGAATGCTATTGACAAAGGTCATTCATACTGTCCTTCACGCTCACAGCCCACACTAATTCGGATTAAGCCCATTGTCCCACACAGGACCTGCCCTGCGTCCATGATACACGAAAACCTATTCAGTCATCAATTGTTTGAGGTATTTCATCAAACATTTCGAATTTCTATTTTCATTTCACCATTAAACTATTGGGAATTATTTTGACAACGAAAGAATAACATATTTTTTTTGATAACAAAAATATTTCATGTTAATTAAGCAATATATTCAATATTCTTAGATTAACATTCATATTATTTAGATACAATGATTCATAAACTGTTAAACCGCCGGTCGCCGCGACCACAGCACGGGTGAACGTCTAATTACCAAAACAAGAACAAATTAAGCCCGAATTAGCGTCAAACTGTGGTTATAATCGCATTAACGAACGCTATATTATGTATGAAGCTGATGATAGTATTGTGGTGGCTTAATTATATCTCGGATTCATTAATTATTCCCAAAGGGCGCTCCCAATCCGGAACTAATGAAAGCAATGCACACGTTTAAGCTTTCAATCGATATAACATCAAAGGAATTCAATTTTTGGTGTGACATCGATGTTATGATATAACAAACACTTATTAAAATTATAAATTATAATAAAAATAATAATTTTCATTTTCATTTCGTAGAAAGAAATTGCTAGAGAGATGTTTTCTAATATATTGTTCTTTGGAGATAAAGCTCAAAGCTCAGGTGTTGCCATGGAGATAAAACAGGAGCATATCCTGAGAGTCAACTCAGTTCAAACAAATTGCTACTTGTTTTTAAAGAGCCGTATGTAAATATATAGCAAAAGATGTTTTATTCAAAGCAAGATTCTATTGTAATAAAACCAACATCAGATAACTTTGAACAGAACGTTTTATTAGATATAATATTTTATAATAATAAAATATTCTTTAAACAATAGTTTGAATTTACTCACTTATTTATTATTTTTGATCTAAAATACAAAAGAGTGCTAATTGATGAAGCATGAATAAGTAGTAATAAAATAAATTAATTACTGGCTTTTGTTATTATTATGAATACATTTTCCATCATCTCAACATTGAAGACATATTTTTCGCCATTTTTCGTATAACAAAACACTCATAAAATTTTTCCCTCACTTGCTCTTCCATATCACATGACCATACCTAATCTATAAGTTCATATTTTCATTACGATAAAAAAACATAAAAAATCATGAATTCCGTTATAGTTACACTCCGAGGTGCGGGTAATGGAGTGTCATCTTGACGTAACAAATGATCCCTCGTCCCGAACTCTGACACTGTTTTTACATACCACATAACCTGCATACAATCTACCCTTTTAAACTCACAATACCAGAAACCAAACCATGTCCACCTGACGTGAAATATGATATGGTGCTAAACCCGAACAATACCAAAATGGAACGACTTTTGACGAAAATCCTTTAGGCATTTTGATGGCTTTGTTCAGTGAGTTTTAAGGATTCATTGGAAATGTTTTTTGAATTTATTATATGATTAATTATTGGATGGAAACCTTATATTGGCTGTACTGTGGACTATTCACAATCATTGTTCGTTATGTATATTGTTCTTTATACATCTAGAGCATATGATAATCGAAAACAATAATCCAAAAGACAACAATTTCATTACATATTTTAAATTATATTCTTCATAAAAAACTAGAATCCTATGAACATGAGAAAGCCGAAAAATGTCAGCTCCATTAAAATATATTCGCAACAGGCTTCGGCAACAGGAAGCCGTCTTCAAAGGAGGGGAAATTGCCTATCGCGGGCCTATAGCAATCACAGCCCCACCGATCTTACTTTGCGGACAGTATGGTAAATAAGATATTCCTATGGATATTATTACCGAATTCAGTCTCTATTGGTCACTATGGAAAGCATTAATCCATTTTTATACATTAAAATCTTCATTTATATTAGAATCCGTTGATTATTATTTTTATGGAGGACTGATCGATTAAGTTATAACTAGGATCCGCCAACCGTGCGCGGCGGGTGTTGAGCTTAGCCCCTCTACTTTCTTCTTTTCTTGATAACTTTAGAATGGCTAAACAATTTTTCTATCTGTTTTCATTATAACATCCGCGTTCGGTTCAAACATACATGAGAAAATTTTTAGCTAATTATCTCGTCGCATTCTGGAGACAACTAAACACAGAAAAAGGTTTCCCAAACGGTTAAGAGCTTCGCTTACGCTCAGCTCAATTATGTTTCAATCGCTCACGCTCCATTGCTGTTCCTTGGACCACCGCCTTATTATGAGGCAAATTTGCGTCAATAATAAACATCAGTTATTGATTTTATGTTTCTTCATTAATTCGGTTGAGTATAAACGTTATTACATTTTATTGTTTAGTTTCAGATGTGTGTGTGTGTGCGTGTGTGTGTGTGCGCGCTTATTATTTATTGGCAATAAATATAAGTGAAACCTACCTGTCTCATAAATAAAGATTTTTGTAATTTCATCCCAATACCAAACAAGAGAACAAAGAACATCAGTACAATATTTCGATTTCGAGCATCAAGGCAAAAATTTAGTGAATAATTTCACTGAATATTACCGGACGAATAATAGTAAAGAATGCTTTTGTGATCCGGAACGCCCCCTACATGACATATTGGTTAACATGCGTACCTATAACGTACACACGACACTACCAAGCATTCTCACTTACAATAGTAAGTTACCTAGAATTATAGTAAAAATATCTAAATGTATTCATACTTTGAAACATTGTACTTGTTACCACTCAAGGAAATTACAGAGATGCAAGAATGATTTATTACCGCTAATGACAGTATAATAACTGGAAGTACAGTTTTGTGTTTAGATTTTTAGGTATTATATTACAAGTGTTATTATTTATATATATTAGTAAATAGACGAAGACAAAAAGAATTAATGATTAATTAGGTTAATAGTTTGATCTCTTTTAGTCCGTAACTAGGATCCGCCAACCGAGTGCGACGGGTGTTGAGCTGAACACCTCTCCTTTCTTCTTTTCTTGATAACTTTTGAATGGCTAAACATTTTTTTAATTTGTTTTCGCTATAACATCCGCGTTCGGCTCAAACATACATGAGAAAATTGTTAGCTAATTATTTCGTCGCATTCTGGAGACAACTAAACACAAAAAAAGATCTCCCAAACCGTTAAGAGCTTCGCTTACGCTCAGCTCAATTAATTTGTAAGGTCAAATCGGATTTGGTTTTTGAAGTGCATGTAACATTAAACATAAAATAGTCTGTTTTAAATTGTCTCGATACAATCGCAAGTAATTTTTCTACAACTGAATTAGGAAATATAGGCCGCTATTAAGGTTTTGGCCGTGAAAGTGTATTATTCCATTGGTCATTTTCTTTAATAGAGCATTGGAAGATTGTAACAGTTGAATCGAGTTGCTATCGAGTTTAGTCCCATAATATGCCTGTCGGGAATATTCAAATTCTCCGCCATATCCGATAATACCGCTCTCATGCAAAATGCATACAATATCATTCTTTACTTCATACGCGAATGCTTCCCGGACGTAATTCATGTAAAACTCGCTTTATTTGAATTTTATGCTTTCAAATTTTTGGTGTATCTTACCCGGAGTGGAACACCCACCTTCGTATCATTATGATATCCGATTTTTGAGTATTTATATCCTAGCATAAATAAAACTTTTCGGTCCAAAATCCTGATATATGTATGTATGGAAATTTTATTGTTTATTCCCTCTACTTTTATGGTATTCATTTTGATAAATATTTTTATGAATATGATAAAATTTTATTACTAAAAATCTTTTAAATCAAAGTGTATATACATACAAATATATAGATATAAATATAGATAGATATCTATCCTAATATATCTATATCTAAAACTAGAACTAGAAAAATAAACAGAACCTAAGTTCAGAGTAGATCAATAGATGGCCGCAGCTATAGTTTGAATGAACATCTAATGTATAATCCATTGAAACTAACTTTCCAATTAGCGTAACCTTTATTAAACCACAGTTCAATAGGTCCCGGCAAATTTACAAAATAGTTTGTTAGAGTTATTCAATTGGTATTCATTATAAAATATGGCGGTACATTTCATAAAGATCTCGAGAGGTTGCCATAGACACAGGGGTTGCTATTGGTGACTTCAATTGCCTCGCCATCCGACAGGCTTCGACGGAGTGTGGTACAAGTTACTTTATATTATTTATTATAATATAAACTTTACTATGTATTGATATATCAAATTTAAAATCAAAATATCTTTATTTAAGTAGTCATTTACACGCACTTCTGTATCAATTATTACGATAAAAGATCAATGTAGTGAATCATTTGCATGGTTATTATTATAATATATACATCAAATATTGTTAAATTTCATTTAAAAAGAACAACTTTTGAATTTCTGGTTCTTCAGCAGAGCATACTAAACACAAAGTAAAGTAAATGCATATTTTAATAAAGATATTTTGAATTTGAAAAATATTTGTGAGAGTTAACCCCACTCCTCCCCCTTTTTTGTCTTATAACAATAATATTGGTAAAGTTTAAGGCTCTTATATTGCAAATGCCCTTTAACCAAGGGATAACTAAGGTACCATCAGATGAACGCTCTGGTAATTTACTTTGATATATATAAAACCTAAGATAGTTTGAATGTTAAATTCTGTTTTGATTATAATAAAAAAGAAAAAGAAAAATACAAAATTTATATCAAATAAATAATAAAAATTTACACCAACAGGACTCTAACTTGTGACAACAGTCTCAAGGTCAACTGAGTCAACGTGAACAGTAAATGTTTTTTATTCAAATTGAAATTCAAAATACGTCAATTACTACAATACAAAAAAGGTCAGTGCAGTCAGTCCGTAAGTAAGCTATCACCTACTTGGAATGCTGCTCTGTTGAGAAGAGCCGACCAAAAACTCAACAGTGGCTCTTTTCAAAAGAAATAACAATCTTAGGTGATGTAAATTATAATATAAATCCTGCATATGTTTCCAAAATCCATTTCACTTGTGAACAGTAATTGTAAATGTCCGTTTAAACCTGCTTTATTATTATTTATAAACCTCTCTCAGTCTATGAGTTGATCCTCGCATATCTCCAAGTACTCATTACAAGTTCTACAACAAATAAACAGCCGACTATCGTCTGGTCTATTGGACAACATTTACTGTTCCCTTGTATTATGATACAACTCATATTATATTAATTATTATATAATACATTTGTGTGATAATTAATATTTATTAATGTGCCTAAATATTTAAATAAGTTTTATTGTATGGACGATTTTATCATCCTTGTCTTAAAATAAGAAAGAAAGAAAATGATTGAATAACAAGATATAATGAAAGAAATACAGTATATATATATATATATACATATAAAAATCATTTCAAGTGTTTGTTTCTTGTAATATTGTTTGAAGCTTTTGAATGATAGAAATAATATACTTACAAAACGTGTCAATAATAAATATAAATCGATATTTATTCATCATTTTAAACGTCTTCGCAAAAATATTGATAAATAAACGACTTACATAAATTACAAGTTAAAATATAATTTAATTATGGCTGCAAAGCTAAATCCATCACGTTGCTCCTCTAGAAAAAATGGCGGTCACACTAAAGAGTTTTTACACAACAAAGATTTCTACACGTGAACACGTGTAGAAATCTTATCCACCAGACACGATAAATATAAATATTTAGCATATTATACATATATATATTCTCTTGATATGCCTAAGCTACTTTATTAAAAATATAACAGAAAATTATTTATTAAGAATAAAATATAAAATTAAAAAATATTAAACTAATTTTAATATTTTTGAACGTATTTTACAATACGAAAACAGTTTAGTTAGGTTACGCCATCTATGCAAAATGTTGTGAACCTTCTGGTTTGGGAGAAATGAAGCCTGCGAAAAAGTTCCTGAAATCATATAGATGGAGCCACAGTCGCTTACTTACAGGAAGAGAATTTGAAATAGAACCTCTAGTACGGTACAGATGGCGCTGTAAGTGGGAATACAAATTTGACATTGTATTATTTACACATTTATAACATTAAATTAACAATAATATTACATAGTCCTAAATTAAAATTTTTGGTATGCATTTATAGAATACTATTTTCTATTTAGAAAATTAATATTGCAAGCAATTATTGAATTAATTGAATATCTTATTTAGATTATATATACACATTTTGAAGAAAGGGTTTTTATGAATATTTTTAGGTTAGTGACAATATGAACAGTTTCATATTTTTTGTCATAAATAAGAAGGGAATTTTTACTAAAATCTTACACCTTCAAAGAAGTTTTTATTTTAGCAACTTACAAGTTGACTAAATATATATTGATTATTATTATAAGATAAATAAATAACACAATATTTTAGGAAGTTCTGATATTGTGATTATAAATATTAACAAAAACAATCCAATTAAGTCGATAAAAACCATTTAACTTCAGAATACATTATTAGATCATCTAAAATTGTAAAATTACAAATGGAGCCGTAAAATTTGCGACATTTCAATGTAGATATATATTCGGTAGGTTAATACGTAAACATGGCACGTGCAGACGGTAAAACTGTATGTAATTTGTTAGCTCGGTGTCGCCTGTGTCGCCTGTGTCGCCTGTGTCACCAGTCTACCTGACACTACATACACTGAGGGAATATCTTTAATTAATTTGTATATAATTATAAAGTTTATAATAAAACTAATACATTGAAATGCGTGATGGTTTACTGTTCTTGTGAATTTATTATATTTACTTTATTCATTTTCTATATATTGTCGTAAATCATAGTAAGATACTTAAAGCCCATTTTAGGTTTATAATATTATAATATTATTAATATTAAACGATTTAGTGTGTCTCCTCCCTCGCTATACAGACGCCAGCACCTACGTTAATGTAAAAATGTAGTGTCGGTATGTCCGTCGTTACGTTAGTTCCGATTTGCGGCGCAATATAACTGGATATGGGATGGGGATATTGGATAACTAACTATTGCATTTCACACACAACTTGTTTATAGATTTACGAATTTTCATGCCATAGAAAGATTTTACTAGGGGCGCTCAATTTCAACTCGCTGCGCTCGCGAAATCTCAAATGCTGTTGACATTGAGCGAAGCGAGCCTGAGCGAAAAAAAATCGAAAAGGAGACAGTACAATTCGATATAAAAAAATGTTCACGCGCTTTTCATTGTAAAGCAAATTTTTAGCGCTTTTTTTTTTTCTCCTTGACTCCAATGAGTTTTTTGACGATTATTCCTCAACGACATGACATTTTTCAAAATTTTTTTTTAGACGACCTTTTTCTACAATTTTTTTTAAAACCATCACCTAATGTGTTTTTTTTTATTGCAAAATTTCATAATTTTACGTCAAGTAGTTTTCAGTTTTAGAACGCTCGCTTCGCTCAATAACATTTAAACAGTACCGTTAAAAGACAATCCTTTCATACCTCCGAAACACGAAGGCATCCAACTTTAGCTGCACACCAGCGTTTTTGGACATTTATGACAGAATATTATTTCACTTGATGCTCCGGATACGACGTCGGGTTTTGGTGAAATATGTTTCTACTTTGATTTAGTGTTTAAGTTTTTAGGCTGTAACCGAAACGGATGCTATAAATTCGTCTAGCACGTCCGGCTTACAAAAAGTCCAGGTTAAGTAATAAGCGCTATTGGGTGATAAGTCGTAAGTTATCTCTAGAGTATTATTAATATTTAATCACAATGCAAGTTGTCTGTACAGTAAACACATCATTAATTAAACATAATTGGTAATACACATCGCAATCACAACGCTTGATATGATTACGAATTTAATTGGTTAAATCACCTAACGCCGGTGGGACGAATCCATTGTTGAGTGAGTGCCTAATTTATCTAATGATTTATAGATAAATAGATTACAAAATAGCTTTATTCAAGTAGGCTTTTGAATCAATTATTACAATAAAAAGTCAGTGTAGTCAGTCCGAGTGAGCTTAGGCTCGAAATGCTGCTATATTGAGAAGAGTCGGCCGGAAACTCAACAGTTGCTCTTTTTAAAAGAAATATTAATCTTAGATGATGTACATTATAATATAAATCCTGCAAATGATTCAACAACTTAAGTACACATATTTCGATCCGCTAAAAACTCTTGAACGTTATAATAAGATTAATTTAATAATAAACTTTTGATTTTAGGTTTAAAATTAAAAAAGGAAGGTCTAAGATATCTTGTGGAACTTTATTATATATTATTTAGATTTAATGTTGCTTTAGGGTGGATAAAGGTATGTTCCTAGTTCAGTATGAAATTAAAGTCTGAGCTACTCTCAAAGTTTTACCTAATTACTAATTAGCCTGTAATTTGTGGCTTTCTTTGTATTATTTTTCACTGAAAATTACGACTAAGGCACTAACAAACAAATCCTAACGAATTTTTCATGTGTTTAAAGAAAATTAATTCACTTTTTTTTTGTTAAAATTGTTATATAAAGAAAACTAATTTAATAAAGATCGTCGCAATAACTAATCGCGATTGACTTGATAATCAAAAGACCCAAATTCCGAGAGGCGTAATATCCTCGGCCCATTGTGTGAGAAGTGCTTTGAAAGCGAAGTAAGACCCATTCCCAATCGACTCGACCTTGGCACAGCCCCAAGTGTTCTCGCCCAGGTAATGTGGCTTTCATACATCGGATCATAATTTATAACGCTTTATTTTATGGGAGGCATTATTTTGAAATAGATTGTTTGAGATAAATTGTTCAGAACCTCATTTGCTGTAAGGCGAATAGTATAGTTTAATTAAAATATTGATTTGATATGAAACTTTAATTAAATGTCAGTTCTATTTAGAATCATTGTAATAGTTTAATTAATAATTGTGATTCTATTACATCAAAATCTATTTAAACTATAATATTTGATTAAAATTAAATTCTAATAAAATAGTGAAAACTATATAATATACGGGGCGCTAACAGACCCTCAATTTCGACTCGCTGCGCTCGCTAAATCTCCGGTGCCGTTTGCATATTGAGCGAAGCAAGCCCAGTGTAATGACTTATCGTTTCCCATTAACTTCAGTGAATTCAATTTTTGACATGACATTATTAAATTTTTTTAGATTTTTTTTAAAACCCTCACCTAATGTGTGTCTTTTTGATTACAATATTTCATAAATTTTCCATCAAGTAGTTTTCGAGCCTATTCGTGACAAAGAATGTGTGAATAAGTTTCGAGTAGAACGCTACGCTCGCTACGCTCGCTTCGCTCAATATTATTTAATAAATTTTTTTCTTTACGATTTTTCCCTATTAAACTACATACAAAGTAAAACTAGTCTGACATTTCATAAGTGCAATATGCTTCATTGAAAGACAACTTTAATTATTATATATTAAGAATAGGTATAATTTTATTACAGTTAATAAAGATAACACATATAAGCCCCTCAATAGTTAACACTAAACCTACCGACAATACTTGTATACCTGTTCCTACCGCACGCTGTCAAATTGACCGGTAATTAAAAGTTATTTTATTATATAAAGCAGGTAATAATGGAAATAACTAAAAGTAAAGAGTGAAGACAATATTATATGCATATTCTAAGAATTGTCATGTAGTTTGATAACGATATTGTAACGTTTAAAAATATTTAAGTTTTACAAAAATTTAAGAACGGTGAATTTGACCGGTACTTGGTAGGTTTAGTGTTAAAATGGAATCAATACTCGTGGTACTGAGGCAGACAGTTCGAAGCAAACATTTGTGTGTTCCCATACACGTTTGTCAAAGTCTTTTATACAATCAACGAATTTCTGAACGACAGTCCTGGACTTTAAACCGGGTTAGGGAAATCAGATTGAATATGTGAATAATAAAATATCTAAGTACCTCCTTGGATGAGATTTGAATGAATTCCATACAGCTTTTAAGATTACAAGGGATCCACAAAAATAAAACGAAAAAAAATTATTAAACAACATTTTGGAAATGAATTCTTATGACAAAAAAACAAATAATTGAAGAATAATCTGACTAATACAAAACCTTCATTACTTATACTTCAGTTTGACATTACAATATTAAAATTTGCGACCAAAATTACTTCGAAGTCATGTTACTATATTGAAAACTAGTATTGAGGTAAAAATCGTAAAAGTACATAAATGTTTAGCCTAAAATGCCAAAGGAAGGTGAAGAGGCAAAAGAGCTTTTATGGAACAACTTTAAGGGGTTGTGTCGCACTGAAGGCGTTTAAATTCCAGGTGAGGTATCACTTGCAGCGTTTCTCAAATTACTTTAATACAATATCTAAATCTATATATAAATATATATATAAGCGATTTACCACTCACGGACTCATCACGAAATCTCCGAAATTATCTGTCCGGTTAACATAAAATTTTACATAGTTACTTCCATTATGGAATGGATTTTACGGAATTCTTATCCCAACGGATTTCAACTTTTTGCATTTCACCAAGTTTTAAACCTGTAACACTAACTATAGCAACGGTTACCATAGCAACGATTACGATGACAACGTATGATATGACACATGTTACCATAGCAACCTAAGTTCACATCCAAATTAATAGTGTGCCCAGCGAAGCGGGAGGGAATAAGCTAGTTTAATATATAATTCAATTATACCAATAAGCCGTACAAATAAATAAAATCCAACAAACAGGCACTAGTGATTTTCGTAGATATGCAAACTCCTTTGTAACATGATCCCATTGTGTACCGAATCCACGCTAAGCTGAATACGAAACGACTGTATGTCGATTTAGAAATTTATTAGTACGCGAGCGAAATTCACATTCGTATCGCGACTCGCACGATCTGGTGCAAGTCCTGCATCCTCAAGTGTTAGAGAAATTTATGGTTAGTCGATGACAGCTGAGAAATATCTTACAAAAATATGTTGTATCTGAATTTGAAAATGTTATATTTGGTTTGGATTATACAATTATATGTACATTATATAACCTGCTATTGAAAATGGATGAGTGTATAAAGTATATAACAATGCAAATCATGAAATAAATCACGGTAACCAATCAGTATCCGACCGCACTCCATTCCTGTGTCCATCGTTTGTGACAATGACAAGTCGAAGATTGCGTCGTACTGTTGCAAATCTCTAGGGTACGGAAATTGATCGTAGCAATTTGGTCGCGTTCAGACAACCACCGGGCGATTCGTTTGCGGCAACCGGTTATATGCAAGTGACAAGTAAATAAAACTAAAAGTAATAACATTTCTAAAGCTATAAATCCATAACGCATTACTCGAATATCAATCGTCACGTTCTCAGAATAAAAATACACCAATTTGTATCGTTTCCACAATTTTCGGGCTCCAACTGGCAATGCTTTAGCAATTGAAATACGTGTCCCATATGATCGCGTTGTTTGTTTTACTTCCTTACAGTTTGTTTCAGCGTTTTATTAAATTGTTACAATGACTTTATATTTTAGTACTTACACTCAAATTATTTTGTGGGCTCGTATTTCTTTGCTTATTATATAAGATACTTTGTTTTATATTGTGAAAACAGAAAAACTGATTATTGCATTTATTATTAATGATATTTTTTAGTTATTAGAACTAAAATTCTGTGACGTCATCCTTACCTTTAAGGTTTTATCAGTTAGCAGTACATGGGAGTGAGTCGGTAGTTACATAGTTTCGAATTTTAAGACTGAATATAATTTGGAAACTTCACTATTGTCAGTACTTAAATATTTATAATATGAACCTAATACTTAATTAGTATGTGAGAATATAAACTTAAAGCAATAACGATAGGAATCAAGAACCAATAAGTACCATACTCGTAATTCTTATACGAAATAAAAAAGTGTTTAGAGTGCTTGTGTTATTTCATGTTCAATTCCAGTAAATAGCAAAAGGAATTGTTCGCATCTTGGGAGTTACTTTGCATCCATAATATGGTATAAATTCAATTCGCTAAGAATGAAAGAATGGAGTCGTAGCGTCAATTTCACGGTAGATTTCTTCCGCGATCCCTCAACAGTTATGTCTTGGATATACGCTCTCGAGCGTTTAAGAGAATGGCGGGTGACTTGAGATAAATTTACCTATTTATAATTGTATTGCACATACAATCTTATTTTAATACCGACATCTATATATGATTATGCTTATCTTAATATATAAAGCACAAAGACACTCACTGACTCATTCATCGCTCTACAACCCAAACCGTTATACGTAGAAAGCTGAAATTTGGACACAAGATTCCTGACATATTGAATAGGTGCAATAAGAAAGGATTTTGCAAAGGTCCAAACAGTTCCAAGGTTACAGCTAAAAAACTGCAAAAAATATAACGCGCCTGTTTGATACCTCCTAGGTGGTGTGGAAATTCAAACAAAATGTTTGATCATTTTCGCCTTCCGTTACGAAGTACGGGTAACCTGCTAGTTTTAATATATAACATTAAAGAACTTACCCCATCTAAATATATGTTAGTATTAACCGCTCTTACACCGACGCAGTTTATAAGAAATATAGAACGGTTCGTAAAATCAATTCATAAATTATATTTGAAAATTTTTATGTAGACAACATTTACATATACATATCTCTTGAATGCGATTGTTAAGGAAAATTGAAAAGGTTATTAATGCCTTGTAATAATTTGATTTATGTATATTCTAAAAACATTTAAGAATCGGTGATTTGTTAAGTGGTCAAAATATTTTATCTTACTTTTAAAATAAGGTCATACAATACTATAAAAATCTTCTATTACTAAATATTCCACATCATATCATATTTTGAAAGTTATTACATAATAATATTATAATGTGTCATTGTATCTTTAGGGTTTAAAAACACGAATTGCTATATTTTTTGAGTTTCCTGTCTTTTCTTAACCGCATCCATTATCCTTACATCTCGCCCTATCAAACGCTCGTTTGCACGAAGTATGGACTGAGACTATCTGCAATGTGGATGGCTTGAACACTCTCCCGTACCGAAAAAATAAAAAGGATTCAAAAGGGAACTTCATGACTTTTGTAACATCGTATCCCTTTTTATATCGTTCGGTTGAATTTTTTCTGCTCTTTGTAATCTATAAGTAAATGTTTGAGGTACCTTCAGAAACTAATATCAAATTATAAAAAGGAATTCTGGTTACATTTCGTTTATTATTTATTAAAAAATTTAATTATTATGTTAATTATCAAAAAAAAATCTCACAAGAGAATAATCTTTTTGTACCTATAATTTCTGTTTTCAAGTATGAAACTTAATATTTATTTTCAGTGGAAAAGAAAAAATAACGTAACTACCTTTAACCATTAGAGCAGGCCTTTGTAGTTTAGTAACTGTAATAGGCACCAAGGGAAAGGTAAAGTTTCCCACTAAAGTGGTTGTGAGTCTTTAGTTATGTGTGAATTCATGAAGGTGACTTTTTTTAGGGTCTTCAACTTGTGCTATGTTAATATTTAACTCAAATTACAAAATAGTTAAAAATGTAGCTTACAATCAGTTAGCCAAAATAACCCTAAATTCACGTAATAAAAAATTATTAATTGAAATGTTAAAGTTAAGAGAACTCAGTCATTAATCTATTATTTTCGTCCCGTAATAATATTTTTTTTTAATCAAAACTATTTAAGGTTATGTTCAGGAGAGTCAATCCGACTCGCACTTATCAAAGGATTATACATCTCAACCCTAAGGGAGCGCCCTTCTATTGACATTGTTTTGACGCAATGCAGTGTCTTATACGAGAATAAGTTTACCTGGATACTCTTTTTTGTGGAAACTACTCAATATACATTATAACTTCATTATTCGCAAACTTTAATAATTTTTTGTAAAAAAGTGTACTAGAAATGAATCTCAAATAAAATGCAAGATTTTTAGAAGCGTAATGTTTTTTACTTTCCCCTTTACATTATATTAAAGCTTTCAAAGGAAATTTTATTTTCTCGCTACCTAAAACTTTAATCACTTGTTCAATCACTGAGAATTTTTTAAAACATTACTCTTAAGCACTATCATCCATCTTGGTGTCGAAGTACAGATTTCAATGTATCTTCCTCGTTAGAGCTTAAACGCTTATCGTTACCTGAGTAGATCATTAAGGTAATATTGATCGCGTGGGATTAGGCGACAAATTGTCCAATCATTGGACAACTAATTGATTCTAGACTGGGTCGGCTTTGTTTAAATTTCTCATGCTTAATTAGGGTGCAGTATTTTAGAGGAAACCTAATTATATGAAGCGAGGTTGTTTGCTTTTACAATTTGGTGTTACCGTAAATCGGTGATGAAATTACAAGGAATAATTGAATTATTGTGAGCGTGGGTTTCCTGTCTTTGATGTCGGATACAAATAACTAGTTTATACCAGTTATGACAATGTCTTTTTAACATTTGTCCATAACCTTTACCACTTCAACAATGACTAGGTGCGCCAACAAACCGTCAATTTCAACTCGCTGCGCTCGCGAAATCTTGGGTTCCGTTCGCATATTGAGCGAAGCGAGCCCAGTGCATTGACTCATCGTTTCCCATTGACTTCAATGGGATATCAGTTTTTTGAAACGATACAAAAAAAAAAAATTTTTTTTGAGGGCATTTTTCAAAAAACTTTTTTTTTAAACCTTCACCTAATATGTGTATTTTTGATTGCAAAGTTACATAATTTTCCGTCAAGTAGTTTTTGAGCAAAATCGTGACCAAGAATACAAAAAGTCTCCAGTAAAACGCTCTGCTCACTTCGTTCGCTTCGCTCCATTATATTCTTATAAAAAACATGTAAAGAATTTTTGCATAACAATACTGTCGTTTAGATTAAGCATCTATACATATATACAAACACACTTTATGAATTACAAAATTGTTAGTTAAGTTCCAAGTTATGTACTTACCTTAAATACAAATACAATAAACTTTCCATTAATAAACGCATCGTGCTGTAACAATTAATTTCGTTCAAACAATACATCAAATTTAACAGACGGGGATCAATCTATATCAGGTGTAGTTTTTATATTGCTGCTAAAATATTTGGGCTGCGATATCATGATCGATGTCTGCGTCATCATGATGTATTTATGTTTTCTATGAGCGAACACTTTTATCCATTATGTATGTGCACAGTCACTGGGATAACTGGAGAAATGATATTGAAATTGCTAACTCTTCGGAAGTTAATAACAGAAATATCTGGTATAATGTATGTAAGTTTAAATTAAAACACTCAACCCTCGATAATCTTGGCACCCCTAATACACTGATTATATTATTTGACCCAATCAAAGCGGGTAAGTCTCAAATTTAAAATTCCTAGCAGAATTTGCATAACGACGGGTCAGATTACGGCTCAATCTGGCGGGTTATTGTGCCACTTGTTCCATAAACCTCCTTATCAAATTTGTTCTATCTTGGATCCTTTATTTAGTACATAAATGTAAAATATGGGGTCCAAGGAGGGTATGGAAAACCTTTCATTTAGCAGCATTTGGTAAATCTGACTCTACATTGGATTTTTTCATAAATTTTATGATATATCCATAAATCTCATAACTACATTGAATAAAGATAACCAAAACAAATAGTAAACAGTTTCACAATGAATATTCCACGAAATGGTTTAGAACGGTAATGGTGCTAATGTATTGCATAATAAAACAGAAAGCTCGTTACTGAAAATGAAATGCAATGGTCATCAAAATTAAACAGTGAAGTGATGCTTACCTGAGTTGTTACTAGTTTTTGTGACTTTTAATTGATTATTTGAGATCCTATTATAAGCAGACATCGAAGAAGACTATGTTGTAATTGAATACAATATAAATATATATATATATATATATAATTGATTTAATTTCAGTTTTTCCTGATTCTTTAAACTAATTCACAATAGTTTTGGACATTAACCAAATTTATATTTGAAAATATTTTAAAGTAAATTATTTAAAAATAATGAAAATGTATATACATCTGAATATACAATTGAATAAATTTTATACGTTTCAATAAACTGAAGAGAAATGTTATAAATCATGATGTTAATACATGAAACCGCAGCGTCAGCGCCCTCTGTTAACATTATGTTAACCAAACGGTTTGTCAGGACGTTAACTAAATTATCATAACTTCATCGTTCAACTCGTTATACTAACTTACTTATTATTTCCAAAGCCTAACTGTGGTTGTTAACTACAAATCGCATACGAGTTACCTCGATTTGAATGAAGTAATAGCGCAAACAAATGCAAATTTATGAAATTTTAGTCTAAAAGAATCGGTTATTGGAGATTAATCTGCAAAAACTCATGAATTAGTAATAATTATAACAGAATGTTATACTGTGCTTTTGAGAGATGCATGCTGGAATTCCTTCCCTTCTTTCCGTTTATTTTAGTCTCCTGCGATCCTTTTTAACCTTCAAGGACGGCAAACAGTATTATTTGGGCATATCTATGGTTTTTAAAATGTATTAATCAATCTTTAAATAAATCATCTGTTAGTATCATAAAAGAATACACAAAATGTCGGTTCGGAAAATAAAAAATATATTTTGTTTATATTATAATTTATCCATTATTATAAACGTGCATTACATGAACCTGAAACGAATTCAAATTGAATGTTTCCGGTTAAACTTTGATAAAGTAAACCGAAGTTTGTCCAGTGTTATTAACGCTAACTTTCGTACGGTTTTATATTTAAATAATTTCGGACCACTTCGGGTAAATACACTCTGTGGAATGGAAAGTTTTCAAAAAATAAGTTTCGCTGTAACTCTTTTCAGTAATGTCTTAGGCGGAGTAAATTATACATTTTATATTAAAAGTGCAACAATTATCACAATGAAAACATTATGTTTGATAAACTTAATAATAAATAACTTTTCACACGTCTCCTTCGGTTAGTGCGGGAACGTTTACCCAATCATAATGACAGGATAACATTTTATTTACATACAGCTGGGGCTAATCGTAAATAACACACGTAATAACTTCCCACAGATTACGAGCCAACAGTCGTTAGATAAAAAATAACCATTATTTACGTTCAGCGAATAAAATTGCCACGTACTGTTATTACAGCCCTAACCACAATTACGTGTAATTGAAAACAGGGTGGTTGTTATCGCCTCGTGTGACGTCAGCCTTGCTTTATGCAACTGTGGGTAATATTGTAATATCTACCTTTATTACAAGGCCCTAAGGTTTAAAAACCACTTAAGTTTTCATCGTTATATAGGCCTAGAGATAGATAAGGAAATGCAATTTTGCAACATGCTAATAAAGGCTTAGTGTGATAGGTACTAAGTATCTTTATCGCATGCGGGGGTCATGTTTCAATGTGTACTTCCTATAGCTTTATTACGAATAATAAAAGCTTCAAAAGATATCATAAAAAGTTGACATATTTAAGTATTAAATTGCTTGATAATAGTTATAGCTAATTTCATGTTTTTTGCTATGTCAATGTCTGTTTAAGATTTATACGTAACAGTAAAAGACTGTTTGATTATCAGATTATTTTAAAACTTGTAAAGAAAAAAAATGATTCTCGTAAAATAAGAAACATTAAATTCATTTTCAAAGCTTTTCAAACTTTTGAATACATATACAAAAGTTTTAAACATTTTAATAAATAAAATGAAAAATATAAAACTAAAAATCCATTTTGTTATGAATATTTAAAATTCCATCTAAGTTCAAATATAAAGAATAAGTCTAGTAAGTATAAAAGACTAGTACTCCTCCCAAGTGTACCGAATTTATCTAACTTATAGTGAGGAGGTGAGATGGAAGCATTTAGCGAATGTTCATAATTCCAGCACCTGGAGCTGCAATTTATAAACTTAAGTGGAACGACCGTGACCTTTAAAAGTAATTAAGAATAGTTTAATATTACTTAACTTACATTTCATTGCTTAAATGAATTTGACTTCTCTGTCTTTACTACTACTTTTACACTATTCCATAAAGATCTTATAGAATAGTGTAAATACTATAATACTAATTGTTCCAGCTTGTGAATTGATATATTCAAATTAGTAGTCATAAATTTAATGCAATACTTTAATAACTTAATTGAGCGAAGCGAGCGGAGCACTCTACTGGAGACTTTTTTACGTTCTTTGTCACGAATAGGCTCGACAATTAATAAATTTTGCAATAAAACAAAAAAAATCATGTGGCTGAGAAACCGTCAAAAAACTGATATCCCATTGTAGTCAATGGAAAAAAAATCAAGCGAAAAATTTGCTTTACAATGAAATCTCCTGCATTATTGACATTGTCCACAACGATGAGTCATTACACTGGGCTCGCTTCGCTCAATATGCAAACGGCATCCGAGATTTCGCGAGCGCAGCGAGTCGAAATTAAGGGTCTGTTGGCGCCCCTAGTATTTTATCTTATAAAGGTATGGAATCCCACAAACTTTTCCACTAACATGTGAAGGGTTGATTGTCTCGCTCTGAGAACGTCGCTCAAACAAAACGTTCCACTTTCCTAAAGGCCTATTGTCTGAAGAAGTCTAATTTTTAATTGAAGACTCCGCTTATGAGCTCAATATTACACTCAAAAGCAATTACTATCCAATTTGTATAGTTTTGCCTGTTACATGAAGTAACAGCATTTGAAAATTATAAATATTTGTTGGTTCTGTGAAAAAAAAGTTATATTATTATATATGTAAATAAGTTATTCTTCTTTAAAGATATATACCTATTTTGATATATATTTTTATATTACAAGTTTGTAGATTTCATTTCATTAAAAATTTTCTGTCATTAGTATGTTCAAGGCTCATATTGTACATTTATTTATGTAGGTCTACCTAGACTTGGAGCGGTGCCAGCTTTGTTATTTTGATTCATGTATAACATTTAGACAACCTAATCTACTAATTAAATAGAGGTCTCTCAAACTATTATGAAACAAATTGTCATTGTTTATTTACATACAAACTAATTAACATAATGACTTTAATAATAGGAGTTTTAACACTAAACCTACCAAGTATCGGTCAAATTGACCGTTCTTAAACTTTTGTAAAACTTACACATTTTTAAACGTTATAATATCGTTATCAAACTACGTGACAATTCTTAGAATATGCATATAATATTGTCTACACTCTTTACTTTTAGTTATTTCCATTATTACCTGCGTTATATAATAAAATAATTTTTAATTACCGTTCAATTTGACCGCGTGCGGTAGGAACAGGTATACAAGAATTGTCGGTAGGTTTAGTGTTAAAGATATTCTTATTTAGCCAAATAATCTGCTAATGCTTGTAAGAATCTGTAGATTAATGAACTAGGATCGTAATAGCGCTCGCTACACAGAATCTCTACTAAGAATTCAAGTTCGAACTGTTTAAGTCTTCATTTGTAGCCATTAAGTCTGTCTGAATGCCATAAATCTTTTGCTTCTTGAATTGTTGAAAGTCACTTGCCGGGCAACGAACTCAGAACATCGGCGATGACAAGAGCTAAGTAGCTTTTTGTTAGCGGATTAACCCCGTCCCCAGCTGGGTTCAAATTGGTACATTAATTCTGTGATAAAATTCTGAAACTTTCATTCTTTTTTATAACTAAGGGGTTAATATTTTATATAATGAAGTCTAGCGAGCTATATCTGTGTTTTATGTAAGGTGACTTTCACTGACATTGGTGGTGATTTCTTTTGCAATTTCGATATTATTGATATAATATAATTTTGAATATATTTTTAAAAGCAACATTTAAAAAATTGTCTAGTCTACATCCTACACTTATATATTAAATGATATTTTATTAATTTCCGTTACTTCTTATATCGTTAAGTAAATATCTTTCATATTAAGAATTCCTTAATTTAATATATTTTTTCAGATTATCTTAAAAAGTGGTATGTGTCAAATGATTTATTGATAATATATATTTTATATTAAAATTATTGTTCGTTATAAAGATTGATGTAAAAATATTCAAACTCAGCAATTTATTTTACTTGCTATTTTATCTTAAAGACGAAGCTTAGGGTCTCGCTGACAAGCAAATACCCTTTTAAAATCGGATTAGCCTTCTTTAACCTAAGCTGGTATTCCAAGGTATTATAATGAACCCAAAAAATATATCTGTCACTAGTTTTGAGAATATTGTTCCTTTGTAGATATATAACAAAATATGTAGTTATTACATAATTAATCGTTTATAGAAACACAAGATGTATGATGTGTATTTTTGATGACAGTTACTATCTAATTCTTATATAGAGACAGAAAATTTAAATGTAGTTAAACTAAAATGTAACGGTTTTTAACAGAAATCCAATAATGAATTTCTAAATCTGAAGGTCTAAAGAAAAACGTATAACGTGCCTATAAAGCTCTAACACAATTGTCGTCAAATGAACTGAATTCAGTCGGTAGGAGTCCCACGTTAGAATATAATTGAGTTACATACTTTGTTTCAATTAATGACGCGCGCAGTCTCTGCGGAATCACGTTCAGTTTTACGTGTGACAACAAATGTAAAATTTTAGGTAAAATCTACATTTCGGTCAAATGTGTTTCAGTCTTTTATACTTTTAGGGAGTATAGCAAAAATTTGGTACAGATATGTATAGTTTAAACAAGTTACAAGAATATTTATATTAAGTTTTGTATTAACGACATGAACACCTAAAACTATCATTTATTTGTATAAAAAATCTTATAATCACCTGGATCTTAAATTAAGCTATAAATATATATAACTTCCAGACAAGATTACTATTTTTTATCTAACTGAGATTTACCTAAATAACAAGTATTGAAAGCGGTGCTAACAGGACGACATAACATGTATTCATACTCACCTGCTCACAAATCTTGATACAATATGATACATGGCTCCGCCGACCCATTTCAATTAAACAGCCAAAGATAAACACACCCCAGAATTAATAGATTACAATCAAGGAATGGAGACCATAACTCAACCATGAGCAAACATGACTCGTCTGTGGTAACGTGCTAACTTTGGTATGACATTTTCTCATAGTAAAATACTTACTATTAACCAAAAGATATATATATATATATATATATATATAAATAGTGTTATAAACTTGGATAAAATTTAGAAAATAATAATAATTATTTTGTTTTCATTTTTGCTTAATATCGACTGTAAGAAAACATTATGGTTTTCATGACAGATGTACTTTGAACGTTACCCCCTTAAATAGTTTACTACAATGTAATATATCAAAAACAATAGTCACAGCAACGCGTGACCGGGTCTGCTAGTATATTTATATATATATATATATATATATATATACACATATATATATAAATATATAAAAATATTAATGTTTATAATTTATGTATAAAATAACATTTTTATTGTCAATGAGCATTGATCTGAGATTCATGAATGTAAAAGTGAAAGAATGTATTTTCTGAAACACGTTTTTATTATTGCTTGACATTTCAAAAAGCTTTCATCAATCATTGTTATTATGAATATTAAAACTCGAGTGACCCCATCAATTCTGTGAGAGAAATAAAACAACAGAACAGAACTTTTGACAAAAAATTGTGAATGCAATTGACGGATTTATTGAACTAGAAGCGTATAACGATATAAAATGTTTTTCTCATTCGAATAATCATTTAATATATAACTTTACACACACACACACACACACACACACACACACACACACACACACACACACACCCACAGATATATATATATATATACAATACACATACTCATTAAAAGGAACTATGAAGAAAAGTCGATTCTATCTTTTACAATATAACATTATAATAATGTTTTGTGTTATATATTTAGGCCGTAATATATTTACAACAAATTCCGTTCACATTCATTGTCCTATCCATTGTCTTTATTCTCTTTTGATACGACACAAAGCCTTCTACCCCGGCGGTGGCAGAGCCAACAAATGAAATACCCGATCGAGACGAATGGCGGTGCATCGCCCTTTTTGTACTTGTTGAAAACGATGCCCCCATTGAACACCGAGCGTTGTAAAGCGAAATTTTTCTCGATAAAATATGAATGCAGCAATTTCCTTTACTATCTGATAGGTCTTTGTTATACGTGCTACGAAATAGATATTAAAATTACTTTCGAGTGCAATAAATTTGATGTCTTGTGCACAGCGGTATATACTAAGCAACGTTATAGAAGGTTGAAAATATTAGTCACCTATTGTTTTATTAAACAATTAACACGTTTATGATGTAGCAAGTAATAAGAGGAACAGTCAATTTATATAAACCCTGACCTCTATATGCAATCGTAAATTGTATGTTAATTTATCGTACCAGGTTGGCAAGATATTCAGAAGGGACAATGTCGGAATATTCGCCCGTGGCGACATCTTGGCCGGGCAAGTTGCAAACTTGATTATTAAGGGGGTGGGGGTGTTACTGTTTGAATTAATGTCATAGTTCTGGATTAAACTTAGTCAAATTTGTCTTCCTACAGACATCAGTTTTTTGACGACAATTTCTTATTATATTTATGCTATATTACGTTATATTAACATCATGTCATATCTTTCAAAATATGTAAATTTAAATATTTAAAATGAAATAATGTTGGTTGGTACCATGTTGTTTCTATTTGTTTTATTAAAGCGCTCGATATTTAGTTATTAACCTATCACATCGTAAGACCCGGTCCCTTGTGAGTTTTGCACAATTTTTGTAACAACATAACCCTAACCGCCCCTCGTTCATTATTACGATGGCTCTTAAAGAAAAACCCGTTGACATTTCCCTCACGCGGACCACTCCCCTAATGAATGCAAATTTCATCAAGCTATGGACTCAACACACGCTTCGCGTAATGCTTTTTAATTTAAAAGAAGGCAAAGAAGAACTTTCCGTTATTAAATCAGTGTTAGGATTATAAGAAATGGGTTTTTACGACACTTTAAAGAAACAAAGTAAACAGGCAACGTGTCAGTTAAGTATACCTTTAATCAAATACGTAACTTTCCTAACTAAACTGAGTTTCTATTCCAGATACATTTACTATAGAGATGAGAAATGAGTGTTAATTAGAAAACCTTTATGTACCTATAACCTAAGCTTTGTTTCATATTGCTAGGCATTTTAAGTTTATTTTCAAAGAATATATTGTAGGTTGCGGTTTGTGTAAGTTGTGTAGGTGGTATCGATTTACCAACACCTAAATAGATTCTGAAACTGCATTGAAGGTTTATTATTTTATGAGAAACTTTACCTATTTGAGGGATATTTTGAGTAGATATTAGTTACGTATAAGTAAAGAGAATAATTAAGTTATCTACAATTTATTAATAGAATATACTTGTTAAATCGCAATGTGTCAAGATATGGTCAGAGTAGTGGTTCGAAATTTGCAACGACTGAAGAGCTGATGCGGATTAAACTTCGAATGTGTACGAAAGATTTTCTCTCAGCCTCCGTGGGATCTCCCAGCCGGGTCCATCACTAACTTCACTCATATGCAAATATTTTTATCCCATCAATTGGTAAAATATTTGTAAATTTACAGCTTTTTTCGTTTAAAACAATAAAAATTTATTTTTTCGTGATTTAAAATTGTATTTTTATCAAAATGTAATATAAATTTAGCAGCATTGTAAGGAATACTGAAATACCAAATATTATATAATACGCAGTTAATATAATAAAATATTCCAAATATTCGTTTAACAAATATAAAATTATGTAAATTATATATTAGTATTATCAACAAATAATTATAAAGTTTAATCTCGACACAAACAACACATTTAATAACATTTCTAAAAGAGTTAATCCCAAAAACGTGAAAGGAGAGAAAAAAAAATAAAATATGTGTAGAATTAAGTCCGGTACCTACATGACATTAAGCGGAGCTCGTGTCATTTCCATTTTTTGAAACCTGAAAGTTGTCTCCCAGCTTTATTTATTCACGAAGTTTTTCATGTGCATATTAGATACCAATGCCTTACTTTATAAATACATTATTTATTGTGTTTAAAAGTACTGAAAAGTAATTGTGAATTCATGATATTTCGATAATTTTGTTACAGTCTCTTTTACTTAAGTCTTAAGTTGCGAACTTTGAGTTTTAATATTTTATAGCAATCTTTATAAATTTGTTTTGAAGATTCCATTTTCGGATTACAATATATGATTATTTTAATATTTTAATCAATTATTATAATATAAATTGATAAAAAAAAAGATACAGTAAATAAGCGTTGTTCTCGCTGTTAAATTTTTCATTTTGTCTCACAGCGAGCTCAAATTAAATATGAACAAAATATACGCCGCGAAAGGCTTTTGTGAGAGAATTAATTAGTAATACGAGGAAGTTTCTTATCATATCAAATATTAATATATATTTATTATTAAAGCATCACATGTTAATTATGAAAAGCTTTCTATTAAAACGTAAGCTTTTTGTTAATTATTGAATTATAAAAGTTAATGAATAATTGATTTATAAAATAAGTATTTTGTATTTTATGAATAATAATGTATTAATTTAGTTAATAAAAGTATATGAAGTAATGGTTTTTATAATGTTGCAATAGAGGTGGAAGGGGGGTGTATGTTACCAGCTTAGTGACTTCCTCCATAAGGTGACCTGGATATAATAGAAAATTCTTTATGATATTTCATCGGCTTTTCATATATGAAACTAGCTGACCCACGCGGTTTTGCCCGCGTGAAATTGTTTTAAACCCTAACATCAACTATTTACCAAATATTAACTTGTTAGGTTGAAGTAAATTGGTGAAAAAATGATTACATCCTTCGAGTAGTTTTTGAGCATATCCAATACAAATAAACAAACAAACGAAAATCCCATTTATTATATTCGTATAGATTTATAAAAAATGGAGCTGATTAAATTATTTAAACATTTCATAGTACATTCTATTTTAATGCAGAAACACAACCTTACTAGTTTACATTTAATTAAAGAGTAACCAATATTAAAATTGTAATCTCATAATTAATATTTGAAGCCTGCATCCCCTCTAATGACTGGCAACTTAGAAGATTACCTGCGGGAATATCAACGGTCTTCAAAATTAATATCATTTAGTAACATTTGAAAGATTAATTTTATCAAGAGCAAGAGAGAACAACAAAGTACTTCAATTAATTATTGATAGAATCATTTGCGATTGCACGGAGTCTTGAAACTTTGTTTTAATGTAAATTGTTTTAATAATACTTATTTTATTTATTTATTTATTTATTTATTTTATTGGGTAATCCTACAGTGCATAATAATTTTAAAGGTACAATGAATAATATTTGCACAAAATAGGACAACACTAGTTAACAATACTATGAAAAGAAAAATAAAAACAGTGTTTAAGTTTAAGCAATTGATAGTTAAATCGAATTAAGGAGAAAAAATATAGTTTCGGGGCTAAAAGCTACTTAAGTGTGTATGTATGTAAGTGTGTGTGTAAGAATGTATGTGTATCTGAGATTATAAAATTAAATTTTTTGTTTGTCTTATGTGTTTCCTTAAAGCTGATATAGATATATTAAATAAATCAATATTTTTGATGATTTATTTTGATGTAAATATTGATGGTTTTAGTTAATGTTATATAGAAGAGTAACTGTAATGTTATGAAGTAACATATCTCTGATCCGATCGGCAATTGCGAGTCTCGTTCGCTTAATGCTATACAAATCAATTCATGTATTCAGAAAAAGCTTATTTTGCACGTCTAAAATCGGATTCTTTTTCATGACGAGGCAAAAAAACCTTCTTAACTTTATTTATTTCTTGGCAACGGAATACATTTTGTTATGAAATTAAATAGATTATATTATTATAAATTAAAAATTATGAACTAATAATAATTGAAGTGAAATCTAAATCTAGGAGGTATAGAAAGTAACTAATACGACAATCCCGAGAAAAATATAACTCCTACAGGACTCCAGCATTCGAAACAGAAAGCAAACCGATTACATGGTGTTTAACACATAATACCACATTTAATATTCACACAGTCACGCAATGACGGAATGTTAGGGGAATATTACATTAAAGAGAGGGAGTATTCGATCAATGTGCAATTTATTTGGTTCATTTACCATTTGCCATACGTTTTTGTTGTGGTACAAGATATGAGCGATTTTGGCATTTGTTGAACCAAAGTTAAATATATCATCATCTTCCTTCCCTTATCACAATTTTGGGGTCATTACAGTATGTTTTTTCCGTCCATACTCTCCTCTTCCTCGTCATCTCTGTATACACTCCCTTCTTCTCCACATCGTCTTGCACGCAATCCATCTGTCTTTTCTTCGGCCATCCTCTACCTTTCCATCCCTCCACTACCATACCCATAACTTTTTTGGTTACATGCCTTTCATCTCTCCTCATAACATGCCCATACCATGACAGAATAATTACCATAAATACATCTAAAAATATATAAAAATATATAAAAATATATTGGATGGAATATTTTTGTAGTTAATAAATTTATTAAGATGTAGATAGTATTATGCGAGGTATGGAAGTGGATACACAGGTAGAGGTTGGCCGAAGAGAAGATGGATGGATCCATGGATTCACCGTGCGGGTGCCGGGCCCATCGCGTTGCAAGAAGAGGAGCGCTATTATATGATATACTATTGATAGACAAAAGAGTTGTAATAGATATAGAATGTTTATAAATCTCAGTTCGCGTTAGTCCATGACTTAGACCACCTCCTTAATGTACGGTTTATGTAAATATTATGAGTGTTTAACTATTCAGTTATTCACTTAGCGTCAGCTCTCTTAGGCTGTCTTTTTGTATAAGTCGAAATACTTAGCTTTTCCTTTGCTAAGAGCGCAAGTTTATTTTCGTCGTCCAACTTTTCTAAGTCGATTTAAATTTATTTAAAACGATTAATTTTATACAGTAAGTTTTTTAAGGAAATTCTATTTTAATGCATATTGAAAACTCTAGTTTTTCTTTTCTTTTTCATTTCCATTAAGCGATTCAAATCTTGATACTGAATTATAGTTCAAATTTTAAAGAAAAGCGATAGAATTAAATGAAAATACACATATTGTAAAGATATTTCAGTAATAAAAGGTTTAAAGGCGTATTTTCAAACATTTTACTATAATATTGTCTTATATTTTCAATGTATGGTAAAAATTTAGTATACTTTGATATACTATTTACCTTTGTATTTATTATTTATTTTATTATTAGAATATTTAAATTGTTATCAAAGCAAAATATATATTCATTAATAGAAGTCGATTATATAAATGTTAATCCATTATCGACTTCTGCACGACGGATTCAGTATTGAATTGTCCAAAACAATGGACAAATATTTATTAATCAGGTGTGTATGATATTCAGCACTTTTACCACAGAATAAAGGTTAAAATGCCGTGTATGTTTTCTAAATCTCGCCCACCGTACATAATCCGAGTTAGTTTGTCCGTCCGTAATGCTCATAAACAATAATTTAATGCCAATTGCCGATGGGAGTTAGAAAACTGCTGCGATAGTTTCACGTATCGTTTGTTTTATGACTGTTATAATAAATTTATTAGATTAGATTGGATTTCATTGGATTTTTTTTAATTAACTTGTTAATATTGCAGCAATCAAATACGTGAAACTGAGATTAGATAGATAGATAGATAGTAAGATTTAAGTTTATAAAGACGTTTAGATTGTTTCTAAATATTGCTAATTTAATTACAGTTCATTAAATTTTTTGTTTAATTTATTTTTTATTTTACCTTCACGCCATATCCCTTGCGGGGTAGCCAGAGACGACGGAGCGCCAAACGCTACGGTCCCTGCATACCTCTTTCGCCTCGACCACAGACATTAACCTCTTCGTACTTGCCCTCCGGGGGGTCCTCATGCTTCATTAAATGCACCGAAGGTTATAATATAGACCAAATATTTAATTATTTAGATAATTTAATGCAACTAAATGTAACAAGTTAGATTTCTTATTTTAATTCTAACATCCGTGGACATCAGCTTGTTAAGGCTTAGTTAAGATTAGTAATCAGTCTTGCTGTACAAGAAACTTAATAATGTAACAAACAGACGTGGAACAGTAGCAGGTACAATCCAGTTACCAAACTCGCGCTAAGTACATAGGTGTAACTACTGAATTAAGCCTTGGACGGTTGGAGCCATGAGGTGGGCGTTTTAACCTTTTAACACTATTTTAAGCTCATTATTCTAAAATTTGTAGTACTCATGGCGTTTATGATGATTAACTACACTAGGAGCGCCAACAAACCCTCAAAAACGACTCGCTGCGCTCGCGAAATCTCGGGTACCGTTTGCATATTGAGCGAAGCGAGCCCAGTGACTCATCGTTTCCCATTGACTTCAATGGGATATCAGTTTTTTCCAAATAATAAAAAAAAAAATTTTTTTTGAGGACATTTTTCAAAAAAATTTTTTTTAAAACCATCACCTAATGTGTGTCTTTTTGATTGCAGGGTTTCATAATTTTCAGTCAAAATTGTATGGTTCGTTTATTTAATTTTGCATTTATTATTTTTTATTCATGTGAAGGTTTATTTATATTTATCTTTATTTTTTTTTGCGTTTTTGCTCTAGTTAGTAATAGTTTCTTAAAATTTGACGCTACTTTAGTGGCCCGACGTTAGTTTTGATTCAAGGCACGTGCCACCCTCTACGTATTCACTGTCCACCTTGCGACTTGCTTTCTTAGCCGGATTAACTCAAATTAAGATCTTTGTTACGTATCTTTGTTTGTTACATACATACATACACCTGGATCATTGTTTGAACGTAACAATAATGTGAAACATTTATTAGTGCTTAGGTAGTTTAGTGATAGTTAAGTAGGTACTTAACAGGTACTTAGGTACCTACCTTAGGTACCTTAGGTGTGTCAAAAAGGAAAAGATAAATATTAGTGATAGCAAAAAGTATATAACAACAAACTATCACTTCAAAAAGATAAAAAAAACTTAATAGATCCGCAGCACCCTTCGGATCCCTTATGAAACTGGCAAGCTGAAACTTTGCCAAGATATTGTATAGGACGAAACGAGTTTAAAAGCCCAAAACACGCTTCGAATTTCCAAATGGCATTTTCCTTGAATATAATACCTCTTTTGTTATGTTCTTTTTGTATGACACGCTTTCTGTTGTGTCTTCGCGATTTCTTTTCCCGTATTGCCAAAACCTGCTGCAAAACAATTTTACTAAAAGTTAGTTGTGTTATGTTATAACCGAAGTTTGAAATTCTTTTATAATATATGGAATAAACCGATAAATTTTGCATATGGAACGCAAATACGAATTTTAAAGCATTTTGATAATGAATATTCATAATATTTGTAAATGAACTATAATCCATATAAAAATACTATCGCGATGAATGTTAATAACAATGTAAGCAAACAATTATAGTCCTTATTGATGTCGAAACTTAAATAAATTACAGGGTGAATCGCAAAACAGTGTCATTATTGGCGATATATAATTCAGGGGTTGTCAACGACAGGTCGGTTCACACGGCCCGCTTTCAATTCCATAATATTACTGCCATTGGTTCAGTATACCGCAGTTTTGTATAAATAAATATACATTTAACAGATAATCCCGTGTGGTGAACAAATAAAGCAAACTATACAAAATAATTCTTGGTTTTAACTATAACAACAAATGAAAGCTGGATTATATATAAATACTCGTTTGATGGTAGCAACGAGAAATTGAATTAACATCCAAAAAAATGTATTCACAATACATTCCAAAGAAACGTACTGCGTCGATCACAAAAGTTGGATGAAGAAGATTCCAAAGAAGTTATAATAATTGAAAGCAATTCCAAAGTAAATTCACTTCATGGATCGATGGCTGAGACACCTGGCGGAAGGTATGATAAAGTATTCATTGTTGTTTCTAACGTAATCGGGTTGTTAGTGCACCTGATTCGGCTTACCTTCTAGCTTATGCAAGTATTGATTGATGAATTTTTAAAATAGCCTCTGTCTAAATGTAGACCGGAATATGTGCTGTTTATTTCAAATTAATGGAAAATTGATATGTAAACGTTTAATATACGGAAGTAAGTGATTGTTTTATTTTTCCATTAGTAAATTTAGTATTTGTTAATAAATGCATTTTCAATTTTTAACTTGCTATACAATACGGCTGATTTGAGCTAGATAAAATATAAAAGCTAGAAAAATTGACTTCACAGTAACTACAGTTTAACTACAGTTTCTTTCGTACGATGGGCTCATAATCAAACAACTGCCAGATTCAAGGAACTTTCAATTCTTCCTCTAAATCCTTCTTCTTCTTCTTTGTTCTTCTACTTCTTCTTGGTTGGCTTCTTTCTTCTTCTTCTTCTTGGCTTCTTGGTTCTTGCATATTTCTGAACGGTGTTAACGCATATAGAGCTTTTAATAAATTTCCATGAATGACGAAAAAAGTTTACATGTGGGTTGTCTTCTTTTTTCCTTGAACTTGTAGAACATTCTCAGAATTTCATGTTTCATATTTGGTGATTTTTTATTCTTATATGGTGGTGACTTTACTTCCAATAATCAGTTTTTTATTATGTATATAAATTATATGTCAAGACAAGAATAATAAACTACCACAGCACATTTACTTAACAAGCAGAGATTATGTTATCCTTCAAAAGAAAGCGACGGAAAGTCATTACTATGCTGGGTATTGTTTAACTGTACTTGTACAACCTCGCCTTGAATAAACAAAATGAGATGCATCTAGAGTCGAGGAAGAAAACGGTATGTTTTATGATTTAAATCAACTCTGAGAAATATGGAAATTTATTTGGAAGTTTCTTAGAAGCAAACCTGTAAAACTAATTTATAATAATAAAAGTTCTAACTTTGTTTTCATACAGGATACTCCAAGATCTAAACTGAAAAACGCCCTAAGATATTCATTCAGCGTTCCCTGTCCCTAGATCGGGATAAAACAATAGCACACGTGGTTCGTCTACCACGTGCGAAGTCGTGCCAGATTTAGCATCATTTTTCTTGCACGATTTCAAACCTGGTACATTGCCAGATAACGATTACAGTGGTTATCCACTACACTATCGAGTATCTATATATGTATTACAGATTCACTTCTATATCTATTTGGATCTTAATTTTCTTTTTTTATACATTCTTATCTTTTAAGATATGTTAAAAAAGAAATTAAAGTTAAGAAATGGATTCTTTCATAGCAAATGTTTAAAAGATTCAGTATTTTTTCATCCACTAATGTCTGCTACATTTAATAAAATTCTCATTATAAAATTTTTCGATACTTGTAAACAAATATTACATTGTTATTTTTTGTTTTATATTGACACAACAAATAATACATTTTAACCCTTTTTTTTAAAAATCTGAATTCATAATATTAAATGAAAAAGTGTACGAAAAATTAACTCGAGACTACAGTTTTATAGAAAATGACTTATTTCATTAAAATTTATATATTTTTTTCAGATTATGCATCTTTTTATATTTTCTTTATCTCATTAAATGAAAAGCATTTTTTTAAATTCAATTTAAATTCAAAAGTAATTTTAAGCTCACAGCCAAATGTGGAAGATAGATGATAATGTGCAGACTCCTTAAGACAATAACCCGATAATTCACGTATTTTGAACTCTAACACGTTAGTAATAGAGATCAGAATCACATTATATAAAACGTATTACCAAAAACGAGGTTACGAAAAGTTTCTTTAAAATTGGCGAATGCAATAAACATATATTTTTGTCTTCACTTTTATAATAAAGTTAGGAATTTATTGTTATTAAGTAGAGCTTTCATACTAGTGGCTGCACTCAGGTTTACTCAATTATAATTATTCAATTATAATTCAATTTAACTGTGATAATAATATAATTGATTGTAATCTAATCCGATAATATAATTATTGACGTCAAACATCATGTAGAGCGCTGCACCTCGTAATTAGTCAAGAGAACAGCTGTTAAGGTGCAATAATACAATGTCTTCATTTATTATATAATAAATAACAATATTATATAACAGTTATATAATATTTAAATAGTAATTAAATTTAAATCAGAATGGTCATTGTCTTGTCTTTAATTAAGTCAAAAAACGTTGGTATTTTTTTCATATTTTCGGAATAAATATTCACATAACTAGGCTAGACAGTAAACAAAACATAATTATATCAATATATTTTTCCTACAAAGTAATCTGGAAGACTGTCACAATACTTATTAAAGACATACCTCAGTCTAGACTGAAGCGAGTGCTGTCTCAGCATAACTTGCTTCATTCGAATTAAATTAATACATTCCATTTAAGAAAAATGTACACCCCTTTAACAAACACATATATTCATTTTAATTAATAATAATAATAAAATCTTGATAAAATTTAATTAGTTAAGTGGTAAATAACATGTAGTATATGCTATAGTTACTTGAGTTACTCTCGTGCGCGATCTGTAGGATTTACAAGACACTGCAATAGAAAGCTTTAACATACACAATAAAATAACATTTTCCTCGACTATAATCTTCTAAAAGAGTTCTTCTTATTGATGCGTATTTTAAAAAACCCGTATTAAGTTCTATAGAATTGATATTTATATATATTTCCATACAATTGTCAACAGCGATTATGAACAAAAGGCTCACAAAAAGGCCGCCAGCGCTGCATCGCTGCACAACAATGCTAATACGACGAAAACGCGTCAGCATCATATGCAATGCAACTATTTAAATAAATTAAATTTCGACATTCTCTTTATTATGTGGATTGATAAAATTTCAAATGATTTATACTCTGGTGGATTCTGAAAGGCTTATTTGAATTCCGAATATTCTGTGTTATTTTATGACTGCATCAACTTTATTAAACTATAAGCGTCACATAAATCAGCCCCATCAGAGTAACGTGTGGCCGCGGAGCAGGCATAAATCTAAACCTTGACTCAACCTAGACTAGACTGCTCTCATCCCAGTCTAAATCTTGCGTGGCATAAGCAACATATGTCGCAGGCATTACCTTGTCTCCTACAGATATTTTGTTCCGATATTTCGATTGTTTTCTTATACAATATTTTTTTTATCTACATTTTTGGATTTATAATATAAAGTTGACAGTAAGTTTAGTTAATTAAAGTTATCAAAGCAATAAAAAGGACTTCCAAAGTGATTAATATTCAAACGGTAGACGATTTCGTGGCTTAGTTTAATTTAATGAATCCAGGTTAGTATCGAGTTAGTGCCACAGGTGCCTGTGGAGATTTGTAATAAATTCTATTACTGCTACTCCACTCTTAAAATATATACAATATCTAAGACTTTATAAAATATTATATTTAATGACATATATATTTTAATATAAATATCTTTTACTAGTTTTATATTTTATTTCCATTCGAATGTCAAAAGAAAACAAGACGCCTCTCAATATATTATTCGTATTGAATATTTACAAAATCCTCAACTACTAGTGCGATAGTTGGAAAACGATATAGGATCAAGTTACCCAAGACGGTAGAAATGGAATCGCCGCGGGTCTCGAAGTTAGGACATAAAACAATTCGAACATATCATGTAACTGAAAATATAGGTTTTGTTATACAGTAGTTTATTATTCTAATATATTTTTAACTATTTATTCTTCTTATTATTGAGCGAAGCGAACGAAATGAGCGGAGCGTTTTACTGGAGACTTTTTACATTCTTTGTCATGAATTGGCTCGAAAACTACTTGACGGAAAATTATGAAAATTTTGCAATCATAAGACACACATTAGGTGATGGTTCTAAAAATTTAAAAATGTCCTAAAAAAAATTTTTTTTTTTAACGTCTTGTCATAAAACTGATGTCCCATTGAAGTCAATGAGAAACGATGAGTCAGTACACTGGGCTCGCTTCGCTCAATATGCAAACGGCACCCGAGATTTCGCGAGCGCAGCGAGTCGAAATTGAGGGTTTGTTGGCGCCCCTAGTTATTTATCCTTCTTATTATAGTTCTTATATATGTTTGTTGATGTTTAGATAGACGCCTAATAAATAGTTCCAAGAGCTACAAAGTCATCGGTCCCTCAATGAAGCCTGTTTAATTTCAATCAAATGCATGGCTGCTGACGTAGCCTATATAGCCTGCACTGTCACTTACAGATCTAAATTGCTAATATGCTTAGAATACTAACTTGTTAGTATTACAAATTTGATTTCTACTGTTACTTTGAAATTGGGTTGATCTAAATTTAAGTTTTCTATTACTGTGTTTGTTTTTGCAACAAATTTCTGCTTTTACAAATTATTATTAACAAATCTTTGGTTTCTTAACACTAAACCTACCAAGTACCGGTCAAATTGACCGTTCTTAAACTTTTGTAAAACATACACATTTTTAAAAGTTATAATATCGTTATCAAACTACATGACAATTCTTAGAATATGCATATAATATTTTCTTCACTCTTTGCTTTTAGTTATTTTCATTATTACCTGCGTTATATAATAAAATAACTTTTAATTACCGGTCAATTTGACAGCGAGCGGTAGGAACAGGTATACAAGAATTGTCGGTAGGTTTAGTGTTAATACATAATGTAAGCTTATATCAACGTAAAGTTATGATTCATTAAGTTCATATGATACATCTCAAACAATGGTTGTGAAGGGACACATGAGTTTTTTAATAAAAGTGAGTACATTTATAAAGCCGAATTTAGACATGCTGGCAAAGCCTAGATATATGTAAGCTAACTTTATGTAGACTTTGCACACTGCATGTATTAAAAATTTGCTGACTAAAAGCAGGCTCGCCAAACTGATACGGTCGTGTAAAGATCCCCACTAGCTGCCAACTCCGCCAATATTTTTCTTCACTCCTGATAAAGTGTATAGATAACAGGATACGAGATAGATGAAATGAGAAAAGTGTTAGAGATTATACGGTTTTTAATTTTCATCTACAAAATATGTTATAAACTTAAATTTAAACTTCATTTTAGCTTTCAAAAGCTGAAGATGTAGTTGAGACTGAATTAAACTTATTTTTATTGTAATAGAAACTGATTTCAATCGGATAATTATGACTTAATTAAGTATCTATTAAAATTTGTATTAAAAATGTAACAATTTAAAAAAAAAAAAATATTTGTAAATTATTAGCTAGGTTAGAAAATATTTAGCTTCATATTATGAATATTAAAATTATCTAGATACTGTTTAAGACAATAATATCACTTGAATTATATTTAATAAATACATATTTTATATATTTATATTATTATTAATATATATAAACATTAATTACTTATATAATTAAAGTAATCAAAATTTGTTCAACCACTGAGTAGTTAATATAATAAATTGATAAAAAATACAGGTTTATTTAATAATATTATAATATACCCCTCCCCCGACACTCCCCGTTTCAATTTCGTCGCCATCGCTCCAGCATTAAACTGATTAAATACTTATTTCAACACCACTTTATTTATAATTAGTTTTTACCAATTTTTCGGTAATGCAATCCATTAAAAAAGATAATATTTATATGTATATATTCTGAATTTATTAAAAAATGTCAAAGAAAACAGTAATAATGGAAATTTAAAAACACTATTGGATAAATACGTTAGGAATGTTTGTTAAGAACAGCGCATTCAAATTTACATAAGATGGCTATCACTCCACATGGTTTACTTAACATAAAAGAATATAAACAACATCTAGACAGTTAAAAGAAGTTAAAATAATTCACAAAAGAAACGATTCATTTTAACGTCACCGTAAAAACTCATTCGTCTCAAACTAAACAAAAACTATGAGGGAAGTGGTTAATGTGAAATCGATAAGTGGGATGATGGCTCTTGATGAATGTTTGGGAAAATCATTATTATTTATGTGATTTGTGAATTAGGAGAAATGCAAGAGTGTAATATTAGTTAAAATTTATATTAATTTATAGATTGCGGGGGGGGGGGGGGGGGGCAAAAAAGTTAGTAAAAATCTCTTTAAAATCTTTTTTTTACAATATGGAAAATAACTTTAAAATAAATGTTGTAAAGCGTTGCATTCTTCTTTGTATACACAGTAAAAATTAAAATCTAGATATGCCTAGATGCATAATACAATTTTAATTCGACCGAGATAGCTACTGCAATCAACAGTACCGTGACAAATGATATGAGTAGTGTTTGTGACGCACGAGACAAGAGCGTGACGAATGTGATACCACAAATTAAACACGTCGTGTGCATTCTAATTATGCTATGCAATAAAATTTATGTATTTAACTTACATTGAATGGTAACTGATGTTCATTCGAATTAAAAATACTTTCATACTTATGTGTAACACATTTACTTAAGCTTTAGCTTGCAACTAAATGTATGTGAATTTCAATAATGTTAAACATATAAAAGGTATCCTATTCTCTTACTTCTAGAAGCTGTAATCAATTGCAGCGTGACAAATGACATTAAGTTGCGGTTGTGACACGAGACAAGAGCTTGATGGATGCGAAACCGCAAATTAAACTACACTCGACGCACCTATAGCTAACCGTATATAGGTTGTATGGTGAGACAATATTTAAATTCCCTTTAAAGATGACAGATTGAGTAGAATCTACTAAAAAACTCTCTTTAATATAAACCTTAACACTAAATCTACCGACAATTCTTGTATACCTGTTCCTACCGCACGCCGTCAAGTTGACCGGTAATTAAAAGTTATTTTATTATATAACGCAGGTAATAATGGAAATAACTAAAAGTAAACAGTGTAGACAATATTATATGCATATTCTAAGAATTGTCATGTAGTTTGATAACGATATTATAACGTTTAAAAATGTGTAAGTTTTACAAAAGTTTAAGAACGGTCAATTTGACCGGTACTTGGTAGGTTTAGTGTTAATAATATACTTATAAATAATATACTTGTTTTTCGTTAATGTGTATTCTTTTACATGAAAATATGTCAAGCATGTTTGTTTAAGAGTTTTGTTTACTTTCCTGACATTGCATATCAGTTGAATAGTGGAATCAATACTGGCGTGACAAATGGTGTGAGCGGTACTTGAGCGAGATGGGAGCGTGACGGATGCATGGCTGATTTAAGACTACATTCAAGGCTTAGTATTAGGGTTATACTGGCTTTAAAGTTGTTTGTAGACTGTCTCAATATATAAAGAATTTTCTTTAAAATATTTATTACACAGTTGCAAGGTATTAAAAGTATATTTTTTAAAACTTTTAGAAATATCAATTCATGTTAAATCTGTGTGAATTTAATAAATGTTTTACATATAAAACAATTTTAAATTTAATTTGCTCAGTGAACTTCAATCGACATATAGTAATAGATACTAAATGTCAAATCATTTTGCGAGTTAAGCACTATTGACCTGAATCAGTAGTTGGATATCGAAAACAAATTTAAATGTCTATTCAATTCAGTTTCACGCAATATATTTTTATAAATTAGATTATTTAAATTATATTTTTGCTTGTTTTTATAATAGAAAATTATAATTTATATTTTCTGTATAGTATAAGATCAACCGGTACGCGTATGTTTTTTTTCCCTTCATTCTTTTAACTGTGCAAGGGATATAACTTGATTTCGCATTTATATATTTGATAAATAATATTAATGAAATGTCGATGCTCTGTAATCAATTCAATTGTTGCCAATTCATAGTTAAACCTATGTTATATAATAATAAAATATGAATGTAATACTATTTACTATTTTATGACATTGTATTGGAGAATTGTAGATAAAAAAGTAAAATTTACAATGGTAAATTCTCTCTTAAAATCGACTAGACCATAAAATTTCAAGTTTCATCAACTGAATAGGTTATTTGTGAAACAATTTTCACTATTGCAGCTAGTTAATGTTAGTTAATTATATTGTGTGATTTAAATTCATTAATTCATTAATTTAAAGTCATGTTAACAAAAAAAGGTTTGTGTAGGGGATAAATATATTGCAGTCTCTCCAAAGAAGCCTGATCGACTATCGGTACATTCAAGTGTAGAGTTATTGTATAATAATGCCACCATGTTATACAGGGTGAGAAACATTATCTTTCTGAAAATGTTCACCGCTACATTGGAAGACGTCTTCTAGCTTAAGGGCTGGCTTGGCATCAATAGAAACAGCGGTTACATCACTTACTTTCAGTTTGCCTACGACATAGTAAAAATGGCTGAGACTATGGAAGTCCTGGATCTAGTGCTCGATTAATTCAGTAGAGCCTCTTAACAAGTAGGACTTAAAATGTACAAGGACAAGACGAAGCTGGTGTCTAATGTCCATGTCGTGCCTACTGAAGTAGATGTCGGAAGTGCTACGCTCGATGTTGTAGACAATTACATATACTCGGAATAAACCGTCCCGCTAGGTACTTTCAATTTCGAGAAAGATATCACTCGCCGAATCTAATCCAACTCGGAAGTTCAGTGTTTGGGAAGCTCCATAACATCTTCACGTCTAAAATACCTCAAAGTCTGAAGACGAAGGTCTTTGACCTCTGTGTGTTTTCAGTGATCACTTAAGGTTCTGAAACATAGTCGTTTACGATGGGCCTTATAAGAAGGCTCAAGGTTCCCAGAGGGCAATGAAAAGGGCTATGCTCGGAGTTTCGCTGCGAGATCGAATGAGAAACGAGAAGAACCACAGAACAACCAACATCACCGATATTTTGATAAATTTATCGTCTGAAGTGGCAGTGGACACCTCTCTCTCTACACGTGAGGTACAAACATCGGCGGATGGGGCCGAAAGGTTCTCGAGGGGTGATGTCCACCCGATAGAAGCATGTAGACTCCCCCCTAAATGTACCAACTATAAAGCGGTCGCGGCAAGCGGCTGGATGCGGTCAGCACAAGACCGGTCATCATGGTGATCTTTGGGATAGGCCTATGCCTTGCAGTGGGCGTCTATACACTGCCAAGAAGAAAAAAAGGGGGATATGACTTACAAAAAGCTTTTAAACGGCATAAATAATTTTATCTATAAAAAATTAGTCTGTGGCTTTAAATTTTGATTAAATTAATATTTAGTTTGTACAGTTTTTCTAAGTTAATTTAAATATTGTCTTACTAAATTTTTTAATTCATAACATTGAAACATCAATATTAAAATGTCAAATTCATTGATTGTAACGTATTGTAATTGTATCTAAATTGATATAATCTATTTTCAAAATATTATACCATGATATTAGTAACCTCATTTAAATATTATATCTTTAAAAAATAATTAAATTATATAAATAGCAAATCTCTGAATAGAAAAAGCTCTAAGCTCAGACACTTTTAAAAAGTCTTTCGAGTTCTCGTTACTTTAATATCGCATTCAAAATCATAAAATAAGTTATTCCCTCATATATTCTTGTGTAATAACGTTGACGCCTCATCCCGACATCTGTGCTTGCAGATTAAAAGATTCAATATTACAATTTAATAAAGATAAGAGTGCTTTAAATTCACGAATTATAATAAAAAATCTTTCATTTTTAGGAGTTTTATGCATTAGAAATTACATGATTTTAGTTCTTTTTATACGTGAAATAAATAAGCATAATGATTGTTTATGACAACGTAAAAGTTTATTTCTGTTCTGGTTGAGAATACAAATAGTTTTTCCAAACTATAAACCTAGTCCACATCCTAGTGACAAACACTTCCGGTAGGCCGGGTTATGCCTTTATTGTCTTGTTAGCAAACTGTGCTTGGCAACATTTTGAGTAATGTTACGGCTATGGAACTGGCGTTGGTTGAAGTTGGACAGTATTTCCTGTTTTACATATTTACCAAATGCCTAGTATTTTAAACGACTTTATAGAGAAAAATCTTGTCATGGCTTTCGTTTTTTGTTTTATGTAACGCAATATTATCACCGAATGTCAAATAAATATATACATTTGTATTTTGATTGTTATTTGAAGAATAATGTTAAATTGGAGTATTTCAAACATTTCAATACTGATCCCAGGATGAATGTTTATAACGACAAATACCATAATGTGTAATGGCCTATCTGTTTGTGTCACGCCGGTTAGTAACCAGCCAGAACTCCATTACTACGGGGACATGAAACAGCGAAATTCGGACGAAAGAGAATATTTGATAAACAATTACACTTAGGAGTTGGAAATATTTTCATACGTCTGATTAAAATGCACTCATAAAATATTTCGTTTCAAAATTTGCAATACTTAATGCAAATTTTATTATTTTGATACTTTTGTTACCTAACTTATAATATGTAGCAGTTTAAGTTTTAAGAAAAGATGTAGTAGATAGTTAAGATTTGAATGAAAAATTAAAGATAAGTTACTACTTTTAAAGAATAGAACATGAAGAGAATGAGCAGAATACAAGACGGGTCGGAAAAAGACTGGTTTATCCATCACTCACTCCCGAAACTCAACTTTTTTCTAAACACTCTAGTGCATCCTCTGATATTGCAAGATATCATAATCATCTGTGACTCACAGGGCGCTTTAGCATAAATATGAAATATATGAAAATACAAGTGAAAAGAATGATTTATTATTATTCTACTAGGGCTCTTATTTCTGACCCTAAGGATAATATATTGAAAATAATTCTAAGAAATATAAAGTGTATATCACTTTGAGATTGTCGACAAAAGTATACAAAAAATATATTAGTATTTTAATAATATAGGCGCCATTATGTTCATTTTTTTGTGGATGTTTGTTATAATATACAATTGCATATTAAAGGTAAACATCCAAATGCTGACATGTATAAACATTAAATTCAAAAAATAAATTTGAAAAGTTAAAAGTAATGAGAAAAACTGTTTTGAATCATATTGTGTTGCATGCAGGAATGTTTCATTATGAATAATTTATAATAATATTTTCATGTTTTCCCATCTCCAATGGCTTCATAGGAGATCCCACATTGATAAATTGATAAGAAATATTATGATGATTGACACAAAATTACATGATATTTTAACATCATTAAAAATCACCTCAAGCGCACTGTCGGTAATATCGTTCATGTGATTTCAGTATAATTGAAATTACATGACACATGTTTACTTTATAAGCGACATATATAAAGCCTAGTTGAGTGGAACGAGGACAAACAATGCGTTCAGTGAGCCGGCGCAGCTTAGATAAGTATAGTAATTAATTGAGTAACACCGTGTATTTACTTGAGATTATTACAATATAAATTTAGATTAATCTATTTTATCTTCTATAGCAATAGCTTCGTTCTTGGTATTTTTTCAGATTTTGGTGTTACCGGTATTAATAAATTTTTCATTATATATTTATTAGCAAATGATAATATCCACAGCAAATTTACTAGTGTTTGAAAAATAAGACAGGTAGAAACCAGATCAAGTATATATATATATATATATATATATATTATTCTGTAATTCAAAAGGTTTTCAAATGATTTAAACGTGTAGTGTAAAAGGCATACCTAAGCTCTAGGACATAAACGGAGCCATCACAATGGCTGCCACGCAGGTTCCGGTAAAGCCGGATGCACCGGTCTCTCAAATCGACTTGACAATGACGCAATGTTCAAATTAAACAAGAAATACATAAATATTTTCGTCTCTGACCTATTTATGAAGAGGTTTAATTTAATGGAATATTAAAAACTAAGTAACTATTTCATGAAAAGTTAAGATTTTCAGAATGTAAGCGATGCCACGGTATGATAGTAGCGTACGTTAATTACAATGTTAAAGAACGGAGAACTTTTAATAAAATTCATTAACTTCATGTATTTTTAATATATTTTCGTTATAGTAAACAAGCTTTTAAATTTTGGTCAAAGCTGAGCAAATTAAGTTATTGTATATTGTAATGAATATTTTAACGTAATTTGGCAGTTCTCTTTTTTTATGAAAACTGTTTTTATTTCATATTTTGCTTGGTATTTCAGTAATTTTTCATTATATTGGTAAATCCGTTGATATGTGTAGCATTTTATATGTCTATTATTTATTTTATATGTACCGTTACGAGTCCAGAAGTTGATAGATTGAGATAAAACTAACAATAAATTACAAATAAATAAAAAATATAAAATTTTATGAGGGTTTATTTAATTTGGTTCCCACTTAATCAAAATCTCACAGAAAACTTTTCGAACCGGGCAAGTCATACGGCAATCCCAAATTTCAGTGATTTCCCCCGGGAGATATTAATGGAGCCACAGCCGGGATCCAGACTTAAATAAAAAGTAAAGTAATAGTCTTTAGTCCAAGTCGAGAAAGGTTTTTCTATTGACTCAACTAGAAGTCACTTAGAGAAAATCAGGTCTTTAAGAAATGAAAATTTCATAAGTGGATCGGAGAGCAGGTGGAGTAAATATATTATAAGAAAAACATGGGGGATTTGAAGTGAGTAATGTTTTTAAAAGAGTTACAATTACTAAAAATATTTTATAGCATATGACATATATCTATTGGCCGTCGAAAGTAAATTTGATGTAACCTTGAATTCTTGGGTTCGACTTCCAGCAGTTGCAAACTATCATGATCAAATTCTAAAACTAAAATCCGGATCCATATCCGGATTTAATATTTTTGTGATTTTTAATTTAGGCTTTTGAGTTATTCAATTTGCTTATTTAATGATTTATGCTTTATATTGTCTTGTTAGATGTCACTGCGTGTTTTTTTTCTTTTGTTAATATGAGTTTATAGACTATCTATAACTATTATCTTTTCCTTTACATTTTATATATTTTTGTTCATTTTCTATACAAACTGTATATCCAGCTTTATTTTTAACTTGAATCTTCCTTAACCTATAATTTGGTTACTTAGAATATCGAAATCATTGAAATAAATTAGGTATTAAGTGAAAATGAAAGTCAGACTCAGATTTTATATTTTAATAAATATATTTTAAGTTAGGGCCGGTGTTACTTAGACTTGTTAAGTGGATCAAATGAGCAAAGCCTACCTATATACCCATTACGTAATTTCCTACTAAAAGCTATTTAAAACTACCTTTTAAGTTCCAGAACAATGAGTGCAATCATTCTTTTTTAGGTTCATTTCATGTTCCCGAGATACAGCCGACGATTATCGTTAAACTAAACTACCGCAATACAGACCGTTTCGGATTATGAGACTTACCTTACCTGAGGTTTAAAAGCATATCATATTTTTCACATTTAAACCATTTTACTAAGGAAACTATAACTATATGTGAGTTTGAGGCGGAGAGATTTTTATATCTAGTCTAATTACTTATAATAGATGTTAATTGTGTTAGATAAATCTTATTTAATTAGATAGAATTAAAATAAGTTCACAAAACGCTAATCCCTGTTAATACGGACAGCATTAAACGGTACTAATTACTGAGTAATTAAATACTCTCAAAGTTAAGTAAGCGACGAAAATTCCATTGACTTAATTTACGTGGTAACAATTTTATTTGATGTATATATTATGCTTACATAGTTACCAAAAGCTTTGGAAGTATATCCCTCCCATTTTTGATCCTCTATAACGAAAAACTTCTAAAACCCCCCTTTTTTGTAATATTTTAATTATTGATTTTAAATACATAACTGATTGATTCTGGTTTGTACATGTTTATTAATTTTGATAATGCGATTAGGAAGTGTTAATAAATGAACAACTATTATATATTTAAATTAAAACATATAAAATATTTATCCAACAATCGAATTATGAATATAAATTTTCCACTATTTAGAATAGAAAATAGTTATACTAATGACTAGTAAATACTCATTGAATATTCGGCACTAATTATTTATACTACTATTAGCATTCGAGTTTACTTTTAGACCGACTAACGTATTGGTAATTTAAGGTATTTTCTGTATAAACAGACAACCAAACCATTATACTTTGAATAGTATTAGTGCAAAAGGTCATATGGATCTAGATTTAGTAAAGAACTGAGAGGCGGAGAGCGATTCAAATATAAATGGGATAGTCACGGTGATAATGAGAACCATTATTGCATTATGAATGGGATTGGATGATTCTATTTATACCTGGATCGGTTCTTGGATTTTAATTTTGTATATACAACGGATTAGATATATGAATATTATTAAATACTTAACAATTGACGACATATTATATATTTTTTTAACCATACACAAACAAAAAAGTATGTTTTAATATCCACTAAAACGAATGCGTTTCATTTAAATTAACGTGCTTGTTTATTACTAAATAAATCTCATTTCATATTTGGCTATAACTTTCTTGATGAAGCTGCGAAGGTCTATAAAGTTTTATTGATTCGATTGGACGCTTTTATTTCCAGATCCGCATTCACACTCCGGGTATGTTTCCAATGACCATACGACATTGAATTACGAACATCTATATCAACTTGGTTGGAATATATGAGAATCTTAAAGAAAATCCTGGGAGTAGTTTTCTATAAAACTTTGGGGCTAACGAGCAGGCGGTCCACCGATTAAGTTTTTCGATATCTGCATTTACAATATATTTATGTATAGCAAGGGTTGCCACCCTTAAAGATGAATGAATGAAAAAAAGGTAAAGGGAGAGCCAATCATTCATGTTATAAAAAATCTCAATTTGAGTTTTAAGGAATCCTTCACAATTTGATGTTTCATTAGTCGTAGTGAAAATCCTAGTAAAGAAAAAAGACACATTATGATTAAGTACTTCTTTGATGGATTTAATAATAACATGAGCAATGTATTTGTATACACAAACATCTTTTAATAAGATAGGTCCCACTATAATTTATAACATATTAAAAATATATTAAAATCGTCAATGAAAACACACTCTTATCAGAGTCTCACATTCACAGATCAGGACGAAATTAAAGGGGATGTTAGGTTGCTTTAGAATATGGTTACGCTCCGACAATAAAGTCTCTTCTGGAGCTTAAGTTACGAACAAAACAAACTAGGTAATATTGTAACTAACTAATAAACTGCACTGTGATTTTGAATATTGTATTAGAAGACCTATTTTATTCAGTTTTCGAATATATGTGGATTTTATCAAATACTTATTACACTTAAAAGAGCTGATTAATAAGCTAAACGGATAAACCAAAGTGAAACGTTGAGCTCAACTCTATTCATTACCAACTATCGAATCCACAACTAAATCCGTTCGGATATCGGGTTTGATTCCCCGTTTAAAGTCGAATAGGCCGGAAATCGATTGCTTTGGGAGCTTCACGTTCGAATTGTAGGCGAGATTTGGCGGAAATGCCATTTTTCTGGATATGTCTGCCGGCTATTTATGATTAAGGCCAACTGATCTTATAATAACTGCACAGTATACTATAAAACTATATAGCGTTCGAGTAAGCATAGATTTTATTGCAATATGAAATAAATATTAAAATATGTTAACACGGATACCATAACATCAATAAACAAGTCAATTTTCGCTGACAGCTGACAGTCACTTCCATACAAACTAAAAATCGATTAACGGCTTCATATCTGTTGAATCTCAATTATGCATCACTTGACACTTCCACTCAATCTATGGCCGCGGTTCTGAACGGATATAACGCTTAATAGATTCGCTTCAGCTCACAGCTGACATCGTAATTTATTTATGAGGAATCACTGTGTGTATCAAAAAAATCATTATATGACACGTACTTAAAATAACTAATGGATGTTATATATACAGAATATAAGAGAGAATGTTCTTTAAAATAATTGTATATACACCCAAGCGGTAATGGATTTTGAATTCTTCGTACATATCTGTAAAATATGTGAAGTTATTTTTAAATTTAACATAACCCGCGCATAAATCAATAAATATTCTGGCCTTTAAAGATATCATTCGTACTTACAATAATCCGCTTACGCCCATAAATAACGTCACTTACCTGAAATAAAACGAAAAAAAAATTATATGAATATTCATCAATCATTCCTACCGGACTTGACGCTATCACGGATCTGTACATTAACAATCTCGATGCATTCAATTTTGAAGTATGAAAGTCATAAAACGTATTCAATTATCATTTTATTGATTACAAGAGCTTCCCGATAGCGTCGATGTTTTGTTATGATACCTACATTTGTTTCAATCCGTCCTCGATGGATCCATTACTACTTTGATCTACGATTATGAGAAAATAAATTGATAAGACCGAAACTTTTAAAAGAAAATATCCATTTATATGAAACGCCAATAAAATATTATTATTGCTTTGATTAAATTGATATTTAGGTGATATTTCTTTTCTATTTCATCTTCTATATATCACTTGTTATAACGATGTTTTTTTAAGATATATAAACCTATAAAAATACCTTAGAAAAAAACAAAATACACATAAAAATTAAAAATCTAGACTATATGATTTCCGCATACTGAAAACAATTTTAAAGTCTGACAAGCAGTTACCGCGGTTAACCGTAACAAACAGACAAAGCCTATTACTGTCGCAAGCTGCCTCAGGCGTTTATCTATTTACAATTCTTCTTTCGCTTTCAATTATTTAAGTATAATTTGTTGATCCTCATGACATAACAGCAAGTGACAATCAATACAGCTTTTCACTTTTGATTCTAGAGTACTGACTCTACAACATAACTGACTAAAAAACATATATTCAATTATTTTCCGAAATAAACTGAGAAAATTCGAGTGAAGCCGCAGCGAGGAGCAAGTGAAGAATAAATCAAAATGAAATCGCGCCGCCATGTCCCATTCATCATGTTATACATATTTCGTGCAACGCTTAAAAGGTTTACTTAAAGGCGGATATCTGATGCAGTAAATTTTGATATTTCGAAGAAGCTACGCGATAGACTCGTGTATTTTCGTGGTATTCCTTTTTGAGATAATTATTTTGTATCCATCTTTTAATACGAGTTGTGTGTTTTTATAATAATATCGTGTATTTTATTAAAATACAAATATACAATTTCAACTTCATTACGAGAGCCTTCAAATTCAGCCCGTGTGGAAATGTAAATGTAAATTCAGTTTGAACATTCATAAAGATTTGTTAGGCGTTGATTGGTGGAATTATGTTTTGAGGAATGCAATCGCATTAGTTAATGCACTAGCCATGAAGATGAGTATCAAGTTTGTAGAAACAAACCAACTGGAAGTGCTTTAGACCGTTGTTTTGGGCAATGTTTAAGAACAACGGAATAATTTCTGAATGAGTGACTCTCTGCAATCACTGTCAGTTCAGAGCTTCACTCCTTTATTGCTGGAGAATTACATATAATCTATTTGCCTCCAAAATGAAGATGGAGTACTCATCCTATATCCAACAAACTTATGGAAAGCCAATAATTTGTCGAGTTAGACGTATCATATTTAGGTTTTTGATAATAAATAGAGAATCAGGTGTTAAATCTTTTTTGATTTATTATTTCAAACACTGTGATAAAAGAAAAGATTTCAATAATAATTCTTAGACAATTCTGAACTGTAATGAATTTACAAAGTATTTGCTAAAAATTTAAATCACTAGACCCATTATTAGGATCCGCCCATCGTGCGGGAAATTGAGCTGAGCGCAGGAAAATCCATTAGAAATTCATTCTGTTTTTTCTATACATGCTTATTTATTAGTTCTACATTCGTGACAAATTTGACTAAAATCGCTCCAGTAGTTGTCATGTGATGAAACGCCTCAGCTCATTTTAAGGAAGACGATCGGCAAGCGCGCGCAAGAACAGTTAAGCTTAAGTCTATGGGGATTCAGTTTTTCGACCATAACTTTTGATCAAATCAAGATTTTCTTAATCAGTTTTCTTTTGCAGAAGCCCGTCAACAAGAGCTACAGCAATGCCAATTTTGATGAAAATCGATTGAATAGTTTTTATATGATGTGGTGACATAAAATTGATTCCCAAACGGTTAAGAGCTTCGGTTACGCTCAGCTCAATAAAAAATCACCAGTCATGTAAAAATATAATCATAATTAAAATAAGACATCAAATTCTTCCGAAGGTTTCTCTTTAGTTATGTGACGATTGAAAATAAATTACAATATAATTAATTAAAATTCATTTCTAGTGATCGTAAATCTTGGACAACCACATTAGCCAGCTACCAACCAAATAATGTTCAGTTATGGTCGAAAATTTTCAGATTCCGTGTAATTGTGATTTACTCGTTGCAACGAATTTGATATGCGATAAAGTTATCATGGATCGCGAGGTTTTGAAAGGTTATTACTGTTATTTTGTTATTATCGCTGGATTTATACGAAATATTTACTGCACTTAAATAATAAGTGTTTTGAGGGTGTGAAGTATTTTCAACTCATTGTTGTACTTGGGTAACCTTGTCTTAGTAATATTTACTTTAATAATAGTAAGAATTATATGTGTTAAAGATTATAATAATATAAAAATAGGGACGCCAACAGACCCTCAATTTCGACTCGCTGCGCTCGCGAAATCTCTGGTGGCGTTTGCATATTGAGCGAAACGAGCCCAGAGTAATGACACGTCGTTTTCCATTGACTTGTCAATGACAATTGACAATGGGATATCAGTTTTTTGACAATTATTCCTTAACGACATTACATTTTTCAAATATAATTTTTTAAACCATCACTTAATGTGTGTTTTTTTTTATTGCAAAGTTTAATAATTATCCGTCAAGTAGTTTTCGAGGCTATTCGTGACAAAGAATGTGAAAAAGTCTCTAGTAGAGCGCTCCGCTCGCTTCAATCGTTTCGCTCAATTACAAGAAAACCGAAAATGTATATAAATCTCGTACAATTTTAAATTAAAACAACCGAAAGCACGTTTGAAATTAAATTTACAAATGATTATAATCATAAAACATTTCAAAGAACTCAAAGTAATAACGCTTTAAAAATACATTCGTTTAATGTAAAAGCTCTCAGAATTATTGAAGTAAATGAAACGATCGTCAAAATTATTGTAGCAAATGAAGCCGCCAGCCATAATTCGTGTCAAATTGGCACGACAATTATACATTCTGTGGTGAAGTAATAGCAATACACCATGAGGATAAATTACCACTTTTGATGTTGTGCGAAAAAAATATTTCACTTTTATGAAACAGTTTAACAACTTGACACTATTTAAGTTTATAATGTGTTTTGTACCAAGATGTTTACAAAATCTAAATAAATGTGTATTGATAAATAATTATAATAAATATATAGAATAAAACAAATGATGGAGATTATTAAGGCCTTATTTATATAAACGCGATGTAAGCGTTAGGAAATGAGATCATGACCGCATTTATCCAACTTTATGATGCCTGTGATACGGATAGATAGTATTGCTGTATTGTGGTGTATTCTAGATACTAGCAATCAGTATATTAATAAGGTTTTAGAATATTATCAATTTAGTGTTATCGCACTATTAAAATAGTCATTAAAATTGCGAATAATTCTTCATACAATAACTATGTTCTGTCCAGACAGTGATTCATGAAAGACTTTGTTGTGTTGTAACCAATAAAATTTATGATAAGACTAAAAAAATCTACTGTATATATAATGTAAAGTTGTTTTTTATTAATTGAAACAATGTTTTGTTGGTTTTATTGTGTGAGCGTGTTGCATTCCGTGTAAAGTCGGGCGCGTAGCTTGTAAGTAATAAATAATGCTTCTGCCCCACTCCACTCCGCCGGCTAGACGTGACGCAAACGGTACGTGCTCGATAGTAATTGCTTATGATTATTTATTTTAAGACTGAAAACAGAAGGTTCAATGAAATGTAAATACGTAGAAACTTCACAGAAGCTTATGGAGAAAATAGACTTATAGTACAGTATGCGGTTACTTTTGCGTTGAGTATTCAAAAGTATTTTAATTTCAGTACCTAACACGCTCTCAGATTTGGACCCCGTATTACAACAAAGACAGAAAATATATATAACTATAACGAAATTACGATTGTATTTAAAACATTCTAAAATTACAAAATTGAAATGACAGACGTGAAAATCTTGTGAAAATCTTATCTAGCTTCATTATGTACTTTAAACATTGTGGAAGACTTAGATTAGGTTAGATTAGATTAGATTGTGGCAATGAGGATTGGTTAATGATATTTGGAGCAACTACTTCAAATTCAAAATATCTTCATTCAAGTGCCTAGTTGACTATTTACACGCACTTTTGAATTGTCAATTATTACAATATAAAAAAGGTCAGTCTAGTCAGTCCGTGAGTATAGCATACATAAAGACATAACAGAAAACTACTTGCTTAATATAAAAAACAATAATTACCATTTATTTTATATATTCTATAGATTTAACATTCAATATTCATATAAAATGCTCACACATCATATAAATTGAGAATTATTTGTAACAAATGAAGCGACTCTTCCAATCCCATTTACACATGTGTACTTCATACAACTTTTTGTTTGAAACGAATTCAATCCGCGCCACTTTGATTGCAGTCCGACACTTTTAAAGTTAAGTTATAACATTTTTTTCATACAAATATACATTCTATTTTTTATATAAAATCAGAATAGTTTTCATAACAACATAAATGTTAGTTGCATGTTACAATATGCTTCAGAGTTATTTGTGTGCTATGAATATTAAAATATTTCACGTTTTTATAATTAGATATTATCGTTTCGTTGACTTATATTAAAATACTCGAATCATATTAACATTACATATGACAATTAGTGATGTGACATGATGTGTATCTTATGCATAATGTAACGTTTAAAATCACAACACAATATGCATTTAATTGCGATAAAATTTCAATGGGACACAATCTGCATCGAGTTAAATCTGAAATGGTATTTCAGTGAACGCCATGTGGAAAAAATATGAGAATAATTTTCACCAATTGAATGGTTTAAAAAAATTTGTTCGCACATTAATGCAAATGATACAAAATGGTTGACCATGACGCCATCTGTCGCGAAGCATTCAAGAGCTTTGGATTATAATTAATATACAATTTCACGTCATAATTAACAATTAATAAAACTAAATTCATAAAATCTTCATTTTACGTGAAAACGGTGAAATATATTGCAATAATACAAATAAACTAAAACTGCAAATAGAATAAAAGTCTTGAAATATAATTTCAAATCATCCATTATTGAGGATAGAAACATTGCTAATTAAACATTATGATTGCAAGAACCAATTCCGATAACAAATAAAAGAATTCATAGAGAGTATGGCTTACAAATAGCACTTTTTACAATAATCCATTAGACAATCGCTGTACGCAAACAGAACAATGGAATCCAATGAGTAATCGACACCGCATCTGCTGCGAGCCGCTCCAAGTAATAACAGCGATATATTACTAGTTTAATGCTATTTTTTAAAACTTTATTTGCGTTTAAATAACATTTATTGCAACATATATAATAAATAATATATTTTACATCGCAGTTTTGTTTAATTTAAAAGTAATAAAAAAGGAACGAGCATCGACCAACCCTTAAGTGTATCGGTCGAAGAATAAATAGAAACGCTTAGGGATACGCAGCCGCCTTCGTTAAGAATTCATTCATTCGATATCCCTCGCTTCTTGGGGTTGGTAGAGCAGTTGAGTTTTAACCGCAAACACATTACAAATCATTATAATAATTGAGCGAAGCGAACGAAGTGAGCGGAGCGTTTTACTGGAGACTTTTTGCATTCTTTGTCACGAATTGGCTCAAAAACTACTTGACGGAAAATTATGAAACTTTGCAAACAAAAAGACACACATTAGGTGACGGTTTTTAAAAAAAAAATTTTGAAAAATGTCAAAAAAAAAATTTTTTTTTTTTAATGTCATGTCAAAAAACTGATATCCCATTGAAGTCAATGGGAAACGATGAGTGAATACACTGGGATCGCTTCGCTCAATATGCAAACGGCACCCGAGATTTCATGAGCGCAGCGAGTCGAAATTGAGGGTTTGTTGGCGCCCCTAGTAATTACTTTTCTTAGTTTATTGAGCGAATCGAACGAAGTGAGCGGACCGTTTTACTGGAGACTTTTAACATTCTTTGTCACGAATTGGCTCGGAAACTACTTGACGGAAAGTTATAAAACTTTGCAATCAAAAAGACACACATTAGGTGATGGTTTTTTTTTATTTTTTGAAAAATGTCCTAAATTTTTTTTTTTTTTTATTTCCTGTCAAAAAACTGATATCCCATTGAAGTCAATGGAAAACGATGAGTCAATACACTGGGCTCGCTTCGCTCAATATGCAAACGGCACCCGAGATTTCGCGAGCGCAGCGAGTAGAAATTGAGGGTTTGTTGGCGCCCCTAGTTTTAATACAAAATAATTAGCTATAAGGTTGACTTGATGACTTTGTATGTGAATTATTGTTATAACTTAACTAACTTAATAAATATAACTTTAATAGCTTAACATATTATTAGACATTTTCATAAACTAAGATATTAAGTGTCGTAAATTTGGTTTATAAATTAAAGATTTTACGGACTTCATAATTATATTTACACAATCTTGTAACAGATAAGAAAGATAATTAATTATACCTTTGGGATTTTATTTTACATTTATATAATTAAATTGAATTGTACTATTATTTTTATATTATTACTGTTTAAAGTAATCAAAGATGTAGTTACTTAGAAATTTTATTTACGTTATAAGATTAACTTTTTTTTATTTTTCTTCAAGTTATTATGGTTTTTGGAAGTAATATAAATTGAAAGTTACGCATGTTGTATCATAAATAAAAATCTGTTGGGAGTTTTTTATATTACTGTATCTATATATAACTTAAAAATCGACAGAGCTTTGTAAATACGAAAGTAGAATTCAATAAAATCCATGTGTTAGCTGAAAGTGGACTAAAAGTTTAGATCAAGCCAGGTCAAGGGTACATCGAGCGAATTTAACTATTTTTATCTATAGCGATCTTTATTTCAGTATTTTATATTAGTTTTCGTTGTTACTCATCAATTTTGATCTACCATTCTATTTTGCTGACCACATTTAAACATTGTCAAATATTTTATATAAAAATTAAGTAAAAAGCCTTAAAAGTGTCTCCTCAAACATTTTTTTATTTGAAATCCAACGCTCCGACAAAAGAAGCAAAAATGGCCCGCGAACACTTTGAATTATTAATGTTATTGTAGTGAGATTCTTGGAAAAGCATTTTCTGTATTATTTTCATTATTATCCGACTTAAATGAAGACAGAGGTAATAATTCTGTCTTGTGAGAATACAATTACGTGTTATTATTTTTAAGGGTCCCGAGTTTTGTTATAGCTTACATTTTTGACAAAACAAAGGAAGGCCTCCTTGTTCCTCGTTATTGTCGGTAATTATTTTTTTTTGGAGAATAGAAACATAATATTTAGTCTCATAAAATTATAATTTCAAAAGAATTAATGTTATATTTTTTCAGCTGACTTAATTTTTTTCAATTTTAATGTTTGTGTGAGTGTGTTTGTGTAAAAACATCTTAACCGATTGTGAACTAATTTTAAGATTTTTATCTTTCATCTGATATCGAATTTTAGTTTTATTTTTATCTTGTAATTGTGTTTTGTAACTAGTATATAGTTACAGGTTCTTTTATTAAATTTAGTTTTAAGTTAGAATAAAATGACAGACAGAAAATGCCTTTTTTTGTATTCTAAATGCAAATATTTATTGTATTTTGAAAGTTTGTCTATTTATTTTTTAAGATGAATGAAACCAAATGACTAGAATGTGTCAGGCATTTAGGAGACACTGAATGTTTTCCACGTTAATACTTAGTGTATCATTAATTGGTAATTAGTTAATATTTTTTCTTTACTTTATTTAAAAGGCAGCAGTAGCTAAAGGACATATTATATCAGTTATTCAAAACATACAGCCATAAAAGCTACATACTATAGAGATGTCTTGATGCTGTCCGAACAGATTTTATCAGTATTTTGTGATATACAGTGTTTTTTATTTTTGTTTGTCTTTATGGCTTTTTATAGCTCAAGAACTGTTTAACCGATTGATTAGTATACTCGTATTAGGATAATGTAACGCAGCAAATGGTAGACTATAAGGTTTAGGGGCAAATCGTGATCGGGAGTGAAAGAAAAGATAAATATGCCGATATTTCTCAGACAGAGTTGGAACTTACCAACCAATGTCAACCCTTGAGTGAAGTTGCGACCAAAACATAGTTCATTATAAATTAACATCACATTTTAAAGATTTAAGGCAAAAACATCTCGACCTTATTTCTGTGACTAAATTATTCAAAACCTCGTAGGCATTGCTAAGTTCTAGTCAAAGTCGAATTTATATTTAGGTACACACACTACCATAATAATTATCATTTTTGTACAAGCAATTTAATAAAAAAATTATAATAACGTTAGTTCTAGTCTTTGGATAATTAAAAGATTTTATCGCAATGAGTCGAACTTTTAAGCTACTTGCATTGCACTTACAAAGTAATAAGAAACACAAGACACTATAATATAACATAAATGACCATTGTAAGACTTCCACTCAAACTGCTCAATTGCACAATATATCCAGATTGTAGACAAATGAACTATAAAATTAAGTTTATTTATATTAGCGTTAAGTTTTTGTTAATAATTATTGTTAAATTTATTACTTAACATAAGCTCTAATATAAATATATATATATCAGAGTATCGACTATTCTATTTTATAGTATTGTGTTAGTTATAAATAATTTAATTTATTTTCTCTCATATCTTATTATTTACTCTTTTAATCTACGATAGATCTCAAACACCATACATACAATCTCACAGCAAAGCTCAACTTATAGTGTAACCGTTTCCTTCAGTTAAATGTATACAATGAAACAAAGTTTGTAACAAACGGAACGACACACAAATTTATCGTCCCTCGCACGGATCTCTAAAAGCTACCGACATACTCTTTTGTTCGTGCAAATGGCTGCAGAAATTGTTCTCTGTGCTTATTTTATATGTAATATTTGGTATACTTTAAAAATTTTATTTATTATAAGTCAAGAAAATAAAATCTATTCAGAATTTATTTCTAAAGATATTAAAGGTAAGAGAAATAGGAATTCTTTAAACTACCCTGTGACCTTTTCAGCGGTATTTAAGGCATCTTGAGTGACTTAATATCGATTAGGTGCTGTAGAGGGTTCTTGGAACAAGTTTTTAATGTTAAAACATAGTATTTGTTATTCTAGATGCAAATTAATTTATAATAAACAGTATGGTCTTACTAAATATTCTAATTGAGCGAAGACTTTATCACATTCTTTGTCACGAATAGGCTCGAAAATTGCTTGACGGAAAATTACGAAATTTTGCAATCACAAAGACACAGATTAGGGGATGGTTTAAAAAAAATTTGATAAATGTTGAGGAATAATCGTCAAAAAATTGATATCCCATTGAATTAAATGGGAAACGATGAGTCATTACACTGGGCTCGCTTCGCTCAATATGCAAACGGCAACAGAGATTTCGCGAGCGCAGCGAGTCCAAATTGAGGATCTGTTGGCGCCGCTAGTAATATTAATATATAAATAAGAGTTCTTCCTCTGAAACTCTTAGATATATCAACTGTGAAATCGATTAATGAACAAACATCCAAACAATAATTTACATTTATACTATTAGTAGTGAAGAGGTAACGCAAACTAATGACGTCACACGTCGTTACTTCCAATTCACACGTACAGTTAACAAATACGTTTTTTATTCAACAACATATACTATATATAATTGTAAATCAATGTCTTTGCTTCAAGCTTATCAGCGTTTGCAATATCTTTGCTCATTGCCGGGTCGCAGGTTCGATTTTTAATGACAAACGTACGTAAAATATATTATTTTTTGTATCTGATTTCTGAGAAGAGTTATCCTTTTACTTGCAGTGAAATAAAGTAATAGAATGACCATCATTTCTTATTTCTTCAGCCACGGAACAATAACTGGAAAGTACAATTTTTTATCTTATATTGTACTAGGACAGATGGCATTAATCTTATTGGTCACACTAGTCACTTTATTAAGTTCACGTCATAATCTTTACTATTTTATATTTCTCTATTATTAAGCAATAACTAAGTAACTCGTTTTTTTTAACAAAAACGAGTCGAAAATAAATAATGTAGTAAAAAGTATTTCATAATGCGTTTCAAACGATGGCTGAGAGCCGCATATTAACCCCAACTCCCTTGCCCTCTCAAAGATAACGTATCTGAAGGTAACTCATATATTATGTTTGTCTTGATTGCTCAGTGCAAAATACAAAAAATTATACGTATATAACCGTTATAATATCTATCGAAATATATAATACAATGAAATATATAATATATAATATTTTCTAGATAATATATGAGATTATCGAGAATAAATATAAAACACATACAGTCCGCGCGGAGCTCAGGGAACGTTCTTTTCAAGTTTGTTAAAAAGAACTTAGCATTCAGCGAGGATTCGCTAAAGGAAACGAAAGACGTTCATATAATTGTATTACGAGATCTCGGGCCTAATTTGTGTATACGAGAAATAAAAACTTTTCTTTTGAAAGATATACCTTGTTTATCGCTTTCTGTTCTTGGAACGGACTGGTGAAGTTATTTTCATTTGCGAATATTTTTCATACTTTCTAGCATTTTCTTTTCTTTATTTTTTATTGTTACGATAAATAATACTTGTTATATATATATATATATATATATATATATAAATATATATATATATATATATATATATATATATATATATATATATATATATATAATAATAATAATCTAAAAGTTCTATTATATAAACTACCAACAATACACTAACGTAGTTAGCGTAATTGTCTATTACTGAAAGTAATTTCATAATATTTCAACATAAAAAACTTAAATTCCCAGCTTATAACCAAATAAATACTGGTAAAGCAGTCACGCGAGCTGTCACTTTAATTTTCATTAGTGCATGTTCTGTTTGACCGTTGTTATAACAAGCTTTCAAAGTTATTGTCAATTTAATTGAAACTACAATTTTAAAAGAGTTGGAAAATGTATTATTGTGTCTATTTTAAAGTAAGGATGTCATAATCGTGGGTGCGGTTTGTTAGTTATGGTTTTCTGAACGACTGGTATTTATGACATGAAAATATGTGCTTACAGAGTTGATTATATTAAGTTTTTTTATATGTAACAAATCACCATATCTGAATCTCATAGATTAACTTTTATTTATATAATAATACCCATGTAACCTGTAATCTTTAATTATATATCAAATATGTATATATAAAGAACACTGCGGGACGGTAAGCAGTTTGGTTTAAAACGGATTTTAGTTCCTCTGCATATTGCATAAAGATTTTGACGACAGACTTTCAGTCTAATGGACTAAGCTACTTGTGAGTTTTAACGGTCTTTACTTACAGCTAATGTCGCTTACAAAATGCCTCGCAAATGGTGCTCACTAAAATACTAACTGAAATGAAAATATACTCTGATTACCTCTTTGGAAGATTTTGTTTTTCATTTGTATTCTATTCCTAACATTACTGTGAAAGTAATTTAGAATAAACTGTCAAATTTTAGATATTATTATTATTGAATTTAGGTTTCATGTACGGTAATTAATGGTAATATTTAATATTCCGAACTCACATGAAGTGATTACCATAGAGTAATGCGGGCTATTTACACTTCATACGTTCTCTTTACCCACTAAATATTGACGAGCGTTCTATTTAGTAAAAGCCCAAGTTCGTAATCGAACTTTGTGCATAAACTAAGAAAGTTAGCCAACTATTTCTAGCTCTTAGTGCTCATGTGAATACTTGACAACCGGCTTAGATATACATACGGAATATTTGAGTCTGGTTACTAAAATTGTTTAAAGTTTAAACAACGCTTCAAACACAGCACACAATAAATAACTACTTTTTAATATAAGGTTAATAAAATTTAAACATTTTTTTATTTAGTTTCATATATCTTCTTAATGATTGGCGTGAAAGAAAATTGCCGTCAAAATTAAACGCCCTAATGGATTGGGTTGGGCTCATAAGTCAATCAGTGTCCACTTTAGCGTCATTGTGAAATATGGATTTATAGGCGTAATAGTAGGGATCGGAGAAACATTTTGAAATCGAAAGGTAAATTGCTGTAATTCCAGTCTCTTGTACATCAAAGCATGTCACAAATACAATACCTATAATCTATCTCACTTTTTATAAATACGGTTTAAACTTAAACCAAACCAAGACGAAACCAACGTTGATTACAAACCAGAAGAGACCTTAACAACCAACAAGAACAAAACTGGCTTTTTACCTAATCCTAAATCACGAGGACAAAAACCCGAACCACCCCGAAGTTAAAACAAACGAAGCGTTTACTAAGTTTGCTCCGATTCTGTGATTTGGTCTGAATGGCCAAAAATTTTGGGAATGCATTTTGCGGTCTGCTGACAAATGCAAGTTCGGATTTTGTCTAATTTCGGTTTTGTGCAATTGTGAAGAAAAATATAAGGTTAGCAAATAGTGTTAGTTAAAGATATCCTATATTTATAAATAGCTACAAGTAAGTAAAGCGAAAATTGCATAATAGTTTAATAAAACGTGAAAATTTTGTTTCTTAATCTGATATACAAGTGGTAAATGGTTCTTATATTGTTCTGAGCTATAAGTTTTATTGTATAGCAATAACTTACTTTAATCAAGTGTTTATCAAAGTAAACTGCAATAAGTCTTGGTTTATAATGTGAATAATAATTTTATTTTATTTCATCATATTTTAAAACAATTCGTGGCTGATAAAAAATATAATATGAAAATATAGTATAGTAAATAATATTTTGTTTTTATTCTAATGCCACAAAATTTTTTATTTATATTTATAAAAATATTCAGAGTTACTCCACAATAATATTGTGGACATAACGTAAATAGCAATATACATACAATGTTATATACTTTTAAATAATGTTATAAATTTTATTGTTATGTTATTTTTAATATCTTCCTTTATAACAGGTCAAAGTAAAAAGTTATTAACCTATAATAACAATGTTTTATAATTGAATCTACGAAGCGGTTATAAAATAAGAAATTGCTTTTTAATTCCTAGTTTATGACAAAGAAAAATGTTATGTTATTTTTGTAATGATTCTACATTATCATATATAAAAGAAAGATAAATTATTTTTATATATGTCTTATCAAAAGTAGTATCTTAGTAACGTACAGTGGTATGTGGTCGACCACCATCAACCACAAAATAAACGGATATCTTTTTATCTTTATACATATATACATATATATTCATTGATTTTATAAATTGTGTATTATGAAATTTTAATTTGTTTATTGTTTTCTCACTGTGCAAAAAGTATGAATGTATTTTTATATAATTTTGTTAACCTAGTACTAATTAAGTATTTTTATTTTATAGAAATCATTCATTAAGTCCATAATATTGAACTTTTTGCTATAATCTTTAAAAATAATGTAATTAGTTCTAACACAACTCTATGTTATTTTTCGGAACCTAAACTTATTTTTAAATACCTTACATTTTATTAAGTTTAGAAAAAGATTGACTTAAATCAACTTAAAAAGACTTTTACACTTACTATACTTTTTCAATAAAACTAATAATTATTACAAAAGCAGACAATTCCAAATCATAAATGTGAATAATTTTAATATTTCACACATTACAGTTACCACAAACGATATGCAAACAGTATTAGCGTATTAATCATCAGCTATTGACACTCATTGGATATTCCGGCAATCAATTATAGCCTTTATGTTAATAGCTTTTAGTTCATTTTAATATAATTGTTTTATAATTCAGGTTTATTGGTGTTACCGTACATTTAAGTCGAATGATTAACAATTTTGCCATTCTAAATGCTTCTAATGTATACATTTAGTAACAATTTATAATTTATGAATTAATTTGTGTTTTGTGTTACTTTTTAGTTAGGCAGTTGATTGTAATTTCTGTTTCATACATTTGTAGTAAGTTTTGGGATGTTATGGAGTAGATAGCAAGTGGAGCTTTCAAGTACCCGAAGTCAACTTTAAAATAATATTCACCTGAAAATTTGTAAAAAAATGTTTGCATCGACTCTATTTCGCACATTCCACCAATATTATTAATTAATGGCTTTGATTCCATTTAAATACATACAACCATCCCAATTACATGACAATAACAAATGCCCATAAAATTTACATATCGACTCCACTTTAAATATTTAATGCGAATTGGGTCCATACCACTCGGTAATAGGAAGGAGATCGGCTTGAACGTATTTAGTAAGTTCACCGCCATTTTAAATCCAAAGCGAAATAAAAAGGTTACCCCCCATTATGTGGGACAACAATACCTTCAGTGAAAAGTAGCTGGATAACATCTGCAACATTATAATAAAAGGTAACTGGATGGTTTTCCGGATAAAATTTTATTGTGTAACATCGACAAAGGATTTGATGTGGACAAAAGTCGGATCGCGTCTCGCGGAATAATTTTAATATCAAAACAAATAATTATTATAATTATCTTTAATCTTATAAAAGTATTCAACTTCATTAACATTTTAGGAGAGCATATCTCTGGTATCCTATTTGTAATGAAAGATATTTAAATTATTTAAATAGCCTTTCAAAAGGCCTCGTTCGGTACAAGACAGGCAGTCCTTAAACTATTCCATTCCTTTATATAACAAATTCATTGTTTTTGTGAAGTTGGTGTGAGTAGAACACTTTGCCCCAACTAGGAAATGGAAGCCGGTAGACCGCGTAGACAGCTATAATTTATGGTTCTAGTACAGATGGCGCAATAGATTACCGTGTGGCATATTGTTGCACACTATTCTGACGTCTACCACAAAGCAACAGAGAACAGTATTGTGTGAAAAATATCGATGCGTCTTCCGCTTTTGTAAGTAAACTGCAAGACACGCTATTTTCATATTTATTACGATGTTTTTACGTGTCATATTGAATAATCTTCGCTTATTTTAAAGATGTGCCATAATTGGTTATATTAACGCTGAAGACATGTTCAATTTTTTATAATTGATAATAAATCGATAGAATTAAAAGGAATATCTTTTCTTTGTTGACAGATACCATTTTTCCGGTTATTCTAAACAAGTTCATGAGACAAACAAGTATTATAATTATATATAATATTTTTTCTATATTTAATTATAACATACAATTTAATCTTTGTAATGTTGACCGAAACAGGAGTATATAACAAACATATAACAAGAAGGAATATCATCTTATATCCTCACTCTAATCTTAAATTTTAGGAAAACATATTTTGCGAGAAATTTTTCGGGCTTGACGCTAGAAGCTGACGCGGCCTTAAGAATATTGAAATTTTACGTAATTTCTAGAAAAATCCTTGGCGCAAGTCTCGATTCATATTCGGTCACTGCGCTTTAGCTCATATTCATAGTCGGTGGTCTGTCCCCACTTACAGCGCCTTTATGATTTACCGTCGCATTAAAAATCTTCAACAGAGAAATATAATAGGCCTCAGCATGTGAAAATGTCGCTCAAATTAATTTTTTTTACCCCAAAATAATAAAATAAATATTTTCTCTTACTTTTTTTTGTAAAATCAAATATTTCTATTTTACGAAATCCAATAACCTAAAATTACTTACATTATAAAATATTAATGTTGCAACTAAAAATGTTAAATATTATATAAATCATATTTTTATGTGTTAACTATATAGAACACAAGACAGTAGGTTCTGTTCTCGGACACGCAAAATAACTAGGATCCGCCAACCGTGCGCGGCGGGTGTTGAGCTGAGCCCCTCTCCTTTCTTCTTTTCTTGATAACTTTTGAATGGCTAAACATTTTTTCAATCTGTTTTCGCTATAACATCCGCGTTCGGCTCAAATATACATGAGAAAATTTTTAGCTAATTATCTCATCGCATTCTGGAGACAGCGAAACACAAAAAAGGTCTCCCAAAAGGTTAAGAGCTTTGCTTACGCTCAGCTCAATTATACTATTTTTTTATGGCATTTGCTGCCTTTGGTCAACTTATATTCACGAAAAATTGTTGTGGTCTATAATTACAATAAAACAAAATCTCTGTTTGGATTGGTGTGGTATTGGTTTATTAATGAAACCAACTTTGAAAATATTTTTACGGACACACACTTAATTTCTTGTTGAAATAATTACACTAAATCCTAAAATATGTGGATTTGTTATAAATCAATTATTATTTAAGACAGAAGGGAACTTGTAAGAAATACCGTTAATGAAAATTTACTTTGAATAAAATTTAACTTCTGTTTTAGTACATTTAAATCTAAAGTAATATTAGAAGTACTGTTACTAGGGGCGCCAACAAACCCTCAATTTCGACTCGCTACGCTCGCGAAATCTCGGATGCTGTTTGCATATTGAGCGAAGCGAGCCGAGTGTTTTTGACTTGATAAAAAAAATTCGAGGCAATTCGTGACTAAGAATGTAAAAAAGTCTCCTGTAAAACACTCGGCTCACTTCGTTCGCTTCGCTCAAAAAATATATATTTTTGTAATATTTATACAATTAATTAAATAATTGTACCAAATAAATAGTGTTAAAGCAATGATGCACATCCCATGGGCGGGGATAAAGTAAAAACTCTTTATGCGCATGCGCGTAATAAATACACCATTTTGTTAAACTCTAATTAATTAAGCGCCAGGGGAACTCTGTATCGCGAGGGAACAAAACTAAAAACATGACTCCCTTAAGCTATTTGCTCTAAGAAATACTTGTTTGCAAACTACTCTCCGAGTAGTAAAGAGACTTCGACGAAGCCTTTATCACAATGAATAATTGAATGAAGGACAAATTGTGTTGACTGATTTTTCAATTTAACTGCGTAGAATTGTGTCAAATCTGCAAAGAGAATAATTATAATAATATAACAGAATATGTAGAAACTTTATAAGTTTGGAAGTTTGAGCATTAATGTCACTCGCAATGATTATTTTAGCTTCTTTGACTTTAAACACAATACATTATATAATAGTAGTAGAAGCAACAAATCTTGGCCAATCGAGTCGTATAAACTACAAGCTACACAAACTTTTGTGGAGTGAAGTAAAGTTTTTAAACATAACTCTAACAAAAATTTTAAAAAAGTTGGTGAAACATCAAACATCTCTTGAAAACCGATAATTCCAAATAACACAAAAGGCATCTCATAAAACAAGGACCTATCAATTTTCAAAGAGCATCAGTAGCTTATCCCATTCTTTGTGCTCGGAGCTTGGAAACCAATTTAGAATTGCAATATCAATAATCAAGTGAATCCTTGGCGCTTGTTCAAGTCTATTACGACGCGATATAAGCACATTCAAATGTATTGCCAATCATTTTGTGGGATGCATCTGGTGGATGTATTCTTTTTAAGACTCTACCAATAACTTTGACTATCTCCAATTTGATATGTCTAGACTACATTTGTATTCCAAAATAAACAGTGATATAATGATCAGTCATATTTTCATATATATTTATATTATTCCACTTGAAAAACATAACTTTATTGAATAATTCATGAATTACGTAACATATCAGTACATATATCGGAAGGCTAAGCAAATAAACTTAGCAGGTAATTTGTAAATTGATTCCTGGCGCCGGTTTGGCACTGGGCGCGTTCCTCCATTGTGTCCGGCGTTCTCTCCATTTGCATAAACGTAGATGAGATCAGAGTTAGGCTTGGAGCAGATACGCACGATGCTACGACTTGAATATTAAATTTGAATACTGAATGCAATTGAAACATAAGACAGACATAGGTTTAATTAACAATCTAAAGAAATATTTCAGATCAGCAGTAATGTTATAAAAATATTAGTATGAATAATTTAAAATATAAAAAAACATTCAATTATAAGATTGAATTTGAAGAAAATTACATTATAATAAATACTTCTTATACGTTAAAGTTACACCAACTGCGGTCATGTCCTTATCTTTAGAACTAACAAAAGGGTAGAGGTCGCTTAAACTGATGACAGGGTTTAGTCTTCAGACGTACTAGTCCGATGCTTCCGTCTGTAGCAACTATAATTGCTTTGTGGGTTGCTAATGTAGGTGCTACTCATTTTGTATCTACACAGCATGTAAGACATAGACATGCATTTCTCAGAGAGGTTAACAACCTCTGTTAAATTACAATGTACGTGGACATGATATAAAATGTTACAAAATCAAAGATTCAATTTAATATATTTAATAATAAAAATAAACTACGTATTATTCGATAAGAATAAATACAAAATCTATTGTATATTTCTCGGAATAAACAAAAAACAATACTATAAAGATATTCCACATCATAAATTCTAAGAAGTTATATTTAGTTTATGTGTAAAGTTTCTCTGAATATCTACGAGTATACAGAACTAATTCATATGCTAAATAAAAATATTCCCGTGTCCTAAGAACTTGAGCTAGACGTCCATAAAATGATAAATAAACATCGTAACCGCAGGATAAACATAAAATCGACGTAAAATATTATGGTCTATCTTTATTGGTCTAATAGATGCAGGCTTAAGAAACTTTGCATGGATATTCTGCTAAGTAAACTGCAGGCTTACCCTCAACTCTTATTGCTATCCGTTTACTATCCAATATATGTTCATATAATAATCTGCATGACTATTTGTGTACTATTATAATATCTTATTCTGAGTAACCATAACTATTGAGCCATATTTAAAACGGTATAGAAAAATAACAATGGGGGTTTTCTACTTTAAATTTAGAAAGAAATAGAATAATCAAAATATATTAGAGTCAATTAATATCAAATTAAAGATTTGCTTAGAACTGCAAAAGGAAGTTCACTACTTTATGAGGGTTAAGCTTCAAAAACATTCATAGTAGAAGGGCTACAGCACTATGAAGTCAAGAATGCCGCACCTCTGCATTTGCTGATTGCCATCCACTCACTTATTTTGGAATAGTGTTTTACGATCGTATTAAGTCTTCGATCCAAATTGAGCCCGCCTTTATTACCAAACACATAAAGATGATGGAAAATACCGCCTAAATTTATTTAGATCAAGCACGTTTCTGCTAAATTGGAAAATATCCAAAATTGCCTCGGGGATATTAAAAAGTTTATGGCTACAAGAAATGACATTTAAATATTATGAAAGGAGCATTAAAAATAGTATATAGATACTTATTTCACCTTTTTTAATGTGTGTGAGCGAGCCAGCAATTATTTTGTAATTAAGTAGGTAATATTAACTCAGCAAAACGTTGGCAGTCAGTCTAAAGTTCGTTCCAGTGTAATGTTACCTGCCTCGTCAGACGGAATCGCTTACTTTGGGATCGTATACCAAGGGAACAGATACCTTGTAACAAATGTTTGACATTTACAATAACAATGGACATAACCATTTGTTATATACAGTATGTATAGATAGATTCAATTTAAAAATAACAATATTCATCACATAAAATACAAAACGCTAGAATTTATTCAATTTTATAATACATAAATCTATCAAACCACTTACATAGAATTTTTCATGACAAATGTGAATAAAGCTTTTGATGCGATTATGTTAGCACGAACATTCATATGTATATTTGACACCATGTTTATTCTTTAGTTATTAATTCAATGATTCAATAATTTACATGAAATCTAACTGTTCTTATGTATAAATATTTAATGAGCTGACAACGATTAGTATGGCATTATGATGACACAAAATTATAGTAATAGAATTTTCCAAACAAAAACAACATTTTGAAGTTTATGTGGACTAGAATATATATTTTTAAACAAAGTCTTCAACCCATTAATTTATATAATGTCTAATATAATTTTAAACTAAAAATTTTGTAAAAAGATTTAGCAGTTATCGATTCCTAGCACCAGCCAACTCCAAACTTTTGTCTTTATATGAATTCCCACGTCTTGCAAAGTCCCACTTGACCGAGCCAAAACTCCCAACAACTAAGAAGTATCGGGAACTTGGGCTGTATTTTGTAGATGAGCAAAAAACCTGGTGCTTTGTTCATGCTGATAGTTTTTTACAGTTCCATTGTAAGTTATTAGCTATAAGTGCATGTTAAACTTTAAATAAGAGATCGTTAAAGTTATTTAGCTTGAATACTTTAATTTATAATAACCAGCTCTGCTTGTATATGCTCCTGCTTCATTTTAATTAAAATAAAGTGAATCAGTAACTGTAAATCTACATAATGAAATAATGCATACATTAAAATTAATAAAACTGTGATACAAAGGAAAAGTAACATATTGTACTACCTTTTTGAGAGTAAAATTTACAGAGAATGATTTTTGTGTCGACAAAATTAACTACTCTATTTTATATGTCATATGCAAAAGAAAAATCATAATTTAAACATAATCACAGAATAATATACACTTTTTTATATATCTAAGACCTTATAATATTTAAGGTTAATCAAATTCAAATAATATTTTGTTTATCTTCCCATAAAATACAAACCATACGATATCGAACAAAGAATATTCACAGGTGAGGTGAAATGTAAAACAAGCAGTTCTTTTTAAACCGAAAGTGTCGGTATTCGGCGACTCACAAGTCGTTTGGAAAACTCCGATGCCACCGAAGTCTCTCGAGAACAATTCTTGCCGGAATATAGTTCGAAACATGCTCCCAAACTTTTATATAATATCGATAATTTTGCATACGACCGATGTGCTTTCTTATTTCAAACCACTTAGTGTATTCCAGTTGACCCGACTCAGTATCCGTATTGGTTGAGGATAAAAGAAGCAACCTTGTTAAATATATTTTTTAAAAACAATGTCAGTTTGGTATAAACCTTTAAAGACAAATAGGTACTTTTTTATTTTAATATTAATATATTGTAAATATCAAATACTCATCAATAGAACATAATATATCACAGAAATGTTCCACTAATATAACAAACAGATTACTCGGTAAACCCATTAGCGGGATAGGTAGTGTAATATAATAATTTTAAACCGCTTTTGAGATTCGTGAGAAAGGCACACAATACAAGAAGCAATTAAACCCTCACGCTATCTTATGTGGTAAAGGGTATTTTTAACAAGGGTGGAACGTGGACGTATCAATCAATTACAGAGGCCGACGCCTCAAGCGATATACGCTGCAGATAGCGCGCCGCACCTATCCCGCCCGGTAAGTGACGAGATTATAGCGATTGTTATATTTATTCACTAGCTTATTCCCTCCCGCTTCGCTGGGCATACTATTAATTTGGAGGTGATCTTAGGTTGCTATGGTAACCTTTGCAATATTATCCGTTGTCATCGTAACCGTTGCTATAGTAACTCTTACCCCCGCATTATGTGTATAGCTCCTACAGGTTTAAAACTTGGTGAAATGCAAAAAGTTGAAATCCGTTGTGATAGAAATTCCAAAACATCCGATCATAGTGGACGTCTACGTCACAAAATAAGTAACTATGTAAAATTTTAAGGTAATCGGACAGGTAGTTTCAGAGATTTCGTGATGAGTCAGTGAGTAATAAATCGCTTATATATATATATAGATTAATCTATTAATAGATTGTAGATAATAAATAAAAATATACTTTTACCACGAAAGGAATAATAATATAATTTACTTATTTTTATCAATCATTAGATCTTTTGGTATATGGCTGTAATTGTCAACAATTCCTAGTCTAACACTGTTCATTTCTAAACTGCTAATATTAATACGTACGAATATATACATTTATATGACTCCTTAATATTAAAAGCATTTGATACATTATAATTGATATATAAAGAAAAACTGTATGTGGATCTGTTCCTTTGTAATATTGGGTGTATTTAAGACTACATTTCAAAATCGCTGTCGCTTATATATTAAACCACACTACACGCCTATTGCTCACAGCCCTAATCAATACCTATCCGGCTGTTATTTGCCGACATGACGTTTTTATTAAATAAACGTTAACCGGACTTGTGTTTTATTCAGTGTTTTTAATATATCTACAAATTAAAGATCAAATGATAAATAAAACTCAACAGTTTTTGGTACCCAAATGTCAAATACCATACATCGATTTTGATTTAATAATAATTGTTTACATGCGATCAGAATTCTTTTTTTTTCTTCATATCTTATCTGGTTTTTATATTTTATTGAAAGAACAATTAATCTTATTTAAAAATTGATATCTAAATTATCAGAAAATAATATAACTAGGGGCGCCAACGGACCTTCAATTTCGACTCGCTGCGCTCGTGAAATCTCGGGTGTCGTTTGCATATTGAGTGAAGCGAGCCCAGTGTAATGACTCATCTTTCCCATTGACATCAATGGGATATCAGTTTTTTGACATGACATTAATTTTTTTTTTTTTTTACGACTTTTTCAATTTTTTTATTAAATCATCACCTTATTTATGTATGTCGTTTTGATTGCAAAATTTCATTATTTTCCGTCAAGTAGTTTTCGAGCCTATTCGTGACAAAAAATGGTAAAAAGTCTCCAGTAGAACGCTCCGCTCGCTACGATCGCTTCGCTCAATAAGCAAATACAATTTGTGATGAGAATAGCATTCAGTCTAAGTTATAACGAAGTCAATCTGTGTTAGACTTAGCTTCTAAGTTTAAGACATAGGAATGGGGACAGATACTGTTCACACTTTGTCTCTTCACAGAATTGGAATACATAAAACAATTATAATTATCTTATCATTTATATATTAGATACATATAAACTAATTCATTTTTATTTTTATATTTTAACATATTTAATATTCATTGCAAATTACGTATTCTTCAACGTTCAATACAAATAACTCCAAGGCATAATGGCCTCCAACAAATTTCATACAACCTTGGAGGTTGAGAGTAAAGAATGGGGTCAGATGTCGTTGTCACGCCATATCTTCGTATATTACTTATTAATACCCTCGTTTATTGTCGGATTGTTAGACGTCCACAAATTGTGGGGGATTTGAGGTATTTCTCATTATGTGGTAAATTTGTTTTCACATTTAAATGTTTTCAAAATAGAATAAGAAGAAATACATTGTCTTTTATTTTTGTATGTCGCATGACTTGAGCTGCAAGAAACTAATAGTTTCAAATCATACGCCTTCTATAAGTTTCGAAATACCCTACGACAACCAAACAAAACGAAATCAGAAAGAAAAATATTGAATAGGTATTTTAATAATTTGCAAATAATCGTAACAATAATAAGGAAAAAACATGTCTAGGCTTACCTCAATATATAACCATTGATAGTTAAGAAGATATCACATTTCAAATCTCTTTTATGACTGATTTTAAAGTGGTTTTTGTAATCTATAAGAACAAGGCAACTCATTTTCACATATCAGCTTACTTTAAAAATAAAATGCATTTTTAAATTAACATGACCGTAGAATTCAAAGCACAAACTAAAATTTATAACCGAAAGAAACAAATAAATGGTGAAAAATAATATCCCAAAAAATGTAAATCAAATAATCTAATAATCAAAACGAAATCTGTTTTCGAAGTAAATAATTAATAAATTAGAAACAGCACTTGTATAAATAATCTATTTTAAAAAGACACACAGTATTAAAACTTTCTTTAAATAATTCTCAGCCCACCAACGACGCTCCGTATTTAAAACTAAGGTTCTTTTAAATCGATCCGTCTCTAACAGATTTCATTTAAATAGTTTTTAAAAGAAACCATATTCTTTGCGATTATCATTAAACAAACTAATTTAATGTAAGATCGTAATATCACAAGGAATCTACTCTTAAATCTGATTTATATGTCATTTAAAAATATTTTAGTATTAATAGTTACTAGTTTTTTAAATAAGATAAATAAAAATTTAAGTAATTTGTATTAATAATGGTAAATTTGAAACAGATGATTTTCTTGTTTGAAAATCTCTACTTTCGATTTCACTCAAAAATCAGGCCACCTCAAAATCTACACAATTTGGACATGTGTTACAATAATGTTCTATTTCTATCCGCCGGCGAACTCGTAAATAATCCATTTGCTTTTGAATCGAACGCATACGTTGTTAGTTATAAATAACCGCATACCGTATCGCATTTACTACGAAACTGACGGGGTTAAATCTGCGGGTTAAAGAGATTTGATTTGTCGATATGTTGCAATGTTAAACCAGTCTAGATTTTGTAACTTCCCTTATCTAATACCGAGTAATGATTGTTTCTGTTATGTTTTAGAATATATGATTACCGGTGCCAGCGCGTAAGTTAGCGTAAGTAAGCAATACTTAGTATACATATGAGATTTCGTTCATAACAGGCTTAAATTTTATTAAAAATATGGTCTTGGTCAATTTTTAAATGCATTTCTTCTCTTAAAAAAAAACTTAAGAATTAAGATGGCCTAAGGCACCGTCACCCATGATTATTTGCAAATATTGGTGATTCCATCCTAGAGATATGGTGAAAAATGCAGGACACTGCAACTCTCACTTATCCTGATAAGCATAGACAGCGAGTAGCTGAAGTCTTATAACCACACATCACTCATAAAGTATGTATTCGGTTTCTTTTATTTATGACTCTTATCTTCGCTTCTTCCAAGGTTTTTTTAGTTTCTTAGCTTACAATTGAGGACGCTGAAAGAAACCACTAGTATCGAGTGATGTGTCAAATTAATGGTAATCTCAACTAAATGAAGGCCAGACTTGCAATCACAATATGTCCTGAATGCTTTTTATATAAACTCTTTATAACAAATTAAACAATTCTCAAAAAGAAACATTTCCAAATATTTCTATTTAAATTAATATAGAAATAAGTAAAGATTTCATTTTAAAAACCCTATTGGTTCTCACTACTTTAGTCAAATCATATATTAATTCTTTTATAATAATCAAAACAATTACTCTTATGAAATAATTAATGATATATTAAAACTTAAAAAATTATATTAAGATATACTTCACTTATTATAATATATTCCTATTTTATCGAATTCACGTTGAAGTCAAACTAATATTTATTTTAAATAACTATTTGGGCCATGGTCTAATTTTGCGAGATATAACGAGGACTAGCAATAAACATATTTATTATTCAGTTATAAAATATTTTGAGTATATTTAAAATAGATTTTTAGATAACTTATACATTTCTACAGTCATACATTTCTTTACTATTTTAAACAATTATATATTAAAAGTGATGATCATTCCGTAGATGTATCCAACTAACCATATCTTTAAAGTTATTCTGAGACAAGTAACTGACCATCCCATCCAGCCCGTGGTTAAAATCAGAACCTTAGTGTGAAAGAGAGGTCTAATCTACAAGACAAAGACAAAAACAAAAATAAAAAAGGTATTTTATATAGGGGAGAAAAAAGGCAAACACAATGACAAGAACGAATTAGATTTGTAAGCATAATTGTATTATTATATTAGAATCTAACAATTTTGATAACTGGTGACCAGTTTGAGAACTTATTCAATTAAAAAGTAACTTCTTTTAGTTGACGAGAATTGAAAGGAAAATTGGAATTAGGGAAAATTTATTAAAATGTCAGCTTTGTTTAATTTAATATTGAATCAAGCTAGAAGAATATTATTGTGACTGCAAGGAGAAAACTCTAGTTGTGACTGCAAATTATAATTTTTATTAGTCGTACATAGTTCCGAGACCAACTCTTCAATATCCACTATTGTCATTTAAGTTTTATACAAGCCCTAACTCTGCAGTGAATAGTTATAGCTTATATCAGATGCTCTTCAAAGAAAACTCTTGAAGCGATCCACAAAGCAATACGAAGAATAAACTCCAACGACTTGATTGGGTCCCGAGTCAATCAATAGTGCCATTATTTGAATTTAGGTTAAGCCTTGAAGGAGGCACTGCAACTAATTTGTGAGTAAGATATCAATTTAAAATTTATAATAAAATAGGTAATTTTTATAATTTCATTAACTCTGGATATAAAAGGTAAACTACTTTTCAGTTAAAACTACTTTTGATATAATAGAAACGGTAAACAGCGTTAAGTAGTCAAGAGCGTTAGTTTAGAATTTAGATTTTTTTATCATAAATATTATTAAAGGCCAGAAATAGTTTAAACACTAAACCTACCGACAATTCTTGTCTACCTGTTCCTACCGCACGCGGTCAAATTGACCGGTAATTAAGAGTTATTATACTATATAATGCAGGTAATAATGGAAATACCTAAAATTAAAGAGTGAAGAAAATATTATATGCATATTCTAATAATTGTCATGTAGTTTGATAACGATATTATAACGTTTAAAAATATGTAAGTTTTACAAAAGTTTAAGAACGGTCAATTTGACCGGTACTTGGTAGGTTTAGTGTTAACTTAGAAATAATGTAACCTGTATCGTATGTAATAAATACATCTTTATATAGAACTTAGTAATGATTCAAGCGTGTTCTTAATATTGCATGTGTAATTGCAATGAAGGAAGTCATATAATTCTATAAATGTGCAGCCGCGTGCATCGATTGAGGTATAAATATAATTTTTAATGTTACATTGACCCTTTAGGAAGACTAATATTACCGAGATTATTTTAATCCTCACGAATAATCCATTACTAAATTATTAACTTCATTATATTTCTTTAAAAAATATGTTGAAGGTATATTCAGAGGCGCTCATTACATCACAACACATCCTCCTGTAAAGGATGAGCTAAAGCTTTTAAGTCGGGTCTGTTATTACATCATTTTCTTAAACTTTTAGCTGTTTCATAAAATTATAAAGATTATTTTAAGTGTTTAATATCTTTATTAATTCTTTTAAAATATATATATTTTCATTAACGTACTGTTTCTTATTGTATTTAAAGGAGAAACAAATGCTCATGTGGTTATACATGTTCTAACAGAGTAACCCAACCTTCGACACTTATATTACCTCATAGTACTCATAGTATTACTCATAGTAGTTCTCATATTACCTGATAGTATAGTAGATATAGGATAGTAGATACCTTATTGATAAAAATTAGCCGTTGCACTGACTTGGCTCGACACAATTTAAAAAAATTAGATATTAATGAAGTTAACAATATAAATACCCAAAAGAACTATATTAAATCGTATTATTCCTTACTTTTCGTGACATTTTATGTATTTGGAACATCCAATATTACAATAATAAAGTCAGAATTTCTATCATCCAAGAACTACACACTATTTAATGCAATCGATACTTTTGGTACATATAATCATGTATATTGTTCGAAGCACTAATTGCTTTGAGGTTGATCAGTAGAGTCTAATTGTACGTGCTAATTATAAGAGCCTTCGAGCCTTTTAGCTCGTCTAATGCAAAAGTAGGTTACAATTATGACTATACATGCAAGACAATAATTATACCATAAGAAATGTTCCAAGTTACTTTTTCTATAGCAAAAGGACTTAAAGCCCGAGTACAAAAAAAGCTCATATAACTTTTTTGAACTCATTTTTGTAGTCGCCTTATTTTGTACAAAAAAGCTCATATATCTTACATAACATTGTTAATAGTATATGTTTATAATATTCTATTGTTATATTTATAAGTAATTAAATTATATTTTATTTAGAAAATGACTTAAAGATAAAATCTGTTGAATAGTTAATTAAGGACTTTTTGATACCATTACATAAAATATATTGGACATAACATAATTTGCTTCATTTTTGTAAAACAGCATTGAATTAATATATATGTCAATGAAAAAGTTTTTTCGTATTTTCTATAGAAGTTCCAAGTTCTATTTTGATTTTATTATATTTTATAATATACTCGTATGTGTATCATTGTGTTCAATACTTTGCTGGCATTTCATAGATAGTAACGTGATTCCGTTGCTTTAGAAATGTTGAAATTTTCAATGAAAATCCGTGACAAGAAATTTTGACAGTCATTTATTAATGTTAACTTTTCAATATTTAAAGAATTCGAAAGAGACCGAAACAGATGGGAAAGTGAGGGTGGTTGCACCCAGTGTAAGGTGGATACATTAAGACTTCCCAGTCAAACTCTCTCAGCTTCTGACGAGTGGTGAGATGTGTGTGGACGGGCGGTATCGTGTTGAAAGACCACACCTTTTCTCAATTCTTTGCTTAAGTCTCATCAGCTACTAAAAGTAAATAATCATATCGATGGTTTTGCCCAGCGGTAAAATAATCAATAATGATTTATACCATGCCAATTCCATCATACAATCAGCATCGCCTTATTGTGTGTCAAAGTATCCCGAAACCAATAATGCTTATTATATTAACCGGTATTGATAGATAATTTTGTGATAGTTGATAAATTTTGTGATAGTCTGTGCATCTTGACCACAATCTTTTTCATAGATTCTTATCGTAGATGATCCACTTTGCGTTACCAGTGAGCAATGTATTCAAAAATGATTTGATATCATTCCGATTTAGTAGAAAATTGCAAGTGAGTGCACTGTCCATTAGGTTTCCTTCTGTGAATTCATATGGCACCCATATATATTATAGCCAGTCTTTTTCAAATGGGTCAAAATTATTTTATGGTCAATTTCCAATCTTCAGCTATATTCTAATTACTCACATGTCGATTTTGCGCACTTTTTCAAAAATGTCATCACGTTTATCCGTAACTGAGTGTCCAGAGCGAAATGTTTCTTTGACATCAAAATTGCTGGACTGAAAACGCTTAAATCAATTTTGTGTAACTCTTACTGATACTGCATTAGGTCCATAACCGTCACTTCACCATCTTTTTCTTTTTAAAGTTAAACTTTAAAATATACCGAACTTCGTTTAGTTAACCCATTTTGGCGAACAGAAAAAGAAATTAAAAGGGTCGTAAAAAAATATTTATACCCGTTTAATTATTTTTTTTTTTAATATCACCTTTTAATGATATCAAAAGCAGTTACGAACAACACAACCAAAAAGAATTCATTATAACTTTTACTAGAAAACACAAAAAGCTTCTTTTATCCCAACTATTATTTTAAAATGTTTTAAAGTTATATTTCGGTGTATTAAATTATTTAGTTTCCATTGTTACATTGCATGAAGATATAACTTTATGTGTATATTTATTGTATATCGAAGAAATTATGAAAATAGGCTACTGGCCCTGAAATATACAGCACATGTAAACTTCCCGACACATTCATGTGGAAATAATAACATGTTATTATCAAATTTGAACCTTAAAGCTTCAGAAATAAGTTTGAAAATCTTATATCATAATGGTGTACTAAAAACATCTCATTACAGCTTCCAATTTTTGCATCTCAGATACAGATTTTTGATTTTGTAAATATTTATAAAATCTATTAGTTTTCGCATGTTTATGTATCAACTGTTACAAATTCGTAAAGATGAGATTTTAATATTTTAATATTAATTTTCATGAAACATTTCCAACGTATCTAAATTATTATTTGTAATATGTTCTCACAACAGATCAGTTATGAAACTCTTTTTTATTTCTTTAATAAAAACATAAGAAAGAATAATTTTCTCGCTAACTTTGTTTTGCCTCTGAGCTTTTTAATTAATTTATTATAATAAAATAAATATATAATTATAAATAAAAAAAACTTACCAAATCATCGTAGTAGTTCGCAATATGCGAATATATCAAGGAATCGTAATCCATTTCACTTATCACTTTCGCAGAACCTCTTATTACCAGAACTTAGGACACTGTTCCAATTTACCTCAGCCTTATGTTCACTGTTCCGACAATTACCGGACTTTTGAGGTGCACTGTTCCAAAGATTACCAATGTTCCAACAATTTAACTTTCCTACGCCCTGGTGTAAGACGCATTCGAGTAACGTCAGACGTACACTACCGCCTCTAAAGCTAAAATAAGACCAAATTTTATACACAAATCTTTGATGCGTTTGGACGTCTACAGAGATGTTAATACCACTTTATTCGAGATCACGTTACCAATGAACTGGTAAAACATATAACGAATTTAAAATGGCTACGAATGTGTTTATATATACTATATCCTATATTATACTTTATATTATTATCAAATGAAATATTATTAAACAAAATAATAAAAGAATACAAGTCTATTATTAAATGTAACAAAATTATTATTTAAATGAAATATAAGGCAATGACTTACATAAAAGTATTTTACATTAATATATGTATTCTTAAATAAATATTAACCCCTCCATACATTTATTGTTTGAACGTTAGCAGAGGAAGCGAGTTATAGCGTACGCTCGACTCACGAGTTACTCCTAACATTAATGTTAGTTTGTTTTCTAATTTTACAGTATTTTTTAGAGTCTATTGTAAAAGACTAATGTATAAACGGCGGTTTGTTTAAGAAATAATAATCATATTAAAACCAGATATCGTATAGAAGTTATTTGTATTATTTTTTCCAAATTTCTATATTAAATTCTTATAACAAGTAAACTTGTTATATAATTTAAAGATAAAGATAATTTATTTTTATTTATATATTTTCCACTTTGAATCCATACCAGTGATCACTTGTGTACGTCAAATGGAAGTGACAGGAGGGCCTATTTTGATATCGTATGTATTAAAATAAGCCCTTCTGTATAGACACTTTCCAATTTAAAATAAGGCTACTCATGTTCCAAACGCGCCCTGGTCTGAGAAGAACCATACAACAAACTAAGCCGGGTTTTTTTTTTATTGTGATCAATGTTTCACAAACGTCAATATATTTAGTGAGCAATGTACAAACGACTATTAAACGACTATTAACGATAATTAAAGATAAATCTTTATAAAGTCAATAATGTATGAGACATTACACTTCAGCAGCGCAGGATTTTTTTTTATAAATAAATTATTATATTATAAAGATAAAATATAATAACTTCATAAAAATATATTTAAATAATCAAATTATAAAAATTTTATTTACTATTGAAGTAATTTTATTATTAAGTTATAATATATATAAAAATATAAACTTTATTTATTTTCATAACAACAAAAGTTTCGATGCGTTCATAAACTTTTATCCTAGATTTAAAATATTATAAAATTTTAAAGTGTGAAATCTAGTTTCATTTAGTTTGTTCAGAACACTTTATAAGATTTCTATTTCACTGCGGGATAAAATGAGTTTCTTACAAAATAATGAAAGAATACAACACTATTTCATATTAGTAACGAAGTTTATATACTGTAAAATAATATACTGAAAAATCTAATCTGTACATATTTTTTTATATTTATTTAATAAATTTAAAAAAACACTAGCGATAGATATACACGGTCAATTAGATGTTTTTTATAAAATCGAAATTGTACCTTCATAGGTTTGAGTATACGCATGTATAATAAAGTTCCACAAGATATCTTAGACATTCCTTTTCTTAGTTCTATCTAAAATCAATAGTTTATTATTAAATAAATCTTATTATAACATTCAAGAGTTTTTAGTGGATCGAAATATGAGGAAATTAAGTTGTTAGATCATTTGCAGGATTTATATTATAATGACATCACCTAAGATTGTTATATTTCTTTTAAAAAGAGCAACTGTTAAGTTTCTGGCCGGCTCTTCTCAACAGAGTAGTATTCCAAGCCGGTGGTAGCTTACTTACGGACTAACTACACTGCCTTTTTTTGTATTGTAATAATTGACGATTCAAAAGTGCGTGTACTTAAATAAAGATATTTTAAATTTGTAGTTAGTGATAACAAAAAATTGTCACCTGAAATATAGTTCCGATAAAATTTTTAATTAACATGTAAATTTTAAAATATTATTTTCTTTTTACTAAATATGTCCGTATTTTCTATTAATTGTTGTCTAATATTGTCACAAGCATCATGGTCATGGTGTTTACAAGTAGTTGTTTTAACTCCTCATGTCTTCATATTTTTTGTCGAATTTTAGGGATGGGATCCCCTCTTCTTCTTTATCCCTTATTTAGGAATATAGTTTCAAAAGCCATAATTCATTTTAAGGAACCTAAAACTAGTTTCAAATCTTGCTCGTAGTTAAGCATTGTTAATTCATAGAGTCATTAAAATTTTATTAAACACATTGTTATATTGAGTCATTAACAATAAATAACTATAAAATATAAAAATATATATAAACTGATAGGTTAAAGCGAGTGAACGAGTAAAATGTCGCTAAGCAAAACCGCAGAACCGAGAACAATTTATGGCTGTACCAGACTGCGGTGTGTAATGCACGCATCCGGACAGACTATTGACTGGATATTGATGGTATAAATAATTGACGTATCTGTTTTAAAATTGTGATTCATTTTTTATATTAAAATACAAGTCAATTAAAGAGATATATCACAATAGTAATAATAAAATCGTTTCAAAATAATATAACCATAACACATGTAACTACTAGGGGCGCCAACAAACCCTCAATTTCGACTCGTTACTCACGAAATCTCGGGTGCCGTTTGCATATTGAGCGAAGTGAGCCCAGTGTATTGACTTGTCGTTTCCCATTGACCTCAATGGGATATCAGTTTTTTGACATGATAGTAAAAAAAATATTTTTTTTTTGAGGATAATTTCAAATTTTTTTTTTAAACTGTCACCTAATTTGTGTCTTTTTGATTGCAAAGTTTCATAATTTTCCGTCAAGTAGTTTTTGAGCCAGTTCGTGACAAAGAATGTAAAAGGTCTCCAGTAAAACGCACTTCGTTCGCTTCGCTCAATTATCATATTATAGTAATTTTCTCAGAATAATGTCTACTACAGATTAATCGATTATATTAATATATAGTGTACAAACATCGTCTCCACTCACGTCACAGTCCACGCACGACCTGTTGCAGCACTGGATCCTTTCCAGTACTTAAGTGAATTATTCTCAAATAAAGCCGTTTTAGTTATCATTAACATTTTTCAATTCTCTACCTCCCCATGCCAAGTCTAGATTCAAGCTAACAGTCGACATATTAGAGAAGTATCATAAAGTTAACATACATTTTATTTATTGTAATATATAAAATGTAATATTTTAAAAGTGTTTAGAAACTAAAGCGCCAAAGACCAAGTGAAACTTCACACGAGTGACGTTCCGAGTCGTTACTTCACCTGTAATTTCAGCTGCACTTTAGACCGTAGATTACGTCGATTCAAACGTCAGAGCACGTGCGGAAAATTCTTTAGCTCGCAAACTTCTATTATATCGTAAAGCGTTATTTTTACTTAATCGCCCTCCATAACTTGTATTAACAATTTCTATTGCGCTGTGTCATAATTCTTAAAATTTTAACTTTAACTTGTTTCGTGTTACAATTATTTGTTTTTGGTGTTATAAAATTATTGTAGTTTCAAATTTTCAGTTAATGTCCATTATACGTTTAAAATAAGATATTTCTTTGTATTAATAGGAAATATTTGAATGTGTTTTATTAGTAGTAGTATTAGTTATATCATAATTTAAATCGAACATATTATATATATTTTGATAAATTCATGTTAGAAATTTAATTATATATTTTTTATATTTATACCAAATAAATTTTATTTCGTGAACTCAAAAATAAATGTTAATAATTTTTTTTTTATATATAACCAAACTTATATAAGTTTTGTAAAACATATATATGTTTTCCGGTAACCACAGGTCCTCTCTAAACTAAATGTCACTAAAATCTTTATTCGTTTTCCTTGGAAATATAATGTAAAACTACATCATTTTCTTTCTACAACATTACATCATTCTTGTTATTAACAAAATTGTACTGTTCTAAAAGTGAAACGTTTTTTTCTTACTCTAAAATTTTTTCTTAAGTTTTTTATTATATATACATTACAAAAATTTTAATGTATATACTTCATAGGTTTGACAATAAAGAAGAAGAATTGAGAAATACATCAAAAAAAAGATAAATCAAGTCTTGATATTTATTAAAACGATCACGTTTGTATTTGCTAGGATTTTTCTATGATCACGTACAAAAACACACATAAACATGAATACTCTGGAGATAGTCCGTGAAATAACGTATGAATTTCCCTATGAAGTACTTATTTCTATAGTGCTTCTGACACTTCTATATGTTTTAAAGACATTTAAACATAAGCTTGCAGTTTGAATTGAAATTAAATTAACATGTACTCATATTTTTTGTCGAATAAATCTTTTGAAGATATTCATTAGCTGAATAAAAATACATTATTCATATGTAAATTTTGTGTTTTACACAAAATCTGGATGTGATAGTTACCAATAATTGTGTGGTCACGATTCGTAAAAGCCAGTATACTAACTATACAATTATGGTTAATATCTGATGATGGCATCCATGGGAGAAATAGCACTATTCTTATGAGTATAATAATAGTAATATATCATAGTATATGTATGTCGTTAAGAGAATGTGAATCACAGTAAATGTTTTTATATAATTCTTTTGAGTATTTCATTAACACTAAACCTACTGACAATTCTTGTATACCTGTTCCTACCGCACGCCGTCAAATTGACCGGTAATTAAAAGTAATTTTATTATATAACGCAGGTAACTAAAAGTAAAGAGTGTAGAAAATATTATATGCATATTCTAAGAATTGTCATGTAGTTTGATAACGATATTATAACGTTTAAAAACGTGTAAGTTTTGCAAAAGTTTAAGAACGGTCAATTTGATTGACTTGGTAGGTTTAGTGTTAATACAATATTTAATAAAAAGGATTGACAAGAAAAAATAATAAGTGTCGTAATGTCGTTCCGCTCACCCTATGGTGGGTTATAATTTATGAATACCGTTATGGGCTCAAAATTTCTTACGCCTGAATTATTTAATCTGCTTTTCCATTAGGGTTTTGCGAAATGACACAATTTATATTCAGTGCGTAGGCCGGGCTCACGAATATGACTTTATGCGAAAGATTACGAGGAGATCAAAAATTAAAATACCTTACAATTGTATCGCGACTTTTCCTTCCTCAAACATAGAGACAGGTTAATTGTTTTTATTATTATTTCATTACAACAATATGTGTTTGATATTGTTAGTATATGTTCTTAATTGAGCTGAGCGGAAGCGCAGCTCTTAACCGTTTGGTTAGACCATTTTTTATGTTTAATTGTATCCAGAATGCGACAAGATAATTAGCTAAAAATATCTCATGTATGTCTGAGGCGATCGCGGATGTTATAGCGAAAACAGATTAAAAAAATGTTTAGCCATTCAAAAGTTATCAAGAAAAAAAAGAAAGGAGATTGGCTCAGCTAGCTAGGATCCTAGTAGTATATAAAGTTTAGAAGAGTAACAGTTAAATCGCTAGATAAGGATTATCATATATGTATGTAACAAATTTAGTTGTTGAATTTCACATGAAAGGCTTTATGAAGAGAGTTCCTTGATGTATGGTAATTTTAGCACGCGTTGCGGTACTAAGGTCGAATTAGGTACACCTGATCCGAAGGCCTTTTTGTAAATATTTTAAACATCTCAGTGAAAAACCCAAATAAAATTTTCAAGCTAATTATTCAAAAGTGTATCGTGTTTTTTGTGTGAATGGTTTAATACATTACAGTATAGTAATGCCGCATGCGTTATATGTGACTTAAATATGAGGAAATATTTGTTTATTTATTCAAAAATCATTTAACATTTAATATATAATATATTAGTACTATTGGGAATATACAACTTAAAGTTTCCTTATTTTCAGATTAATAATTCAAGCGAACAAACATTTTGGTTTTTAAATATACATTGAAGTAACAGCTACATTTTGGTTATGTGATTGTAACCCCAAAATATCTGATATTCATGTGTTTAGCTAACAACAGTCCCACGGGACGAGATACCCACCCAAACCCACCGCCTATGATACAGTCATTATACAGAATCGTTTTATACCCTTAAATAAAATTACTTTCGTTGTCACAGAACTCGAGCAACGCCACGAATATAAAGTAGTGGTTAATTTTATGTTCTCATTTAAATTGTGTAAGGGAAAATTACTTTATACCAAGCTTTTAGTACCCTTCTACCATATATTAAAATTACCTTTATAAAACTTTATTAAACATTGAGTTTAAATTGAAGTAAACAAACCAACAAAATATATAACAATATTGGCTGCTATTTATTCTTGATACCGGCAATACCGTAGAATGCTTTCATATTTAATAATTAAAATATACAAAGAATATTCACATGTATATCAATACATAATTGTTAAGTAATTGTCAATATAAAAATATCAGACCGAGTGAAATATGAATAAATTGGATCGAATTTCATTGTGATATATACCTTATATTGTTTGTGTAACAATAAAAAAAATATTCGACAAACCAATAAATGATTACGAGAGATATCTTTCACTTTATTGCTATAAACGCGTTTAAAATATTTTATTTGACAGACGCTTCCCATATAGTTATTTAAATAAAAATAAAACAAATGAATAAAAAAATTAATCTTACATGCCTTAAAAAATATTTTCAAAGGTATTAATCGTTTTTCTTTTTTATTTAAACGCTTATGAAATTTGGGTCGTTTTTAGTAATGAACTTAAATGAATGAAAAATGTCGTAAGATAAAAAAATAAGGAGGAAGCTTTTTGATTAAAATTTTATTCATAGTATTTTGGTTAACAGAAAATGTAGTTTAATTTTGATTTTGTGTACGAATAGTTAAGTGACAGAACACTATTTTAGTACATACTAGAGTAAGAATCTATAAATTTATTACATAAAAAAATATAAATAATTATTAGTTAACTCACCCCAGGCAATGTCCGTTTTTCGTGAAGTGCTGTTTGTGCGTTTGATGCACTTTCTGGGTTGAAATATGTCAGGAATGCACACCCTGTGGAAAAGACATACCATTATTAAAATAATGTAAAATTGAGACAAAAAATATCAAAATATGTACATTGAAATGTTCTTACGATTCACATAAAATACTTATACAAATTAAAAATGTAGAACGAGATATTCATTCCTCGTGTCACACAAAACAAGAGATACGTTCACGTTAAAAAATATGAGCTCAAATCGAATGCAGCGGAAATGCATAGGCGCAGGAAATGAACACGCTTGCGATACAAGATGGCCGCGATTCGCATTCAACTGGACGATCAACAATTTTGACATTTATTCGATAAATATTCTGTTTATTATATCGATAGATAGTTTTAAATGTTTAAAATATATTAGTTATATTATATAATAGGTGTTGCGCAAGGATTATTTTCATTTTCCAGTTGGACCAACAAATATTCCCTTATAACACTAAACTGTTTAGAAAAACTGACATTTCTTTGAACAACAAATTTAGTATTGACAAAATAATAATTATTTAGGTTATGAATGAAAATGATTACTTTTGACATTATTTATACATTTCAAAATTTGATTTAATAGTGCAAATGTGCAAATAGTGCAATAAAATTGCTAGGATATAAATATTAACATGACATTTTTAGCATATTAAGCAATATTAAATAATAGAAATCAACAATTAAGACCATTTAAAAAGTTTCTACTTCTAATCCCGATAAAACTTTTGTGACGTCATATATTCCAAGAGTCCGCACCACACACTAATACCCAGTTACCCGCATGCTCTAACGACTGCAATAAAAATACCACCTATACAAATAAATAAGGTTAAATATCTATCCATCATTATCCTTATTCCTTATCCTATTTTTGGGGTCGGCGCAGTATGTTTTTTCCTTCCATACTCTCCTGTTACTCGTCATCTCTATACACACTCTCTTCTCTATATCGTCTTTAACGCAATCCATCCATCTTTTCTTCGGCCGTCCTCCACCTGTCCTTGCCTCCACTACCATACCCAGCTCTCTTTTGGTCACATGCCATTCATCTCTCCTCATAACATGCCCATACCATGACAGACGGCTACCTCTAAATATCTATTCATTGTGTATAAATAACTGCTTCTTCTCTGTACGTTTAGTTAAAGTTAAACAATCATTGTAAAACGTCTATTCTTTGGTTTGTCCGTGTTAAGCGTTGATATTTACAGTATTTTCAGGTCAAACATTTGATTTGTGTTTTAAAACTATTTGGGCATTAATTATTCTTTATCTCACAGTAAGAGATAAGTGTAGGTATTTGGTTAGTTCAGAACATATCTTCTAAAACATATTTCATATGATGCAGGATTTCTTGACTGACTAACTAACATTGCACAGTTCAAGTGAATATTCCTTATATTCCCTAGGGCTGCACTAAGAGGAGATTATTTCCAACCCCAATCCCAAGAGAGTGACCAAGAGGGTAAAATAGATTTAAAACCGTATTTTGTATAATATATACTCTACCTAGAGACTTACAAATTTGAAGGAATATTTCTGTAATAAGAGCTATATAAGAAGGATTTTACTTTCAATTAAAGACATAATTTACTAGTGAACTTTGTATAAAAAAAACTATTATTAAATTATGAATATTGAATCTTGAAAGTTGTCAAAAACCTTTAAGAAATACAGTTAGGAATACAATTATTATGAACTTGCTTCTAGCAGAACCTATCAGAGGTAGTATCTACAATACAAGTTTATATATTCATATTCAAACAATATACCTAACCTGACCTACCTAACCTAATTTTAACATAAAAAATCTAAGTAAGGTCATATAGATATAATCCGATGTCACAAACCGCAACGAAAGCTACAATTTTTTATATAAAAAGAAAGGTTTCACAATAAAATCTTGTTAATTCTTTTGTTTTAGAATCTACAAACACATAATAATGAATTCGCTAAGCTGAGGATATTAAAATAGAATGCAATTAAAGTGGAGACGTTATATCATTGTGATTATTCCATAGTTTAATGTACCATCGGAATGTTGGTACTCGAGTTAATTGGTACGTCTGTAGCTATGTGGATTACATCGGCTTTGAAACGGGCAATGGGCTTTATTTTAAACTAGGTTCGCTAGTGATTTCATCCGCTATCTCTGGAATAACCTCCGCTTGTGTCCTTTATAACTGACTGACTGACTACGGTTGTGTCGTTATTTTAATGTATTAAAAATGTCATTATGATGTCGCTCCTTTGTTATATATTTTTATTTTTTATTATAAAATATTTACTTTATAGATCAACAATGTTTATATAATATTAGATATTTGATATGTATATATATTTCTTGGTTGTTGTTTAATATGTAATTATTAATGATAGTCATTTAATAATATTATAAAATATTATAGAAAGCATAATCGCAGTTACAAATTCAAGAGAATTTGTTGTACATTTCGGCACCGGGTATCCTACTGAGATATTCAGTGTAATTAAACTATTCTCTTTGACTGCTAATAAATATTCCAGTGCACGGTATCATATATTATTAAAAAACAGTTACATTATAAAAAAATGTTAAAATAAAAAGTATCAAGTATATGGGACTAATGTTTCAGATATGACAGAAGAAAAAACAAATATTTTTTTAATTTCTAACTTGTACTGTGCCGAGTGCAAACTTCCTCATACCCTCAACCCCTTTGAAAAGCGATAAATACCGGCATCAACGCGAGCATATCAACCATATCCGAATCCAAATACCTTCACTAATTGCGACCAAATAAGTACAATAGCACGCGAAATTACATTACAGTGTCAGTAATTTACATTGCATGGTCGAATTTGCATCGACGCTCGCCGACCGCCGACCGCTAATTAGCCAGCAGGTTTTATTTCTGTGCTTATCTAAGCCTTTGTAATCTGCCACCGCCACGCCTCTAACAGGAAATAAGTTTACCCGTATATCGTATGGAGAACACGTAATTTTCCACTTAAAAAGGAGGTACTGACTTATCGTTTATTACATTTTATATGCGGAAATAGCCAGCATGCAATGGTATTTAATATAAAATATATGTAATGAGAATCATTCTACTATTTTCAACAAGCTTGTATAAATCCACTTCAAACAATTAAACTATAAGTTACCACTGGAGTCTTAAAAATATACTGCTACAAGCTACCATCTCCCACAATTTATGTAAAAACAAAAAACAACATTAAGTAATTATAAACAATGTAATCATGATATAACATCACAGAGTACAAGCCATAAATATGTTAGTGAAGACAAAGAAAATGACAAAAATAAGTTAACATTCTCAACACAATAGTAAACATATCATAGCGAGTCGTATAATGAGTCCCTAAGATCTAATTAGGAAAAATTCGCAAAATTTCTCCGTGGAAAGGCAAAAAGTTCCCTGTCTCGTTCGCTTAAAAGAAGCGTACTCACTAAAACAACCTACTTTATCCCACAATTCTTGTTTTATATAAAAATACACCCAAGGCTCTTAAATATAAGATAGATTTTCGCTTGTATAATATTTATATATACATTTGGTAGCAACTTAAAACTTCTTCAGATTACACACTACGTACAGAAATTAGATATGGATGATATTCTGAGCGAATATAAAGTTATTCAATAAGAATTTATCTTTCACAAATTCACTTCATATTTCTTTGATTATCTTATCTTATCTTATCTATATATAATTTATTTTTCTCTATATAATAATTGAATTAATGTTTAATAATAAAGTGTATCATATTCCTCGGCTTTCACTTCCTAGTATCACACTATTTAGTTTACTTTATCTGAATCAAATTTGATGTTGTTAAAATTTCCTTAAAATTTAATTTTGTTGTTTTTTAATAAATTACTTGCTACAGGATTTAGAGAACACAAAAATATTTATAAGGCTACAACTTATGATATTTTCTTATTTGTCATAAATATATTCGTACATGTTCATAATAATATGCTCATTATTGACTATGTTAAAAAAATATTTATAAGAAATTTGATGATCATTTTCTTCTAATACAATTTATATTTAAGATAGCTATTGATTTGGCGAATAACAAACTGCTGCGGGCTCTTTGATTACAACTGGATCTTATTAGATCTTGTCATGTTGTTTGATATTTGATTGTAATGATAGTGAATCATTAGCAATAACAATATTTGATATATAAATACAGTTACATTAGCATTTATTATGTTTTATATATATTAGAGACAAAGTGTGTATTTTTGTGGTTGTTTAATTACAATAAAATCACGACTGAATATTACGATTAATATAAAAATATTTATGTTACTTTTATCACTAGGGGTGCCAACAGACCCGCAATTTCGACTCGCAGCGCTCGCGAAATCTCGGGTGCAGTTTGCATAATGAGCGAAGCGAGCCCAGTGTAATGACTCATCGTTTCCCAATAGGATATCAGTTTTTTGACGATAATTCCTCAACGACGAGTCATTTTTCAAAATTTTTCCGTCACCTGATTCTATGTCTTTTTTTTTCAAAATTTCATAATTTTCCGTCGAGTACTTTTCGAGTTTATTCGTGACAAAGAATGTGAAAAAGTCTCAAGTAGAACGCTCCGCTCGCTACGCTCTCTTCGCTCAATAACAACACATTTTCAGAATCGCAATAAATTTGAGTTGCCTGCACTATAATATATAATTTCCTATAATACAAATTATATGATTAGTCATTGCACTACGTTTTGTATTAATCTGTATTTGAATTAAAAGATTTATATTTGCTTTATCTAAAACATAAACTTTTATACTAAAACTGAGTATTTTTAATTTAAAACCGGTTTTGTAATTGAATACGTACTACTTAACTCGTTCACAAAAATGGAAGTTAGAACGTAACAAGCGTTTGTTCGAGTGACCCGCGAATGAAAAAGCTCTGTGACTATTTTAAATCGTAGTTTTTATATAAAAGGTCAATGCGGTATTCTATAGAGTATTCTCGAAATATTACAAATATATATATAAAATTAAATATCAGAGCGTTTTATAAAATAAAAATCGAAATATATATTGTTCAAGTTTTTTGGTAATAGTTTTTCACATATCAATACGTTTTTTTTTTGTTATTTCTCTTTGTAGTTTCATATTCATATTGAATTAATTGCTCTCACTATTTGCATCTCAATTAGAATTCGAATGTTTACCCACTACCTCCCATTTAGTTGTGCATATTAAATACATAACACGCTATATAAAAATAATTCGCTCTAATTGGATTTGAATAACAAGTTATAGTTATATTGAGACATAGGATAACATTTTGTGAAATACATGATTTTCTTAGAAACCTTTGAAGAGACTTTTTTTCTGTTTGTGTAAAACGAAATATATTTTGATATAAAAATAATAGATATACAAGAAAGAAGAAATGTTTATTGTACGTGGGTAGCGACCCTTGTCCTTCAGTACAAACAATTTCATGTCAACGTTTGCGATGTTAACTTGATTTCTTCTGTCCGTAAGATTCGGAAAAACTTAGAAATAAATAACTATATTTTTAAAACAGACATCAGGTTATGTTTTAGATTCAGATAATTTAGTTTGGCAGTGACGGACTGGGGATTGCATGAATCTATTATGCATCTATTAAATTAATATATTTTGTACCTGCTGTTGCCCGCGACTCTGCATGCACTACATAAAGATCTTTTGAGTTCAGAACTACTAATCGAACCCGAACAAGTGCGAGCATTATTTCCCACATTTCTCATAATTTTTAAGTCAACGGGTGTTTTAATATGTATCTTAGACAATAAACGGTCAATTCCAAAGATATCTATCTATCGACAAATAAACTAGACAAATTGTTATATTAAATGTAAATAATAGTAAGAAATGTTACAGTTAATTATAACAATGTTCTTATGTACATAAAAACAATCTTAAGTCAGAGTTGTTTTCCGTATACGTGTCTACGCCTTTATGAAACTGCATTTGGCATGCGACGCTGTTTTCTCATTTCCCCAGATCTTATCTGACTTGTTTCACAAGGAACGTAACAATGATATTCACGGACAGCCATTATACGTTTGTCATGTTCGTTATTACCTTTTATTTATATTTATTGTTGGAACGTGCTCAGTTGTACTGAGATTGGTAATATTTGAATTAATTTAACAAAATATTGAGTATAAATAGTGAATAAATACTAGCTTATTCCCTCCCGCTTCGCTGGGCATACTATTAATTTGGATGTGAACTTAGGTTGCTATGGTAACCGTTGTCATATTATCCGTTGTCATCGTAACCGTTACTATATTAACTCTTACCCCCGCGTTAAGTGTATAGCTCCTACAGCTTTAAAACTTGGCGAAATGCAAAAAGTTGACATCCGTTGTGATAGGAATTCCGTAAAATCCGTTGTTAGTGGACGTCTACGTTACAAAAAAAGTAAGTATGTAAAATTTCAAGTTAATCGGACAGATAGTTTCAGAGGTTTCGTGACGAGTCAGTGAGTGGTAAATTGGTTATATATACGAGTATATAGATTACAATAAATTTTGCATTACTGAAGCAGTGGTAAAGAATAAAATAACTTAAGTAGCAGTGTAATCACAGATAGAAATATAGACTCATGTAATTTCATAAGACTCTCGAATCTCAGAGCTTGAACAAACACAAATCATTGTATGAATTATTTATCTATTCAATGAAGAGTAACATTTTTTCAACAAATATTACTTTTATTATTATTTGTACAATACAATTTATTTATTTAACATGTTATTGAGAAATACAATATAATTGTTCCTGAAATGTTATATGTAATGATATGTTACGTTATGTTTGATTAACTCAATTCAATTACTAATAATTAATATATAGTATCTGTCTAGTTGTGCATACATCTTGAGATCTATTGTGGTTCTTTGAGCATAATTAAGACGACAGTGTTTAACTTAGTATACGATTGATAGACGAGCTTTTACAGTTAATATAAATAATAATACTTAAAGTATATAATACAGTTTAAAAAAATGGTGTAAAAATACGATCTACAACCCGCAGTATGATATTAAAGTTATATTTGTACAGTTTACACTGCAATCCACTGACCAGTGTAAGGTTTTTTAGCAGAATTCTTTCTAGACTTAGCAATTTGCACATTGTTGGGCGGTACTTTACGTTTCCTTTTGTCGGTTGATTTGTTAGCCTTTTTTCCTCTTTACTTCTGTTCTGGTTCGTAATAATGTAGCTGTTTGAATTTCTATTTGTGTTGCTAAGTGCTCAGTTGAAAACTCAAGTGTTTTAATGCAGCTCGTTTAGGCTTATTTTAAGTAGACGACTCATTTGTAAGCGGCTTATTAATTTAGTATTTACGAAAAAAAACTGATTTTAAAATAAGTTTTTACTTTGAAAAGTTGAATTGTGCGGAGTATTTTTTAACCTAAATTTAAATTTTCTACAACAAAATAGCGCCAGTGACGTATTTTTGACGAAAAGCGAATTTAAAATCATTCCGTCATATTTGTAATTACGAAATTTATAAAGATAATTATAATCGACTCACGGGCGAGCAAACGTTGACAGTTATATTTTCACAATGAGTTATTTATTCAATTAAATATTTATCTGGTTTTCACTTATTAAATATTCAGATACCATTTTTAAATTATAAAAAGCATTCGGTTTGCCCTAATTCTAAACTTTGAGAATACTCGCTATGCCGAGTTACATTAATTCACGGCAAACAACTTCACCGTTAGTACGGCCGATTCAGTTAAATGGACATGGTTATTATTGTTTTATAACTCTCAACGCTTACTTTACACTCTTCCTTGAAGATTACATGATTATTACTTTTATCTTTTATCTTTTATCCTTGATGATCCCTGAATTTCCCTGGCATTGATCATTCTTTTCAAATTCTCTTTGATTATCAACCGTGATTTGTGACTTGTGTTTCAAAAATTATATTTATGCTTTTTTTCAAATTATTAGATCACGGAGAAAGTAAGGTGAGGTGTATATATTTTAAAATTCTTCAATATAGACATTATCTACTCGAAAATAAACTATATTTACTAACTGATATTAAGCAGGTAAAATTGTCAATTATTGGTCATCAAAGTATGAATAATAAATGTGGGAAAATAATGCTTATTTGATAATTTTGATTCTTATGATTGTTTATTACTCTAAATGTTTATGTTCATAATTGATGTAGTATTGTTTTAAAGTTATGTAATCTTCTTATGTTTCATAAGTTCATGTTTTTTCTCGCCTGCTAGATAATAACATGATTACTCGATTAGTCCAAGCGAAAACATAATTCGGTAAATCCCTATTGCATTATGGATATATGATGTATTATTTTTTATTAGAGGAATATAATTTTTTTATACTCAGCAATTAAATATATCAGTAGCAAATAAGTCACAATTTTATTTGTATTTGTATCACTGGAATATTTAATTTGAACATAAAACTATTTAATAGCAATGATGACAATCACGTTAAAATAATATATCGCTATGAATTATATTAATCCATATAAGTGTTAAAGCTTAAACGTGGTATGTTTCATGATTAAGTGACATAAGTGCCATAATGAATGGAAGGTAATGACTTGCTTCGCGCCGTCATAATGAGTTGCTTGGTTCCGACAAAACGTCGTTTCTTGTCACGTCGCACGCTAATTATGTCCCGCTAATTGTCTGCCTTTTTAATTTGGTCGTAATGGCCGCGTGGCAGATGGAACTTTGTTTGTTTATGTTATTCTAACTAAAATAGAACAAAATATGTATATGTTTAGAATAGAATTATTCATCAAAAATGATATTAGTGTTATAAAAGTTCTCGTGTTTTTCTTTGTTAAAAACGGATTAAAATCTTTCTAGTAAATACGTAGTTTAATTAGGAAAAGTATTAAACATTTATTTTGCTTTCAGTGTTTCCGTAAAATTAATTTAATAGCTTTAGCTACCACTATAATTTGGACCCGTTTAATAATAATGCCTTTGATAAGAGAGCTCACCTTAAAACACAACTTTGGTATGGATATCATGATGAATCATACATCAATTTTAAAGACATTTTTTTTTCATGGTATAATTTTCCTTATGTCATGAATATATTGTTTTAATCTACGTTTTTCTTTTAATATAAGTTGTAGTATTTTGGTTCAGTGTTAACATGTAAAAATATTTATTTATATTTCTATACCTATTTCATATAAAATTTAATATGAAATAAAGCAGGAAATTCTGCGATTCATTAAAAGGTGTTCAGGAAATTGAGTCCACTCCAACAAGTTTGAGGTAGCCAGTTTGCAACACTCCGACACACTACAAGTGTGTATTGACGCAAACTTTTTAGTTTAATCTGTTTAATATTGCAAATAATATTTCAATTATATCTAAATTATATATATTGTATTTTTAGAATATAATATTACCCACAATTATAGAAACTATTACTTAAAGCAGAAAACTTCTTAGAGACCCATAAGCTTACTTCCAGTCATATCTAAAATATTCGGAAAAAGTGTTACTTAGCACAATAATAAGGAAGAATATAACATCATTCCGCATTCCGGTACACCAATTCGGATTCAGACCTCACCACTCAACTGTAGAACAAGTCCACAGAGTGTGAGACAGAATCAAGACATAGCTGAAAGAAAGTAATTCTGCTCTTCGGCCTTTCTCGACATCCAACAAGCTTTTGATAAGGTCTTAAGGTTCCTTTGTAAAATATAGATATATAGAGTTATCGAAGTCATAACTGGCAGGTCGAAAACTGGTATACCAAAAGGATCTGTATTAGGGCCCATCCTCCATATTCTGTATACAGCTGACCTCCCTAAACAGGATGAAGTTACTACTACCACATTCGTTGATGATACTGCTGTACTAGCCTCGAACAAAAATCAAGTGGCTACGTTAATTAAGCTGCAGAGAGTTCTTGATGAAAATCAGAATAAAAGTTTGTGCCACAATATCTATACAAGCGACCTTCACTCTACGCAAAAAAAACTGCTCGTTTTTGAAAGTCAATTGAGAAACCTTACTAAATAAGGACAGTGTGCGATATCTAGATGGAGACCCAGGTGGAGGCCTACACCATAGATTAATGTGGTTTCACCACATTCGAACCAAAAGAGAAGAAATCAAAGTATGTTTTAAAAATATATACTGGCTTTTATGGCGTACAAGTAAATTCTCTACTGATAATAAAATCCGAATCTACAAAGTCAAATTGAAACCTGTAACCATAAGGCTTACAACTGTGGAGTAACTCGTAGCAACATTTCTGTTATACAGCGAATGCAAAACTCAATACTCAGAACCATAGCTATTATTCCATGGTTTGTTAAAAAGCAAACATACTAACTTAGCTACAGAAGATAACAGTTAAAAGATATATCCGTTATGCCCCTAACCTAGTTGATAAACAGAAGAAATCTCAATTAGGAGTAACTGGAGTCACTGAAGGACACACTTAAACGTCAACTTACTCTCAAGACATCTGCTAAAAGTTTCATAACTGATTGTATATTATATAATATATATATATATATATATATATATATATATATATATATACATATATAGTTATATGAAGAGTGATATAGGATAATCTCTCAAGAGACCGTACTTGCAATAGTTTTTAATTTTGTTATTTAATGACGTTTACAGCAGTATTTATGATATTTTTTATTTACCTATATATTTAATTTAAGCAAATTTGGGCCATAAATATTGTATTATTCTTCTTTTAAAATTATGTAATATCAATATACTAAGTCAAATAATTTATTATACATTTATTTATTTTAAATGGGCTGGTAAAGAGGCACTGCACGAGCCTATTTTAGATATACTATAATCCGTCTCATGGGGTAAGTATATCATCATATATAATATTAGAAGCCCGGGTATCACAAAAAATCACAACGTAGTATAAAAAATACCATACTTCAACTTGACTGCCGGACAAAGTGCAATTTGGCTAAACTCAATATCGGATTATCGAATCGCAAGATTTTTTGTCCATTAAATACTAATCGGATTTTATAAGCGTCGTAAACCGGTTCGGGGATGCGATCCTGCCCCGGCGTAATTACAAACTTTCAGGCATTCCTCGGACAACAATTATACTCGGATTACGTTTGAAACTCATAACCGTGTCCTGAAATCCCGTTAAATAGGTATAATGTGCCGCCGGATTAAGTACGGCAGATCATATTATCCTTAATTGCTTACTTAAGTACAAGTTTATAACACGGATTACGGGTAATGCTGTTTTTTCTGATGCCTTTAATTATTTTAATTAAAGAAACATTTACTTTTGATTGTATCACTTCACATAATATGTATTTATCATGCATCTATCTACTGTAGCAATTTAAAAATGTGATGCTTTATTCAACCGAATACAGACACAAGCAAAAGTAAAAGTAATAACACGAGTCAGATCAAGATAGTGCGTCCAACATGATTGCAGTCCAAAAGGGACGGATACACGATGAGATAACCCGCTGAATTCACAGTGCCTAGGGACGTACCGACGTGTCGATAAATTGCTTTTTTTGTGACATGATTTTTTTTCATATTCATATGTTTTTAAAAGCTGCTTGTTAGTTTTATTTCAACTGTCTGACGTGGTCATAGTTGTAATAATTGTAGTTTGCTACTATTACGATTCTGCGAGGCTTAACAAACTTCCCACAATAAATGGTGAGCGAACCATGTTCGTTTTCAAACTTGACTAAAGTTAAAATATAAAGTCTGTATGTTGAGGGTTTTTTAACAGTTATTTTATCATAAAATAAGCCTTAAACCTAACTAAAATAATGACTGTAAAATAATTTTGAGCACCAAACTACAAAAAAAATCCGTGCCCGCAGGGGGACACGCGTGGGTAGACCTCGTGTGTAACTCATTTAAAATATAAATCACTACCTAAGAATAATACATGATGCCGTTGTTTACATCAAAAATTTTCAAGCAAAAAGCGGTTTTAATTTTTTTTCTCGGAAAAGGTATCTTTTTTGGAAATACTTTTGGTACTTAAATTTAGAGTAAAAAATAACCTTTCTATTAAAAATATTTGCGAGGAGGGAATGTTTACCAGAAAAAAGTTGCCGTGGTTTTACCTACCTAAAATTTTCAAGCTAAAAGTGGTTTTTATTTTTTTTCTCGGAAACGGTACCTTTTACGGAAAAACTTTTGATACCTTAATTTAGAGTAAAAAATAACCTTTCTATAAAAAATACTTGTGATGCAAGAATGTTTACCAGAAAAAAGTTATGATTTTTTTTCCAAAAATTTTTGGTTTTTTTATCCCCACCTCTAAGTTATTGTAGTTAGGTTTTCGGTTTATCTACATTAGTTATAGGTATTTATCAAAGACATCATATAATATGAACGCGATTGATCTCCTTTGTATAGGGACAAAGTTATGGTCGAAAAACTGAAATCAGAAAAAGTGAGGCCCTAGCGCCCCCTGTGACCGGATTTCTCTGGTTAACGAACTTGACCTTCATTTTTGGATGGTTGATTTTTGTGCAAAGTTTGAAAGCGATCCGAGCGAAACTGTGGCCGCTATCGTGCTGACAAAAGTCGAATCTGGACGCACGCACGCATATATATATATATATATATATATATATAAACTTTTTGACCAATGGTCATTTCGGACTCAGACGGTCATAAGAAGACCTCCTGTGAAGAAATTTTTCCAAAATTCGAAAGTAGGGGACAAATGAATGGGCAGACCGAATTCTTCGAGGTCTACCCAAAATAGACAATACTAATAATAAGCGATCAAATAGTTCATTTCATTTGAGTGCATAAGAGTATCAACCATATTGACTTATAACGCCTAACTTAATAAAAAATAAAACATTGCACAGAAAATCTTTTACCAAACGGATACCACATTTAAAATTTATGAACGTCAAAGCTACCCAGTTCAGAGAAACTTCAGAGCTCCAAGAAATAGGTATGACTTTCTGAAATCTAATTTACAATAACTTTCTGAGATACCGCAAGAAATATGTTCGCTATTGTATTAAGTTTAACTTCTAATTATATTGTCATATAATTCTTAAGCAACAATTTTTTATAAATAATTTAGTGTTTACTTGTTTATAAAGAGCTTTCCATATTTTTTATTGTTTATACCTCGTGACACTTTATACCGCTCAGCCTTTCTTGCTACGCAAGGAAAAAATCACTAGTAACCCGTTTACCTATATTTCTTACAAAAATTAAACTTGTTATGTACTTACTGTTATGAAAAAGTATTTTCAAAGAAACCTTTGAAATTTAACAATTCTTGTATTTTAATAGTTTTGCACTCAGTGCACCCAGACTGAATGCACACAGACCAGAAAAAATTACCACGCTGGAATGGATCCCGCGACCCTTGACTTAGCAGGCAGAACCAATAACAACACTTTTGAAACTATTTTACCTCTACCAAATTTGAGATTCACGATAAAAGATTTTGTTTTTCTAATATAGTTAAATTTTCATGCGTAATATATCGATATTTTTAGGACAGAAAGATCATATCCCACCCCTAGCTTCTGCCTAATGGAACCACGTGAATCAATAACTGCTGACCGTCTCATTACAAATCCCCTCTTTCAATCAAAATCATGCACAGAAATGTGACCATTTTGCTCCTTATAATAACGTCTAGAGTGCTCTGAATGAATTTTATTTTTATGCCCTTTAATCGAGACGGTGTAATAAAAGTGTCAAACTGTTATGCCTTCTGAAAGGAAAACACTGAAAGGTTTTATTGAGTATAGCTAATAAAATAAAAGAATATAGAGTTTGCCTTTGACTATGGTAGATTAGATTATATTTGTGTAGGATGTTTGAAGGTTGTTGCCCTATAGGTTGAAATATGATGTTTTCTTGAAAAAATAGTCTTATTCAGAACTATTACGAGATTAAAATCATTACGTAGAATATATTTTTCTCCCAATAAATAAAAAAAATACCTCAATCAAGTGTGACTCACACTAGACATATATGAGCAATAATAACTATAACTTAATCAATTACAACGAAATGTTTACTTTACCTGACCTGCGTTTTAGGTTTATTTGTCAACTTTTATTGGTCGTTTCGTAAAAAAGTAAACGTAAAAAAATCGTTAATAATAGTACTTGGAAAGAAAGCCTGTAGAGCTTTTTTAACTTATAGATATTTTTATATTTAAAGATTGTGTTTGTTAAAACATCAACTGCCGCTGAAACTGTACTAAAACGATGCTTAGAATCTCTGTATCTGTGTGATCTGTGAATCATATTCGTCCCTATTTGGCTATAGGGAAAGGATATATGTGAAAAATAAATATATATCCACATATCCCCCTCTTCCTACCTTTAAAAAGATTAAGTTATGAATAATAGGTTGGTGATATACGAATACGTAAAAGGACGGACAGACATTAACTTATAAACAAAATAAAACACTAGTTATAACGTTTCTAATTTTGCTAAAAAGTAAGAACAATAATTTGGGTAAACAAATAAAATCAGAAAAATATATACTACAAAGGGATCCCGGACAAAGGGCGTCCTGCCTGTCTCTAAATAAAAAAGTGGTGGTATCGGATCACAGCGCCACCTACAGGGTTCAATTGTGAACGAAAACCATACAGGGACATAAAAAAATCAGCATCGACCCATTTATTTTCTTTTATAGTCATTAAAGGATAAGTCCATGGAAAAAAACCAACAATAAAGTCCGTAGATACTTGAATATTTATTAAATAGCTTTGTATGTGGAATCCGAATAAAAATTTATATAACACACTATAATTCAAGTAAGAATAAAGGAAACACTGCTAGTTCTACTATGCTTTCTAAAAGAGTCTTACTTTAAGCATTCAGAATAATAGTAATTATATTATGCCTTATTTCTTAACTATGAATGCTGATAGGCAACCCTTTGCCAGTTGAGGCACTGAAGCAACATGTATAGAATTATACGCAAAATAATTGTTCGAAAAGTCCCTATCGTCCCTTAGGTTAATAATAGGCTTTGAAAAGAAGAACATTTTAAATTTAGGCATTTTTTTCTGTAAAAACGAAACTGTTGCCTAAAAATATATTTTTTTTATACAGAGTTAAAAAATATTTATTTTAAAAGTGCGATTATTGGTTGACATATAAGTGCTAGAAGCATAAGTATTGTAGAGTTTCTTTGAAGATAAAAAGTTAAAATTGAAATGCAATATTAATAATTAGACATCAACATAACGTTACTAATATCTTTTCGAATTTCAAAAGATATATCATCTGCAGTAAACGTTCATTTTGCTTACAGTCTGCTTGCTCCCAGAACCGGACTGAACCGGACTGAACCGGCTGAAGATGATTAATTGAACGGGGGAAATTTTAAATTTATAATACAGCCGCTGTGTTTGGACATCCAAGAAAGGCTTACGTGTTTCAGAACTTTTTAATCGTGCATAACAGAGCCTGGTGATGGATTACTTGCTACATTTTGAAAGCAACTTTGATGTAAAATTGATGCATCTTTGATGGACAAGAACTTTTTAATGGGATCGTCGAATATTATATTAGGTATTATAACTTAGAACTACACAACTACAGTTTTATAATTACCTCATACTTTTCCTTTTTGTTTACATACTATTTTCTTTTAAAAATGTTTATATAAAATTCAACTAAATAAACATTAATGTTAAAATGTAAAGATTTTCCGTAATTGAACTCAACAAAACACAAAATTACTCCGCGGCTGGTATAAGTGAAATGATAGTCCGTGCAGTATCAAAGAGCACCAAATACAGTCTACATGAAGCTAAAGAAACTATTAAAAGAACTGTAGACGCTTTTAATTATGCAAAATCAGCAACTGGCTTTTCGGGTCAACCGGTTCGAAAGAGGAGTTTTTAAATGAAACAATAGACAGGAAATGAACACTGGTATTTTGTGTTAGGGTAATAGTGGGTGAGGTATAAAAGTGGTGGCGGTGTTGTACTTTATTGTACGATTTGTACAATGGGATCACAATTGTGGTGAGGTTCATCAGGAATGAGGGTAATGTAGAATGTGCTGATTGGTCAAACCATTTTATTTTAACTAATTCATATATTTTTAGTAATACTATAAGTTAATTATTACATATATTACTCATATCATTCATAATAAGAAAAATGTAATTGCCTCTACTTAAATTTATAATTATTATAATAGTAGCAAGTAATATTATTTTACTTATAGCGAGTTGAATTTGTTTGATTTAAGATTATTTTTGTGTTTTAAATGAATTATGTTAATCTCGTAAATAATCAACTTAATTTAAGGAACTGTTTCCCCTAACCTGTGAAAGAGTCATAAAAAAATGTAAAAAAATTAATTAAAAATCAGATTATAAATACAATCTTTTTTTAACAAGTTGTACAAATTTCCATTAAAGGCTTAACTCTGGAATATGATTCATATCCTTCATAATTGAGCGCTTATCTAAACGTCCTGTGTATTGACGCGACCACGCGAAGCCTTCATAAAAAGTGTTAAGGTTTTAATTATGGCAGGGTTTAAAAATAGTAGTTGTATATTAAACTATTTCTATGTAGAAATCCCTGGATATAAAAAGAGTTATTTATCAAAGGTTTTGAAGTTCCACCCCCAAAAATGATAAAAATTAAACCGAAGTACTTCATATTCCATGAAGGGCGATGCTCCAACAAAAAGCTAGTCCTAGTCACAAAGTAACAAAGTGAATTAATAAAAAAATAACACTGTTAACCGGTGACCACAGTATTTTGTTCGCGTAAAAAACCCGAATGGCCCCGTACTAAGTATTATCTATATAAATGTTAAACGTCCAATATTTTCGGCTTTATTGGAAATTCTTTAGCTTGCTCACATTCACCGCATACCTTTGAGAACCGAATGAATTTATCGTTACATTTAAAAAGCAATTGTGGATAAAATGAGAACTTTTATCCCACGCACCGCTCGGAATCAGCTTTGAAAATGTTTTAATATAAAGCGAGCTTTCATAACTTTAGCTGTTTATATTTTTTAACACAAATATTATGGCAATATTAAGTTTTTTTTGGGGTTGATTTATTTGGGTGTTACTTACATTTTCGTGTTTCCTGAACCGTCACTTAATTTATTTTCCTGTATAGTTCGTAAGGGTTTCTATTTTGTATTACACACATTACAAATGTAATAATCTATTCAAAACATATCACTTACATTTGCTTAATAACATTCATCATGTAATTAGTATACAGACAGTATGAATATAGTTACCTTGCAACTAATTTCCATGTAATGCTTTAGAGGCCAATATCGAGCAAGCATCCTCACTAACTAGAATACGGAGTGGACTATTAAATCTAGAGTATAGGACAAGTTGATGTTTAGTGTCTGGTGGTAAGAACTTGTACACATTGTTCAGGAAATCTTCTCTGTAAAGATATTTATATATGTTATAGGAATGCTATTTAAACTAATATCATATTATCATTATAATTAAATAACGTTAGCAGATTTATTGTATTTTATAAGTAGCTATACTTATATGAATATGATAAAAATAAACAAAAATTAAACGAAGAATCAGGAGTAAGCGAATCTAAGGTACATGATATAGGTTTTAAGCGAGTTTTTAAATGAATAATATATACTGTGACCAATAAAGAAAAAAAATCAAAGAATTTTCATCCAGGTAGGTCTCAAATAATAATTTTGCACATATATTCAATTATATCTGTTTTACCGTCTTGTTATAATTATAACAGATTCCATTAAGTGTGCAGTGACCCTTAGGGGTCTGTTCTTGAAACTGAGACATAAATCCGTGTGATGGGACTTGGAAGTTTCTGCTCTATTTCAGACTGTTACAAACACTGGCCTTTAAATGGTTGTTTTCATCACTGCTTAATTTTCTCTAACGTGTTTTGTTGAACTTTAATGTTCTGCAAAATAGTTTTCCACCGGAATGGATATAAATTATAAATTACCTGTTATATTATTTAATTATAATATTATTAAATACCACTTCTTTTGTAAAACACATAAATAACGCTAAAATGTAAGCACTTAGCTATTATATCATTATGTAAATAATGTGAATATATAATATGATAAAGAAAAACGCCATTAAAGGCATAAACATCATAAACCCAGGCTTTTATACTTAGCCAGCGCACTCTTGTAATATAATTTGATCTAGTTGTAATCAAGGAGCCGGTTTGAAGTCAAAGAACTTTGTCGGGTAATTATTAACGTGTTATGATTAAAAGGAAAGGGGAATTATTTAATGAATCTGTCTTGTACAAGTGTTTCAGGGTATTGAAAGTTGTTATATTATTAAGAATGTACGTATAAATGAAAATAAACACTGCTTTAGTTAAATATTCTTTTTATCTTGTGATACTACGTGATTGGTTTTGGACTCGTTTATTTTCTTTATATAATAATATTACTTATTAGCATATTGTAATGGTCGATTTAAAAATTATCAAATTAGTTTTAAAACCATAGTATTTGTCACCGGCTTTTCTTGTAGGATCTTGTTCTTATGTTGAGTTACTTTCAAGGATTTAATGAGCTTAGTTGTAATAAAAACTTTAATTGTGATAATAAATCTTTAAAGACTTTAAAAGATATATTTTTAACCTTACTTTAACACTAAACCTACCAAGTACCGGTCAAATTGACCTTTCTTAAACTTTTGTAAAACTTACACATTTTTAAACGTTATAATATCGTTATCAAACTACATGACAATTCTTGGAATATGCATATAATATTTTCTACACTCTTTACTTTTAGTTATTTCCATTATTACCTGCGTTATATAATAAAATAACTTTTAATTACCGGTCAATTTGACGGCGTGCGGTAGGAATAGGTATACAAGAATTGTCGGTAGGTTTAGTGTTAAAGACCAACCAATAGAAACATGTCCATGACACAAATTATACTGTACATGCAATTTACAACGTTTTTTTCTGATATGGAAAATCAATACACAAGATAAGATAGTAAATCGCTACATACTTGACACGAACGGGATCAAAAGTGAAAAACATCATTGTTTTTTAATTCATTTCTTTACGAGCCCCACGTTAAGATGTATTCATTGTGTGAGAATGTGGTATTATGTGAGTTTCAATAATTAATTATTGGTCTCCAAAAACATTCATAAATAATTTATAATATTCATATTTATATAGGGGTTAGATAAATACACCTTGTTGCATTTCCTGTATACGAAACACGTTTAAAAGTACAAATTATATTCGCTCCAACCTAATCCAACTTCACCTTGCTTAGTCTTATGAACTTTTCCGTCTCGGTATTAAACATCTGAAATCTTAAAAAGTGTAGGCGCGATAACCAACACACTGAACTCAATCATGAACACTTATTTACATAATGCCTTCATCCAACTTCGAGGATGAAAGTTTACCTCACTGTAACGTAAAATATAAATGAAAATTATTTTGTTTGTTGAATAATTAACTTTAGATTTATAAGATAAGATTATGTATTCATTGGTAGTAAAATTGACTTCAAAGTATTATTATCAGTAAAAATATAATTCACAGATACATCAACCTGTGAATAGTATATTCAAAATGCATGACATTTGTAGATATTGTGGCCGGCTGGGATCGGGGATGCGAATTTAATATCTGTCGGGAGCAGGGCGCGATGTCCCGCGTAACTGTCACTGATGTTGGAGCTATAAAAGATAATTTTACAGATCGTGTATAGTAAGTTTGTTGTTTTGTGTTATATTATTCATATATTCCTATGATGATACTCTTAATATTAATTTAATGATATTCCCATATATATATGTAAGAGATACAATTAATACGAACGTAAAGCCTATGGAATTGTAAAAACCTCGTCAAGTCGTCAACTCGCATTTCATACAAATGTCATATGACAACATTTTTAAACATAATCCAGCATAATAGCGAACGCGCTGTCAGCATCCCGCATCCCGCATCCCGCATCCTACCGTTATGAGACATCTCATTTCATGTGTTCACTCCTATTGTACCGATGGGAGCGACATTGTTTACACGAGGATTCTATATTTTTCATACGTCTCCAGAATTCAAACTTCAAATTTCTTACGTTAGATGATTGCGTATCCAAGTTATATCACTTGAAACCTACTCAGAATTCATGATTTTAATATGTATTCCATTTTTATTGTCTTCTAATCATATTATATAACAAATACATATACATTTTATTGAGCGAAGCGAACGAAGTGAGCGGAGCATTTTACTGGAGACTTTTTACATTTTTTGTCACGAATTGGCCCGAAAACTACTAGACGGAAAATTATGAAACTTTGCAATCAAAAAGACACACATTAGATAATGTTTTTTTTAAAAAAAATGAAAAATATCCTCAAAAAAATTTTTTTTATTATGTCTTGTAAAAAAACTGCTATCCCATTGAAGTCAATGGGAAACGATGAGTCAATAAACTGGGCTCGCTTCGCTCAATATGCAAACGGCACCCGAGATTATGCGAGCGCAGTGAGTCGAAATTGAAGGTTTTTTGGCGCCCCTGAGAGATCACTAACCAATATTACTCTATTATTATATTAGATACTGCTATTCATTTAATATTGAAAAGACAAATATTTACAAAGTACGAAGTTAACAAAAAAATAACTAGGTACACTCAAACAGACAGCTACGCATTGCATTCACTCATATTACATTTGCAGGACTCAAAACATTCGTAATATGAATTTCGTTCCACAATACTTGGAAGTAATGTTAACTGTCATCTCAGAGACCTCGTAAAGTTTTATTTGGATATTAGAGGCATGTTATATTAATACATGCTTAACTAAAATTATTTTATCACTTACTAATACACGCGACTTTAGTTATATTATACAGAACAAATATTCAGAGTATTATATTAAATTTTATTCCTATGAAAGATAACATGATATATTACCTAAAATTATTGTATACAGATATAAAAAAAACTATCTATTAATAATACACAAATATTTAAAGTAAGATACTATGCAGTTTAAAGATGACTTAATTAATTATTTAAGAGCATTTATTATTTTTTTACGTTTTTAATATGATAATATTATACAATAATAGTTTCTTTATATATTTGTTACAAATACTCTCTCTCTCTCTCTCTCTCTCTCCCTCTCACTCTCTCTCTTCTCTCTCTCTCTCTCTTTCTCTCTCTTTCTCTCTCTTCTATCTTATATACGGGTTTCCTTTAGAACACCGTAGTTAGTATTGGATCAATAGACAAATAATTATAAATCACTTCTATTCTGGAACTATCTCATTCTAATATAAAAAGAGATTCATATGTTATAATTAAATAATATTGAATCATACTGTTAGGGCAAAAATCATATGTTCAGATATAGATATCCAGTCATACCAGCTGAAGTCATGTATAACTAGAGAGGAGGTCCAAGGTAGGACCGACCACGAGAGATCTTATTAATCTAATAGCATAATTCATATAAATCGAAAACTAAAGGCTAATATAAAAGTAAATTGTATAGGAAATCATTGTCATCACTTAATTCGAGAACTCTTATATAGTTTATATACATAGTTATTCTAAAAAACTTCTTAAGGATCTAAACATGAACTTAATACTTGCATCCATGTTGTGTATACCTCACGACCATCCCAAATATATATATACATAAAATATAATATTGTTAGCACCAATGAAATTATCAAGGCGATGCACGCTACCTCCTATCCCTTCTCATCCGTAGGGGTGATTACCCTTCATTGTTCCCCCGAGTGTGGCCTAATGCATGACACTATTACGCTTGATGTGAACTAATGCTCACAATGTGTTTTTTATAACGAAATTATTGTTTCGCAAAACCTATTATTGTAATACATTTATATTTCTTTAATATTCCATTTAAACAAACATTGTTTCAACATCTCGTATGTCAATATAATTTGTCATTTATTTTAGATTAAATATAACTATGAAATAAAAAAATATCATGTTGTTTATGAACAGGCGTTGATTACACTCAAATGAATGATGCTTTCACGCCTACATTTAAAACAAACTATAAAATCTCTTAGTAACGCTTAAATGAACAGATAATTATTTTTTATTATCTTAGTTTATTTTTATATGATACTAATCGTACTAATGAAATATTTAATCGATATGGTTTTGTTTGAGCTTTATATTAACACTAGTTTTATCCTATGGCAGTGTAAAAGCACAAAAAATCCATACATGCCATGAACAACAAATTGGATCCCTCGCACTCGCACAGGGTAACGTCAATGAAGATTTAAATGACGGACGGAGAGCCTGAACTGTTCATGATACAATATATATAATTACTGCTAAGTACATCGTATATTACGTCAGTGTAATTTAAAAGTATCGCTGTATTTACAGGGATTAAATTTAAACTTATTTATGTTTATTTAAATAATACATTATATTTTATAAAGATTATATTTTTAAACTTAACTGAAGAATTGGTTCGCCTTTGACACTGCAAAGGTCAGGCGGCCATAGGTTTGTGTAAGTGGATTAAGCAAGTATACTTGCTACGTAACTTGTCTCTTGTGCTTGGGTTTCGTAAACTTAATAACTTTTTTATTAATTTTCATATATATTAAATGAAATAATAATGTACACGTTATATTTGTAAAGTTTTGTTAAAATTTTTCTAATTCTCAAAACAATTTTTTTTTTTTGTGATTAAGACAATTTATTCCAATTTTGCTTGATACAGTCATTATTTATCTGGATAGATCCATGGACAAAGTAATTCCAAATCTTTTTGATATCCAAAAAGTATAACATGGAAGAGAACAGACAAAAAATCGAATGCGGATATGCTTTGGTCTTTTTGTACACATCAAAGAGACGCACGTTGGATAATAATGAAACGTCCTAATTGCAGTCGCCGATACAGCCTGAATATTGAGTTAATTAAACAAGGCAGGTATTCTAGACACGTAGCGTTTGATACAGACTGACACAGCTACCAATTGTATAAACGCATGATCAAAATTACTATCCTTATAGGTGTAGCTTCAGAAATATCTTTTTTTTTTTAATTTTGTTTATGGAATTACCTGTTTAGTAGCAATTCAGGTTACTGACTTTATTAAAGGAGGTTTTAATCTACCAGGACATATTTTCAAATAACAACATAACGTAACAAGTAAAAAAATTACTACTTTTTTATTAATACAAATAACAAAATTGTAGTATCATAAAATAAATATCAAACAGCTTTCAGATAGCATGTAATTCAAATCACTTTAAATTTATCATAGATCGTATTTCCAATAAGATTACTAGAATTTTATATTCAAAATCAATTTGACGCGAATATGACACGAATTTAGTGTCATTTCATTTGAAACCGTTTTAGTGTTACGTATTTGATCTCGTTTGAAATTTGACAACGTGACTGAAATATGAAAAGTCAGTAATGACTATACTTCATCAGTGAATGGACCAATTGGTTCGGATTATGTCAAATTTGATATAGACATAACAACCTGTAGGAGCGATCAATATGATATAAAAATATAATATATTCAAAATATTATATACTAAGAATATAAAAAAGGTGCAAAGAATATTTAATAAAAAAGTAGTTTCAGTTAAGATTGCGAAATATTAATTTATAGTATAGCTATAGATACAAATAAATAACTGTTGCTGAATCTGAGACCAGCTTGACCTTTATGTGAACTATAAATCTATGAAATATTAATGATATATTCAGTATTTAGTCTGCAAGAGGTCTAGGTCTGAACTCAGTCTCATATTCAGTTTATTACAATATAATTCATATTATTATTTAAATTATGTTTGATTTATCTGAAAATAAAAATGTTGTTATTATAAAAATGAGGTAATGAAGTCAATTTGCAAAATTAAAATATTTAAAATATTGTAACAGACTTTATTTCACTATTTAAGATATTAGTTTTACAAGGAGATTTGCTTCAAGTAAAATTACTACGAGTAATATTTTATAATAATTCGGTACAAAAAAGTGTAAAGTAGAAATCATGAACTATAAAAAATATTCTTCTATATCATAACAATATAAATTCACCTATAAAATATAAAAAATCAACCTTTTGTGTACTTGGAATATTTTTATTTGCATTTAGGATTAAAAAAACTTTAATAAATAATTTAGGCTCCCGTGACCAAAGTATCATATAGCATATAAAAAAATAATTTAAAATAATATATCAACATTATTATATTTATCTATGAGATCATTATCGTCATTTCTTTGCAAATGTTCATAACACAAGTACTTAACGCTTCGTTCGTGGAGTAATTGGATCCTTTGAATACACACAAAACTGACCTCCCTCCCTCCCTCCATACAGAATATAATTTACATCTACGAATATATTATTTTTCTTTTATACATTTGACCTATAAGCATATCATTATAATGTACTAAGATAAGGTTTCAGTAGAGCTAAAATAAATTCGATTGCTTTTAATTAGTGAATAACTTTTATTAAAATATTGGATTGATACAATTTTTAATTAATATAAAATGAAATACGTTGTAAGAGATCAAATATTACATATCTCAACTAAAAGATAATAAGGTAAAGGATTCAACAAACAAAGATCGAAAAATCATCGAACAAGATAGATGTAGGTTTGATGTTTTTTGGTCAAAGCCGAAAGTCTCTTTATCGAAGTGCCCAACAATGAAATCGCAGTGAGATTGGTTCGTGGAGATATTATTGCATGTGATGTTCCAACGGCGTAATAACAAACTTGCCAGTGTTGGCGGTTAAAAGCTTTCGGTTTAACACCTAAATGTCTCAATTTCAGTTTTACTTTAAAAATTGGTGAAGTGCGTGCCATGTAGGGTTAAGTAGTTCGCCATGATGTATAGATGCAATTTTATAGGACATAATTTAGTTTTGTCTTCTAAGATTTAAACAGCGTTTACAATATAAGAGCACACATTATAAATTTTAGATTAACCAACTATTACTCGTTAACTTTTAAAGCCTACTTATTTGTGATAGATTTCCTTTGAAACTTATTTGTAATTTGTCATTAATTTTTTCCGAAATCAATTATTTAGCTGACAGGGAGAAGGGAGGTTGGGACACTTAAATCTTACAAAAATGACTTCTTTAAAGCTTATATTTAAATTTCACAAACAAATACCTTAATAATAAAATCGTATTTACTCACAATATTTTTTGAAGACTTATCTAACAATACCGCACATCATGGTCTAGAGGAACTATATGTGTAGAAGCCATACACAAAAAAAAATCAAAATTTGACTACTTAGTCAATACGTATGTAAATGTCCAATTACAGTTTTCTACTATTACGAGTCTCTAATCTAGCCTGCGGAAAGACAGACAGACATGACAAAACTACCAAGGTTTATAATGGACTACAAAATTAACTATTAACAAAAATAATCATACTTAATTTGAGACCCTTTTGATATCTGTTTATGAATTTAATATATTTAAAATTTAACAAAATAAAAGCTTTGAAATCAAACCCAGTTATATCAACTACAATATTTAATTCTATTTGTAGGGATTTAGATTGCAACATTTACAAAAGTATTATTTATAAATGTGAAACTGTAAAATATATTTTATAATAAAGGTTTCATGTCCATCGTATATAAAACAAACGCAATGTAGTCGATATTCATTATAAGATTTCATCCAACCTCTTTACATTAATAGCATCGAAGACCCGGTACGTGTTTCGGCACGTCCAAAAGCAATCTTCATCTCAGAGAAGCTATTTTATAAGGGAAGTAGATACTGACCTGTTCATTAATGAGAGAGGACATTCACAACTTTCTAATTAATTCGAACCTCCCAGATTCGATGGAAAACCTCAATGTCCCTATAAGGATCAAGTAGCGTCCCCACTCCTAATTGACTCACCGAACATTAATTGTCAACCTTATTCTATTCGAAATAAGAACCTTATTAAGGCACATTGACCGCTCTTAAGGTACTAATAATAAGAGTTATAATAAATTCTTGAATGTACAGCACTTCAGTTTAAGTGCTCTATTTGAAGCCAAGAGGTAGTTCCAATTACTTGAATTAATACTTTCAGTGTTCTTAATGTTAATGGCAATTTTAATGTTATTTGAATCCCGTAAACATGTATTCAGGTGGTAATATAAGTAAATGATTTGATTAAAATGAGAAATGAAGATGGATTATGACATGGACCGATGTTTTTCAAAACCAATATTATTGCAAGTTAGGTGATGTGATATTAAGTAATGCAATATTGCTAAATAAGCATTTTTCAAATATGGGAAGATTTATAATGTAGAATATAAATTTATACCCTCCTGTAAAAAGACTTAAGCATGTATAAATTTGTATATATATTATAATATAAATAATATTTAACTATAAGGTTTTACTTTACTTAAGTAGAAGCTCAATAAATAAAAAAAAAACATTTCACAGTATATATTATTATGGGTAGTTTTTTTATTATGATTCTTTAACTTATATTTGTTAATATTTTATAAAGATTTTTTTTAAATTACAGCGGTATCAAGTTCGTCTCGTCGTTCGTTCGTAAGCTAAAATAATTAATCTTAATATTTTTCATCATAAAGTTTCGTGTCACACCGCCTCTTAAAAAATCTTTAAAAATGCTCAAAGAGAGCGTATCGTCCGCGATAATAAGCTGATTCTTTAACAGCATTAAAGGAGAAGGGCAATTTATAATGAAATTGCATATTTGTTAGAGCTAGTTACAAAGAACGTAATTATTGTGAAAGAGCCCATGTAATTAATCATAAAATAGGGTAAGTATGATGCTGAAATTATTATAAACCACGTCCACTTAGTATTAAAGTTTTTGGTTTCTTCAAAATATTTATAAGTTATATACTTTTTAACAAAATAAGTAAAATTTAAGAAAAAGTAGAATATTGAGCGTTTGAATGAAATTAATATTTTCTCTGTAATAATATGTTATGATTTTAAGAAGTAAATAACAACTCATATTTTTTTATATTAAATCATATAATTCACTGGCTATTTTCTTGGCATGGTCACCCTAATCACAAAGGCCTTTCCGTAAACGGATCGGAACCGAGCCAATATTTACCCAACTTTAAAAATGGAAGTTCACATTGTCAACTACTTTTTTATGTCGTTGGTTTTTTGCCAACTTGAAATCGTTTTCAGTGAAGTTAATACAATTTAAAAGCATTGAACGGCGTACTTATTGTTTTTTTGTAACGTAGAGTAGGCTTTTTCAAGTCTACAAAGTAAACTCATGCACCGTTAATTTTATTTATAATTCTGAATTGCATACATATATAAAATAATAAATTGTGGCATTCATCAAAATTTTATAGCGATTAACTGGTGGTAAATGGTCACGCATAAGCCGCAATGGTTTCTAAAAATATGATATGATAGTAAGCAATAAGGCCGCCTCTCAGGTCTTTACCAGCCCTTAAGGATGCGTAAGTGCTCTTTTTTGAAAGTACCCTTGGCAATTGCCTATTGTTTTGAAAACACTTCTAAAAGAAAATTGTTCAGCACATTGAAGGTTTGTGGCAATGAAGTTCTTTTAGAACCAGAACAGTCAAGAACGTCGTACTTAAAGGTAGGAGCTGCATGCAATAAAATTTCCTGTAGCAGATTTATGCCACGGCTAACGGAACTTTCCTAATATTCCTAATGCTGTAATTTGCTTTTCGCTGTACGAAACAAAATGGTAATAGCTGATATTAGAATCATTTGTTCTAGAAGAATCCAGAGTTCCATAAGAGCAGTACTCCATAAATGACCACACCTATGCTTTATACAGAACCAACCTGTGGTGTCTACTGTCACGCTCTACGATAATTCCCAGTTTCACTGAGCTTAACTGATCTCTACTAGAAATATCAGGGCCCAAGACATGGACTCTTACCGAAAACAAGACAAGACCATTTTACATTTGGGATTGGTTTGAAACTATGCCTTTTAAACAGAAGTACCGAAAAAAAAGTCTAAGTACAGAAATCATCTCCGTAGCATGCTTGGTCCGCTTCACTTATGAACACCCAAGACGAGTAAAGATAGACAAACACCGCGTTACAGAAGATCAGTTTTATCTTTTATTTGTCATAGTATTGAACGGCTTGTAGAACATAATCAGAACCGCTTTTGAAACTGACAAACTGTTAGTATCCCGGACGGATAGCTTGCTAGCTGTTAACCAAGTTATGTATAGTTTGAGAAGTCTAGAGGTGCAGTATACTTTTTTTTTGAAATGTAAAGTTCAAATACTTGATAAGGTATTTTGTAGCTTTAGCCCAGGAAGGAAACGTCTGTCATGTGCGAGCTGCTTTAAGAAACGCATCGAAAGGCCGCGATGCGGCCTTGTTTGGCGTTACAGAACTTGGTATAAATATAGCCATTACCTGCAGCACTACATAGAATGTCACACGGTCATCCATGTTTACACGTAACCTTATTGTTGATAGATCCTTAATTTCAAAATTGCCATGATGACAACAGCAGATATCGTACCTTAAGAATAACGAAACCGTGATATGAGGTATGAAGTGATATAAAATGTAACTTTATAATTAATATCCTATGTCAGTCGATCGAGACATCAGTGTCTCTATTTTAAAACGGCAGGATTACTTGCGACATCTCGAGATGGTAGTGGATTGAATATAGGTAAGGTGGTGTATCCGGATATCACGAAAATCTATTTGCGTATGTAAGGTGAAACGGGTATTGAGAGGTAGAGGCCTCGTTTGCCCTTGACATATTGCCGTCGCCATAATATAACTATGCAAAATATAGTACTTCACACTGTTCTTCTGTGCTAACGTGGTGCAACTCCGGTCCAATGAACCCACTCGTGCTGTTGTCAGGAGATGGCAGTATGTGTACTACACTACTTAAAATATATGCAACTCTCTCACGACGTACGTATTCGTACGTATTCTTATCCAAGACCACACAAGCAAAATATGAAATAAGACTAATGATGTTATGTAAAGTCAGTACCGTGAAGGCAATAACAAAACAAAGGATTTTTACATATGTGCAAACCGCGCTCCTGGTGCAACGGTCATCAATTCTTAGCGAATCACAATAAATCGTCACAAATGTGCGGTGACAGATCAATATAGACCGCCACGAATGGCTCTCAGTAGGAAAATAAATAAGATACTGCACCGGTACTCACTGAATTATATGTCACTTGGTTTAAAACTGGAGCTTTTATTTTTATTTTAGAACCAATCGATTAATGAAGTTACGGTTCTATGTAGAGCTTAAGCTTTGTTTAAATATGAACGAGAATGCATATTTGAATTGCATAAACCTATGTGATATTTATATTATAGTAGAAGGGTATGAGGTAAATTTATTTGATGACAAAAACGATTATAATAAAAAAAAAGATATAATATTTGTGGCTTGCAATAAAAGTAGTGAAAAGTTACACCCTTTTTACTATTCATAAATAAATTAAAAGAGATAACGACATCCATTGGGTTATAGGATTAAACTATGGAAAATGTTTCGAAGGTTAATAAACTAACTTTGATTACAACGGCAACAGCACATTGAAGTCCGAAAGTTAAATACCGATTAAGATAAGAATTGAAAAATAAAAAACAAACAAAATTCCAACTTAACTTAATTAACTTCAATGGCATAAAATCGATTACACTGACGTGAATCGAGATAGTTGAATCGATATCGAATCGTTTTCTATTTTCTAATTTTCTTTTTATTCCGATTAGAAAATACGTAAGAGTATTAAACGATTTTAAAGCAAATAAATTAATTATTTTAAATAATGTTGTCAAGGAAATCACTTCTAATTCTATTTATCTAGTATCTAAAAAATCAAACAACAATAAATATTTACCATTATTGGCCTATTTTGTTTAAATTTCGTAAATTATTAAATGTTTCGTTAACGATACCAAAAGTGCTCTTGTGGACAAGAAGCTGTTAAAGCTCTAGCTGAAATAATAAAATGATAAAGAGCTATGACAGAAAATTATAAAATTCCATTAGAACTACAGTTACAGATCATGATTTTTCATTCGGATGAGAATAACGACGCGCCATCGAGAGAAGATGGAATGTAATTGGAATTTTACTCAATCATCTAAAAGGTCAACTTAGTGATAACAGGTTTTGTTATAATTTGCATAAGTATGAGTTTTTTCACTTCATATATTGCATAGAAAGGATATACCTTGGATAAGATGAAAAAAATATAATCATAAGGGAAAACTGTATGAGTTTTTGGTCTGAATATATATAATTGAAAAAGATATTTAATTACACATCAGTTACAAGTTGTAAAATGTCAAATTAAAGAGTCGATACGTCCCAGAGGCATTAAGTGATGAGAAGAACATTATTTTAAGATTCAATATTTGATATGTTATATCCATATAAAGTATCGTTGTATATTTGCCTGTTTTATTAAATATTTGTATTAAGTATATATATTCAAAGTGTTAGATGCTTTAGTCGTATTAATATGTAAGTAGTAAACGAGATGACGCAGCGTAGAGGTCAAACCGAATGTTTAAGATGACACTGAACGGACGTCAACCTCTAAATGTTACGCTTAAAAACTTCTAAGAACAGTTGCATCAATTTCATTTTCTTTATTAAATTCTTTATATAATATCATCCTCTGAATGTTAAATTATTTTTCAGCTTATTGAAATATTACCAAAATATTTAATAACAAGAATTTTGTTTATTATTTTATATGTAATATCGCAAATTTAATGGAATCGAAGCAATTAAGGGATACAATGAATTGAGCGGCCTCAGTGATCGACCAGTAATACCATCTTTGTTTGAAACATGCGTCGCGTTGGACTCGTTGAGCTGCGATTATCAATTGTTGAAAATAATAACTTCCTTTCAAATTTACATTTCTGATTTATCACCAAAAGGACAGTAGCAATCAAATTGTATAATATCTCAGTTTTTTATTTTAATTAGGCATAAATTGCAGTTATGAAATGTAAGACTTAGTTGCCCGCGGTTCCAAAGGGTAGGCTCATATAGAAGAATAATCGGAAAACTCCATGGATACTCTTTTAATATGTCAATAACGAAAATTTGTTAAATTATTAAGTAGTATTTTGAATTAACTTGTAGTTTTGAAATATTAGGTTATTCGATAATATATGCTCAATGTTTATTACCGATTCTCTTTGAATCTAACGCAATATTTTTTTTTTTTGATGACAAAGAACTGGATGCTTTTTGTAAAAAAATATCATAATATGGAAATATTAAAAGCTAAAAATACAAAGAAATAAATATGTATACTTTCATATAACTTCATGTGGAATACACATATATACAAACACTTCCCAGATAATGTATAACTTAATTAATGTCACGTTGTTTGCGGAGATAATTAATAGAATTAATAATTTAATTTTAATAACCTCTGTAATATCATGTGTAACCAAATTACATGAATTTTATTAATAATTTACATGCAACGATAATTACCTAGTTAATGTAGTAATTAACTTATTTTTCTACAAACAGTGAAATAAAATTAAATTAACTGTTGCGTAACATAATTTATGTTAACAGTTAACAAAAATATCTGATATATCATTTTATTTAATATGTAATACATTTGGAAATATGTATATTTATAAAGAGAACAGGTGTCAATAAAGTGCAGAGTCACTGAACCAATTTCAATGAAAATTTCACGCCTGGACAGCTTATTATTTCTGAATAAAAGCGTCAGTAATTTTGAAATAAACTTAAAAACTATCGGACCAAATTGAATGAATGTTTCGAATTATTTTTCAATAAATTTTTTTATTTATTTTTAAATTGAATTTAGTTTAAATTTTATATAACAATTGTGGAGAATAATTTGAGTAGAATATATTAAAAGAAAATAATAAAATCGCTAAAAGCAGTAAAAGACTAGTGACCCGCTCTGGATTTGCAATTTACAAAAATTATTATTATTTTGTAAAATATCTCTTCTGTTAGTGGTTAACACTGTGAATTGTCTGTCAAACTAGTGTCAAAGTGAACGTGATATTTTATTTATTGAGTATTTTATGCAAGTACATCATCCAAGTTAACTTTCCCGTCGGGAGTTCAAAAAATCTTCTTTCATACAATATTATAAGCAAATACGAACAAAAAAACATGCAAAAATGGTTAAGCCGTTTCAATTTTTTACATATATATTATATGTGATCTTATGTAATAAAATAAATTAAGGATAAATATTTAAAATTATTTATAATGAACATGGCTCATATTATCTAAGATACATTTAATACAATACCTGACATGGGTGACTTATATAAACTCAACAGTGGTTCAGACATTAGGGGGCCGCCCGGCTCTGAAATATAAAAATAGTCTTAAATACTAAATAAGTTACTGTTCCTATTTCGACGTCCTTGCCGTGGGAATATTCGTGTACTTAAAGCTTAAAGTTGATTAAATTCAAACAATTAGAATGAAGATTACGTTTTTTCAAAATTTTTTTACTATTATGATAAATAATCTGTTAAAAAACTATCCTAACCGCAGTCATCAAAATATGCAGATATAAACAGCCCTTAAATTATCAATTTTCCCGCAAACACCAAATAAATAACCTAGAGTTACCTAAAATCACTTTCCTATTTAAAATTTATTCATATTTTTTATTTAATAAATTCAGAAGTTTTTCGTATTATGAAAATATAAACTTATATCGATATTCTGCAATATAAAATTATTTAACAATATTTCATAATGGTAAGATTTGAGTTAATCAGAGATCTGTTACATCGACAAAACCATCTCTTGTACTTTATGTAATATGTGATATAATGATTTTATTTCATATTATATAAAAAATATTATTTTATATTATTATAATTTTAGTTGAAATTTTCCTAAAACATACGTTATATCAACATCTCGTCGTTTATTCTTAAGTAGCGGAATAGTGCGGAAGTGCATCTGGAACTGCCAAGAAACTTACAAAGAGTAACACTTTGAGAGCAATTGCAAAATTTTACTTGATTGTTAGACTTCATTCATTGGGTAATTGTAATGGCGTCGTCATATCAAATTGTGTGAAATATAATAAGAAAATATTTTGTAGAAGAATTGAAAGATGTTATAAAAATATATTTTCGATTGTAATTAACTCTGTGTTAATACTTTTAAAATTTTTATTATAATTTTATTTTATTTCATATTCGTAATTATTAAATAATTACAAAATCCTTAAATCCTTAATCCTAAAAGATTAGATCTAATTATAAGGTAGAGACATAAACCAATAATATATATTGCATCCAGATATCTGTTAATCTTTAAAAATTCTTATAATTATCCAAATGTACCGTCTCTTAATTGTAAATTATTTCACGAACGTTCTGCAGATTATCAAGGAGAAGAATTCATTGCGAACGAAAAAGTAGGTAGGTCCACAATAATTTTGGAATATTTTATGCATTTTAAATTTAAGTGATATTTAGTTTTATGGTTCACTTATAAGTTGAGAAATTTAAACGAAAAACTATTTAAAAATACTTTGGCACATGTTTTATTATGATAATAGGATGGTATCGACTTGGAACCTCTGAAAATTATCTTCATAGAAAAATTTTGAAAAAGTACCATTTAGTTTTTGAGAATAGTATTTTTTTTTTTAATTTAGATAAAAACTATGAATACAAAAGAAACGAGTCATTTTAATATCAAGAGGAGAATTTTTAAGATACCTTTTTCTTATTTTGGTATTGAAATATATTTATATAATTATTTATTTAAATGCAGCTCCTCATTTTAAATTGGTTTTATATTTTTTTCTTCTCGTATTTATTATCGTTTATTAATATGCAGTATTCAAATTTGTATATAATTTATACATCACAAATATGCTTGTATGTCTGTGCCTGAACATTCTTCCGGGTCAGTAAATACTATCCAAAGACCGAGCTTAATACAATCGCACCACAATCATTTCAGTGCTAAGCCAATACCGATAACAAATGTTTTGGTGGATAGATGTAAGTCATTTCAAATATAATACTATTAGAACACCTTTATAAAGTTTAATTTCATTTAAACATTATTTTAATATTGTATAAAATTATCAATGAGAGTGACTCTACAACGACTTCTTAAAACAATACTTATATATATAATTATAAGAGATGTAGCAGAACTATATTAGATCCATTGCATCATTTGAATCCGATTACTAAATTATTTACAAGATTCAAAACCAAAATAAAGTTAATGTGATTTATGAGTTGAAAAGAAAATATATGAAAATGAATTATATGTTGATATCATCAAAGACAACATTAATAGCATCGCGGTCACCTTGGCGTCTTAACTGTGCACTGAACATAAAAAATACACTTTCAATGCGATATTTATACAACGGAATGCAATGGAAATAATATTTATATACTTACTATTGAATAAATAATCTCTACCAAAAATACCTATAAACATAAGGCAAGGCATAACGATTGTTTTAAAATTGATCAAAAATCAAAATATAAGGTAAGGTATGTCGTAAAATTAATCAAAAATCAACGAAGACCTTAAATTTTTTTTTCTAGAAATGTATTCTTATAATCAAGGGCTATTAATTGTGATCCATATATTTTTTTTAACAAACTTGTAATTGATTTTTTATGAAAACGTCGGTTACCGAAACAGACCATACAAAAATAACAAAACTATTTCATTTTTTTAATTAGTCATGAATTATAATGAATAAAATCATAATTACAGTGTCACTCTATATTATTTTATAGTTTTTTATATATAGAGCACATAGAGTAGGGGTGTAAGGTAATAAAACACGTGATTATCAAAGTGCTCTATCTCAAGTCCCTGGAGGCAGATATTCCATTTAGTGTATTAATTTAATTATATGGTATACCTTTTACTTTTTTGATCTAAAACAAAATTAATAAAAAACCATTTCCGAATCTTTGAAAATGTTTATTTTTGGGTAACATAAATTTAAAGTGTAAACTCTATTTTTTATATGTATGTATTTTCCTTTGAAACGTCCCATCTATAGACCATACATCACCGCTGTGATTTTGTTGAATTAATATCAACCAAATAAATGATATGTCAACGTGAAATATGACATGGCATTTACGGCTTACGTTAGGTTATTATGTCTTAACAATTTATTTCGATTTTCATTTAATATTGCAATTTTTATGAGATATTTACTTTGAGTGTTTTTTTATTCAGGATTGCGGGAAAATTGTATCTATTGGCTCTATTCTCACGGCAAGGTGAAGTTTAAAGTACACTCACCTCCACAAATCAGAGACATTGATAACGATTTATATCAAAACTATTCCAAATATACTCTTAAGTCTTAAAAATCTAACTAGCGCGCCTAACTCTGTACAAGCTTTTCTATCAACTATTTAGAGGCAAGAAGGCAATCGAATATTAAACTTTGTACTGGCAAGATATCGTATCTAAAACTATTTTATAGAAAAAATGGCACTAAAAAGACACGTTTATTAATCGGTGACACAAACACTATCCACGTTTAAAATGAATACATCAAAATGCGAACTAAATACACCAAAATATCGTTACCACGCGGCCGGTTTATCATAAGTGGGAAGGGTACATCGTGACGTGTTTTTATTATTGTTTACGCGATGTGGCGTGGCGGCGGCGCGCGGTGGTGCGGGCGTGTGCGCGGCCGGCTGAGGCACGACTGACGCCGGACGCGGCGCGCTCGACGGACGCGTGACGTCACTGACGCCCCACGCATGCGTACACGACTCACACATGCGCGCCTGCACACACTCGCAACTTATCAAAACTTACCCATATTAGTGAGTTAAAAGTTCCTTTATTAGTTTAGTTAAACATGATATTGTTGTTACTCTAAGTTCCTAAGTGGCCACCTTCCATAATTTCACGTGAGTCGTAACACTTCTCTGGAAGTGAAATTTAGATAAGACATGTGAATTATTAGCTTGTTTGTGTCGCTACCTGAATGTTGGAATGGTACTTTATCTGAATTCCATTAACAAAGTTTTACCTGATGTTTGCATGAATTTCACGCGTACCTATAAATTAAGGGGAGCAAGATTGAGGGTTGGATCTAAAACATATATCATACTTCTCTGATTTTACTACAACATAAAGAATTATTAACCGTAGATTATTCGTTCAGGAAATGAAGGTCTACAATAGTAATTGTTTGCTATTGATACACTTCCCTTAGTTTTTCGTTGTATCATTTTCCTGTATCGTTTATAAAAAAAAAGATGTCGGTATGTCGATTCTGCCATCTATTTATAATAATAGGTTCCATTCTTGCTATTTAAAAAAATTTGGAGCACAATAATTCTCACAAACCTTTACTCTACATTTTTAAATTAATGTAGAGTTATATGACACATCACTTAGAAGTAGAATTTCATATCAATCACAGATCTGGTAATTAATTTAACCGATGCAGTACAATATTATTTTATTCCAGTATTCCTGCTTTAAGAAATGTAAGTTAATAATAACTTTAAAAAAGTCTAAGGAGTTTCTTGCCAGTTCTTCCCCATGAACACTTTAGAACCGTGAATATTCCTAAGCAGGAAACGTCATATACAAATAGGCATAGATAGATAGATAGACCTATGGGAAATAAACTATTTGACTCTTGATTTTATATATTTATTGAGCGGAGCGTTTTACTGGAGACTTTTTACATTTTTTATCACGAATTGGCTCGAAAACTACTTGACGGAAAATAATGAAACTTTGAAATCAAAAAGACACATCAGGTGATGTTTTTAATTTTTTTTTTTTTTTAATATCATGTCAAAAAACTGACATCCCAATCAATACACTGGACTCGCTTCGCTCAATATGTAAACGGCACAAGAGATTTCGCGAGCGCAGCGAGTTGAAATTGAGGGTTTGTTGGCGCCCCTAGTATATATATATATAGTTAATTAGCTCCTAACATATGACAATAAATTGATATCTATTCCATGTGTTTATCGCAGAATGTTAGTAATGACACCTGATAGACACTTGTCTGTATAGAGTGAATGGCGTTAATGAAGTGGTCCTTGACTTCGCTTAATTGTCTCATAGAATTGCGGTCTGCCGCATGCAGCGGTCGAGGCGTTACATAGATCAATGTAGGTTGATTTATTTAAATCACCATCACTGATGAGCTGTAATTAATTCAATGGCGTAGAAATTTTTTATGTTCTAAATAATTTTATCTAGATTTTTTCATATAGGATAAAAGAATACAAACTTTTATTTCCTCTACTTAACTATTGATTTTTATGTGTGAACAAAAAGTTGTGATGTTTTTCAATATAAAATTGATAATTAAAAATCGAACGACGATATCTAAAGGGACGGTTAAAGCAAAAATTACTTGACAGCACTGTCGAGATTGTGATTGGCTGTCACTGTCTTTGTGTATCACGCTATCAACCAATCAAAAAGCTCAATTTGCATGGTTTAACAACAATTATATATATATTATTTATGATATCATTAAAAAATATATCATACATCCTTAGATTTTTAAATAAAAAAACCCAAAGTAGCTATTCGGCGGAATAGCGCAATTTGTAAGTATAGGTAAAAAGGAACATTCTCTATAGTAATCGGTTTAGTTGCAAAAAAGCTTTTAGAAGCTCAGGTGTACTGAGACTAAAGTGTAATAATCATTTATACCTTTCGAATAGCCAACAGGAATGCCTCGACAATTGAATAATGGGAATATCCTCGTACAGCTAAGTAAAGAGAAAATGAGCCGATTATTTTCAATATCTTTTATTTTATTAAATATATACATATTTTATTTTTATAGACATTGTAATTGAATATTATTCTGCCTGCTAATCTTTTCTCAATTATTTTATTATTGAGCGAAGCAAACGAAGTGAGCGGAGCGTTTTACTGGAGACTTTTTACATTCTTTGTCACGAATTGGATCGAAAATTACTTGACGGAAAATTATGAAACTTTGCAATCAAAAAGATACACATTTGGTAATGGCTTAAAAAATAGAAAAATGTTCTCAATTTTTTTTTTTAATAATGTGTCCAAAACTGTTATCCCATTGGAGTCAATGGGAAACGATGTGTCAATATACTGGGCTCGCTTCGCTCAATATGCAAACGGCACCCGAGATTTCGCGAGCGAAGTTGAGGGTTTGTTGGCGCCCCTAGCATATTTTAATATATATAAAAAATCTGTCAAAAACGTTAATACACTAATTAGTATTCAAATCAGCTAATAGAGATTACCTCTATATTATTATAAACAAACACAATTTATTTGTTACCACATAAATCAATAGCACAATAGTTCAATTAAAATTGTGAAGCTTTATGTGATTACATGAATAACATCATATAGATGATACAATTTAAAATGTAATCTATAGCTTACATTGTTAATGTTTGAATACTGAATCAATCTATAATATATATTTATTTATTATTATAGATATAAAAATATGCGTTCATTCAACCCCCCTTCACCTTGAATGAAGGAAAATATACTATAACTCATACATGATAAAAAAAATTCACACACATATTGCTGCATTTTTTACAATAAGGGAGCCTCTTTTACGTGACGAGCTCTACCAGTGAACTTTATCACAAATCGCGTTAAGACACTTTGTTTGAAAAGGTGAACATAATGTTATTTAGAAAAACTTTAAAATAAATGCATATAAAGTAATCATTTATTTTAAAGTTTTTCTAAATAACATTATATATATATATATATATATATATATATATATATATATATATATATATATATATATATATATATTATATATATTTGCTAGTTTTCCTTTAATCCACATTGCATTCGAAACATTGGGTAAATAAGTTTAAAGCAAATAATTTATATGAATTTACTCTACAATACTCTAAAAAATTACTCATAAGAAGGATCAATCATAAATATTGATGAAAAAGCAAAAATTTATTGAGCATATATAAAAAAAGGGAAAACAAGTGTAAAATCTTACAAGTTTTGATTTGTAAAGCGGAAGTTGACTTGATGACATCTATCCCTACTAATATTATAAATGCGAATGTAAGTTTGTTTGTTACGCTTTCACGCGAAAACTATTCAACCGATCATTATGAAACTTTGTAGACATACTTTTGGAGGCATAAGAAATGATATAGGATACATTTTATTAAAAAAAAATTGTTACAGTAAAATATATTTTAAATTTTTTATTGTAATTCAATAAAGCATTTTTCAAGTTCTTGAAACTTTCTTGTGTAGAAATTTAAAAAAAAATGTCAATCCCAGCCAAGCAATAAAATATAGTAATCGTATTGATTAATTTCTATCCCAATGATCTCTAATACTTATTTAATGGCTCAAATACGAGCGAAACCGCTTGTAAAAGCTAGTTATTATATAAATGTGTTCGCCAATGATTTTTATTCATTTATTTACTTTACTTCTATCATTTTTCGTATTTCTTATATTAAAATTTTGAATGTCATAAATTTTATTTTGAGATACTTATTCCGCTACACCTATATGTTGGTCACACGAGCATTATTTTCGTTCAATCGAGCAGAAAACTGGCTTTATTTTTTTCAAGCTTTATTTCGCTAACGTAAAACCGGTGCTCTTTGAACCGCTTCATTCATTCGTTAACATATTATGAAGATAGAAATATTTTATTTTGCATCCAAAAATCTATTTGGTATCCCTTATTTTTGTTGTAATTAGTTTGAAATTTGCGTGGCAATGAATTTAATAGGGATGTAAACTAAAATATGCCATCGAGTCACAATTTCGGATTGCATTTCGATATTAGCATTCGGAAAAGGCTTACAGACCGAAAGTTGCGTAGTTTTATTATCGGCTTTTTATTATTTTATATATTACATTTTGTAAACCTGTTGTTAATGTATTCAATATTATTTTAACAAGCTTTTGATTAAAGTAGAAACGCAACTTTATAGAACTTAATATATAATTAATATATCTCAATCAAATTCACAGAAAGAAACGACAAATAATAAAATGTGATTAACAATAATATATAATATAAATATCCCAAAGAATAAATTTATGATTATTATTGTTTACGTAAAATATTTTAACATTATGTGACCTCAATTATACCAATCTGTCTCTTTAGTCATGTTTCAGTTGACTATAACGTGTGCCAAATTATATTTACTCGTTCCTCGCAAAAAACGATATCACATGACCGCCTTCGAGATAATCCAGGAATTCGACTTCAGTTATTTCTTTGTTCACAAATTCAGTTTAAATATAAACACAGTGTCTTTGACAAAACATCTTACATAGAATAAATATTTTGATTTTAGATGGAATATTTATACTTTAAATAAAAACATGATATATTTATATACATTTACTAGCTGATTCCCGCCTGCTTTGCTGCGCACACTATTTTAACTACTACTCCTACTATTACTTGTCAAGATAACCATTGTCATGGTAACTGTGGTTATGGTAAACATTGGTATGGTAACCGTTGCTATAGTAATTCTCATTTCCATCTATGTACACACTCATCATGAAACCTCTGTAAGGCCAATTGACTTGAAATTTGTTGAAATTCGTTGGGATAGGAAATCCGTTATTAGTGGTCGTCTATCTCACAAAAGAAGTAACTATGTAAAATTTTAAATTAATCGGACAGATTGTTTCGGAGATTTCGTGATGAGTCAGTGAGTGGTTAATCACAAATGTAGATTTTTAATAACATTGGTATTATTGTATCTATTTAAAAAATATTATTATGATATTTTAAACGGCTGACTGTCTGTTACAGTGTAATGAATATATCATTGAATAATGATCCTCTATAATACACTTGAAGATATATATTTCTAAATAAAACTCAATTGACCATCCCTTTGATGTAATATTCTTTGACACGCCTGATTACAAGCGAGAGATGATTACCTTTGACTATGTCTCATATTTGTGTAATCAGCCTTTGGGTATTTTAGTCTTTGTAGATGTTTTTGACATAAAAATAAATATCTTATATTATGTAGAATATCGTGGACTTGATATTTATAAAAGTTAAGGTTGTCGTAAATAAAATATTTATTATATAACATAATAGTAAATTAACGTGTTGGTCTTTGTGATATGTTAGGAAATTCGACACTATAAATTTAGGGTACAGCTTTAGTTCATGAAAAATTAAAATAAGTTCCTACAAAACAAATACTATGTTTTCATTGAATTAACTGGATGCAGGATTTAACTAACCATTACTGACAATGTACGAGTATCTAAGTAGAAATGTATTGAATTACAAACTTTGTCAATCAAATACAGTATTCTGAAATAAAGAGTTTTGCTTTAGAAGTGCTCCAGAATTTCAACTTTCTTCCATATTTAGATCTCAGGGATCGCGATTATATTGTGAACAATATAATAAGAATGTTTTTACATTCTTAAAAACTCCAAAAGCTGCATTTTTTTATTTCCGAGTTGATTTAGACTACATTCTATCTTCTTGTATTTGGAAACCTGATCTGGATCCTGGATCTTGTAAGTCAGTATTGTTATCATTGACTTTCTAATATAGTCCTTGTGATCCCATAATTTTGTAAGACACTTCGCTCGTTTTAAATATTATTGTTGTATTTGAATGCAACACTTAAAAAGTATAACATAACCACGAAAGTAATTTATACACTTCAACAATGTATATCTTGGCAAATAAGGGTAAATAGCTATTTTGAAATATATATATATTATTATACATATATCTATTTTGTATATAATATAATTCATGAATTTTTATAATTACAATCTAATACATCAAATCTAGATTTTTAATAATATATCTAATTATATTAGATCTAGATCTATAGAATAATACATCTATCGTTTGATCTGAGAGAGAATCATGTATCACTAAGCTTATAAGTTGGAAAATAACACACGGTGTATAGTAAACGTATAATCGTATATATAGTCTTTCATTTTTTGGGTAATGGGTAAAAAAATACCACCTGTATTTTTTATATTTACGTCATTTTCATTTAATATTTAGATTGTCTATTGATTCTTAATCCTTGTCGTTACTACCTTCTATCAAGTGCAATTAAGAGTAAAGAGTTAGTTGTAATTAAAACTAAAAACATATTAGTTTAAAATAACATTTAATAATTTAAGATAAACGTGTGTTTAAACGCATTTCTCATTTAAATAGATAGCATTCCAAACCCGAGTTCAGCGAAACACTTCAGGCGAGAGGTTTTTACTCACCGCGAAATAACCGCAGCAAAATAACGTTACATTAAACATTTAAAATATATTTAAAAATTATTCGAAATAAAAAAACAAAGATATTTACATTATTTAAGTATTATTGTATTTAAGAGCTATAACAAACTTACTATAACATTTTTAAGGGATAGTATTTAATATATAAGTAATATTTGCATACTTGAGTCTTATGGTGAAATATAGTGTATATATATTCATTATTTCAGTTGTTGTATAGTTAGTAAATAGAAAGATTGAAAAATACACAAAAATTTTCCAAGATATGATACAACGACATCGGAATATTAGCAAAGTATTCACGGAGTTTCTTGACGATGCTTCTCCCAAGACCTGTCTTTAATTGAAATAAAAACTAAATTTGATCGAACTAGTCCTATGATGTTAACTCATGATCTACCAACTGGCATTATTTCACCCATTAGAGACATTTTAATCGGAAATTTTATTCCCATAACCGTTAAAACGTCAGTCATGATATTATTTAATAGATTATTTTCTGAGATTACTGTCATTGTCACTGACATTAAAATTTCATGCATTTATTGGAAAGTTAAATAACAATCTGAGAACGTCATATACAAGATATTATATTTTTAAGCTGAACATAAATTAACATAATTGTTAACATTTTGAATTAAGAGACTTTCAGTTTCAACTACAAATTTTATTATTTTATCATCTTTTATTTTAATCATTCAGATAAAATAAGTTTAAAAGTAATTTTGAATCAATTGTATTTAATTTTAAAATGATATGAGATTATTTATTAAAATGTGAAATTACCACAGTGAAAATCTATTAAGGTCAATTTATTATAACAAAAAAAATAATTTCCATTATTAAAAGGTAGGAAAAATTGCGGTAAAACAGTTCACGAGTAAGCAAAACACTCTGGGCGACAATATTTTTCAACCGTTCGCGTGCAAATAAAGGCTTTTCTTTCTGTAACGGGTTATTTTTACTTAAAATTATGCATTATATATTTAAATCTCTGTTTTACTAAACATGTTGTAGTGGGCGTAGAATATTTGATTGTCTTGGGTTTTCTAAGTATTTTGTTAGTGACACATTTTATTTTCAATTCTAGTATTATTTTTGTACCAACTGTTCAATTAGGCTTCTACACTCTGAACAAAACCAGAAAAATTCTTCATAAATATTATTTAGATTACTTTTACAAACGAAACAAATCTTACAATATTGTAATATAAAGGGGCACATAACTCAGTAGTTTGAAATAATGATTTTCTAACTAAATATTAAATATTTGCCTCCATTAACAGTTATTATAACATAATTTACTCGCATGTTGGAATCTTCCCAAGAATTCACTTGTAGAATATACCTAACCACAATGGTACTGATTAACTACTATTATACCACTAATCTTGAGAATTTTAACAACTCTTACAAAGAAATAATGAATTATGAGTCATCTAGTAACGGATTTCCATTTATTAAAACTTTATAGTTTTAATTTTTTGCACGAAGGATTATACATACTAAATATTTTTTGTTATTAACTCGTAGATTAGGCTTACACTTTCTAGACTTATAAAAATAATGTAGGGGTTACAGGAATAGTATATAATATATGAAACCCGATCGATGACTTATCGCTAAAAGTAAAATTATATGCGAAAACCTGTATATGTATCCCTAAACCCTGTTTTATATTAGCGAAGGAAGCTTTTGACTAGCGGAGAGATATCAATACATATTTATACATAGTTATGAACTATTTACTTTTTTGCTTAGAATACCATTGATCTGCTGAATTAGTGGTAAAATTTTAGGTACAATTTTGTAACATGCTATTATGTTTTTTTATACCTAAGTTGTTATCAACATTAACATACTAAATTGATTTAGTATTATGGTTACTAACTAATTGATAACCAGTTCCCAAACAAGCTATGAGTATATCTATCACCCCCAAATGAGTACTATATGTATAAAATTCAATAATTTATATTTCCGTTTCACAAATAACGGTTCAATCGTTTACGAAAGGACAGACATCAACATTATCATATACGACATTACAACAATCGATGACTCGTCGTGGACAAATGTTAAGCGATAAATCATTTCTATACAAAATAAATTTCTTTTTTTTCTAATGCAAGTTGACGATAAATACAGCCTACGTGACGACAGTTCACGCTACAAAATGTATTACGTTTTTTATTGTTTACGTCAGAATCGCAATCTCGCGGTCACGTGATGTTGATGTTACGCCATCGCTGATATTGTAATGATTTCGTTTTCAATAACCTTTCTGACTTATATTTGTATTCGTGGTTTTGGGAAATGTTTTAATATTTATGTTGGTAATTAAGTCTTACAGGTTTGTTACAAAATATTTAACTATAAACGTATACTATCGGATATATACAAAGTAGTTTATCTCGAAGAGTTTTTTTTAATTTATTGTCATATAAATTTAGAAATACTTTCAATTCTTTCAAATAAAAAAAATACTTATACTTATTAATAATGATTTAAATAATAAAAACTAATCCTCAAATACCTAAGTCGTTGAAAGTAGGGACGTCGTAGCGCTGCGTAGCATTAGCTACGAGGCCATGTTACCTACAATAAAGATCTCATTTATCGTTTCACCACAACTATTAGGGTTTAGCTTTATTGAGTCCATGATATTTATTTCTAATATAAACTAAATTAATATTTTACAATAAATAACTGTAAAATAAATGCTAACAATTTATAATATAAATTATAAAATGAAACTTCTAAACAATTTACAATATACAACTTTGCTTTTGCTATATTTTAATACGTCAACCGCAAATATGAGAACCGTGTTCAAACAATAAAGCGGACTAAAAGTTTTATATACTAACAAGTCAAGAACAACGCAACACATATGGGAATTGAAATTCATAACTTACGAGACCCCCGAATATTGACCTTTGGATAAACTAACCTTTATGCATGCCTGTGTGCTTATCCTTGAGGACGGTCAGCTCGTAAATCTTGCCGAACTCCTCGAACATCGGACGAAGATCCTTCTCTTCCAAATGCCTTGGAATCTGACCGATGAAGAGTTTCACGGCATCTCTGCCAGCCCCCGGCGGCGCTCCGGTCCTCTCGGCTGGGGTTAGGGGAGAGGAACGATTATCTGATGCACAATGCACAGGGGTCGAGGGCATCGTACTAACGTTCGAGTCCTGGTGATTTTGGTTCACATTTTTTATTTGATTTTGAGCAAAACTTTGGAAAAACACCGGGTTACACAAGTTCGCGCCGACCAACATGTTTATCACAGTTCACTTAAAATGTAATCACAGTTACTTTGTACTATAATTTCTTATTCTATAAATTCGGTTTTGTTTTAAAGCTTTTGCGCTGTTTATTTTCGGGGGGCGTAGGGTGGAGGGCGTCTGTGTGCGTGGATTGTGTGTGTTTGTGTCTCACTCGTAATGCGTAATGTTATCGATCCTTATAGTAGCGGGAGAGACCTCGTGTATTTCCACTCAATGTTTCACACGTGCTACGCTATAAACAACGTATGCTTTTTACGATTTGAATTTATTTTATTTTATTAACACACGTAAAATTTACATTTAATTTAATTGTACATAAAATTTACACTAAATTGGCACAATAAAGGTACGAGTTGAGCGTTAATAGTTTAAACTAGAGTCCATCGGTTTTGTCAATTTATCAAAAATGGTTCGCCAATAAAACGTTTATCACGTTCGGTGTGTTATGTTTACATTTGAGCGCATGCGGTCGTGTTTACAAACAAACAGGTCCAACACTATTTTTTCTACTTTTAATCCGTAAACGTCACCAAAAATATGTGTATTCGACTATTATTAAAACGATGAATCTAAAACAGTAACCGAACACTTAAATAAAACACTTAATATTAACACTTATTATTTACAGCGCTAACTTATAAGACACGACAACGAAGAACGATGACCTTACGCACAAAAGAAACACAAGACACGAACTAAATTAGGCAACAATTTTGCCGTGTTCCCGTCTATATGTCTACATGTCCACTAACCTAAAATTCTCTCCCGGTCCTTTCATAGCGTACGCTATGGGGGAGTCTCGAATCTTGATACAGGCCTCCCTTTCACTCACCCTCGCTGATATTTAGAGGCAAGTGAACTCAGTTTATGTGACGCGGTTGATTATTACGAATCTCTTGTCTCTCGCGATGTTTTACAAGAAATGGAAACATATTTGAGCTGGAACGAACCGGCGATGTCTGTTTAAGCTTAAGATGTTTCATAAATCCTCGGATAGATAAGATTGACCTTAACCTAAATAAACAATCCAAGGGTGTGCTATTTATTTTAATCTGGTGAGACTAATGCGATTCACTCTGTCGTTAATCTGTACTCACCGAATATACACTAAAATCAAGATTGACTTGTTAGTTAATAGTAAATAAATTATATAACATTTTCATTAATAAAAATACATAGAATATATTTATAAAAGTATATTCATTTTTTGTTTCAAATGTGACGGGATATAGAAAACAAAGTATACTTTTTTTACTGGATTTCTAGATACGAAAATATGAATAAACAATTTATTCTTTTCTTAAAGCCATCAACTCTAAACATCAACCATTTTAATAAACCTAAAGCATCAGCATAAGAAAGTACATGTGAATAATATATTCGACCGATACTTAGGAGGCAGTAAAACAGAACGCGAATTTCCGTAAAAAGGTCTTCAATGCTTGGCCGGACTATAACTCAAGCTCCGAAAATAGAAGGGGATGCACCCTTCTACCTCCTCCACCCCCTCCCCTAACCTGCCAGCCTCAGTTTGGATGATTCGCGCCCTTAATGGTTCCTTAGAAAAAATGAATTAGAAATTGGAAGACTCGGCGTTCGGGTATTACGTTTTGCTGTACCGAAAATGTGTATTATCCTTGATGAGGATCCGCATTTTGTTTTAATATAATCTTTATCCTACATAATATGTAATATTTAGTACACCATTCATTATTCATTAATTTACATTTGAAGCTGGGAATTAGATCGTCAATTGCACTGAATAGACAATATATATATAAATTATTGTGTAATAGCGATGATACGTATCACAAAATACATTTTAGATTTCTGTACTGGGAGGGTTTTAAAAATAAGAACTATATGATAATGTTTGTTTGATTAATAGTATTTCGATTTCGTCTTTATTAAATGACAAAAATAATTTAACTAACAATAAAATTTTCTTAGTATAATATATATATTTATATGATTAACTAAAAAGTACTATAAACATATTCTCAAATGGATATTTGAAGGAAATTGATATATTAAATCTATTTATATGATATTTCTTGTTACGGTGACTTACATGAAAATATCTACCCTCGTACGAGTTCCAGTCAGTCTTGACGATTTTTTATTGAATTTTGTATAGAATCATTCGGGAAATGGATCGAGGGACTCTAATATCGTTCAGAAAAATTGTTTTGAGGTTATGGAAATTCTATGATAGCGTAAAGTAGGGACACGCAATGCCAGCGTATTTCAATACATGCATGAAGCTATTGAATAGAAAGGGGAGAGATATTAAAATATGTATATTTGGACAACGTTCGCACTTTTATGATGTTCTCAAAGCAGGTGCCATTTTTTTGTAAATAATGATACTCAGAATGATCAAAAGAATTTGGTGAATTAAGTTAAACAGAGAAATAATTGTCTTGATTAACCCTTTCAATATATTCTAGAAATTCTCTGTAAAACTTTATGAAAAATTATCTCTATAGTAGTTATATTGCTAATTAGTATAAGCCGAAAGTTTGTATTAAAAACCATAAGTAGTAAGTAATCATCATAAAAATATGTGATTTATCATAGCAGAAAACCCGCTACTAAAAACTAATAATTAAATAATAAAAAGCTGCCGTAAGTATATATTTCCTCTAAAGTTATTATTTTAAAAGCCCTTTAGATTTTACTCCAACCTCTTCATAAAAAAGCTCAAGTTCTTAATACTTAATTCAAGGTGAAAATAGAGAATAATAGTAGCTGATACATAAACAACAAGAACTGATATCGGATGGGAGCAGCACTTAAATTTGGGAACTCAACCAAAAATAAGCACTACTTCATTACAATAGAGTACATAATTGCTTATTAAAAATTCTCCCCTTTTGATTTGGAGCGCCCAATAGTATCTATTATAGCAACGTCAGTAGAAATCTTTCCTTTGTATTTCCCCGTGACTGACTTTTCCCAAAAGGATAGCACCAACTAATATAACATTTTATACTGAAGTACACTCGCCGATGCCCTTAGTTTAAATCCTCATCAAACTAGACTGATTACTAAATTTAATTCGGTTAATCGGTACGATTTATGTACAAACGTAAGCAAAACAAAACAATATAGTTTAAATTCTCTTAATTCATACATCAATTGAAATGTCCAAAATATAATTCTTTGATAAAGCGAACAAAAACTGTGGTATTTATAAAATGTAAGGATAGCTTCCGAAGTTTCCATGCACGGTTAGAAGTGACCCTCACATTGTTCCTAACCCGCACCTGTGGGAGATATAATTTAGGGGTACTTAGTTGAAAGTCCCCAAGACGCATATAGACGTTAGACGGACGCCAACTTTGTCAGACTGTAATCGAGAACATTTGCAAGTCTAAAATGCAGGAATTGTCCAAAGATGTTATTCTGTGGGGACGTTGAAATTCAGACAAAGGTTACTTAGAGTATTACAACTTGGGACACTACGTACTTGTACGCACTAATTTGACCCATTCAATATTAATGAAGCTTCAACCCACTTCAAGTTCCCAAACTCCGTTTGTTTCTAAAACAATGTCCTCGTTTTGTTTGTTATATATACTTATATATTTTAATATATAAATACGATAAATAGTTATATAAATCTTGTGTTTACTTTTGTTACTGATAAAACTATTTCTAGTTGTAGTTTCGTTTTAACTTTGACTAATAATCGATTTTGTAGATAAAAACAATAAAAATAACTAATGCCTGCCGTCACAGTTAAACTTTTTAATTGATTTAAACCGGTAGACATACGAGTATGAAGGAATATGGCAGTACAAATTCGCAGTTACTTTATATGAAAGATTTCATCTATGCAATTCATTAAAAAAAATATATATAATATGAGTATTTTATTATTTATGAGACGATAAAAATAAATAATAAATAAGACAAGATTTTGTTATTTTGCTGTAATTATTAATAAAATGGACATGTTTTTTTTTTAACTATTCATATTAGATATCATTAATATTCGTAATATTACTTTAAAGTACCGATAGTCAAACTAGATACAGAAACCTCAAAATCGATGTGCAGCTCTTAGTGAATAGGTAAATTTCGATCTAGAAGTTTCAAGGAAGTTTGTCTGATATCTTTATTTAAACCACTTAAAAGGTTAATTATAAAACTTTACTGTCTTCCGAATACAGTGTTTTTCTTTTCGTTATATTTTCTTGTTTATTAATTAAATTTATAATAAAACCAGTCAATGTGCAAATACCCAGGGTATTTCCCGAATGAACTTCAACGAAATTATAAATGTTAATAAAAAACAATTGATTTTTAAGTAAAATGATTATTATTTATTGAAGAAAAGAAAATGTTAAATACATGTTTATTTATAATTACTAAAGTGTTATTAATAATAATACATAATAGTAATATATTTAAATATGAAAATAAAATAAAAACACTACTAAATTAAAAACAGCGCCATCTCTCGACAGTAATGAGAATTTTTCCTGTCCACAGACATCCATACATCCATCCGAGAATAGTGAAAACAATACAGAACAAACAAAGTTCGTTCGTTAAAGTTTCTTAGATAGTTTAGATAAAAATATCGAAACATATTTTTGTGATTAAACATTTTATTCGTCATATCTCTAATTACATCAATAATTTTATCAAAATAATTCATAACAAAGATCGCCCTGTTAACACATTCCACAATTATGGTAATAACGACACATGTTTCCCAAATTCCGAGTAAATGTGCAATTACCACCGTCCTGTCAACCCTTCGTGATACGGAACAATAAAAAAGGCTAATTACAAAAGTCCAGTTGCAATCGCGATCGTTATCAGGACCGAATTTCTCTTGGGATATTTATGGACGCAAAATTAACTCTGCCCTAGAACGGTGACAACATCGAAATATAAAGAATATATGTTTGCATACTTCATTGTTGTAAGTACATTTTTATTATTGACTAATGCATATAATATGTAATGTTTTTTATATATAAATTCCTGCTCTATTATTAATATATAATATAATCTTAATGTTAGTGATAAAATTAAGAGAAATTCCTATCCGATATTATACGACCGTCTCCATCGCTGCGGCGTGCTTCAAATACAATAAACAAATACCACAAATGCTTACATTTATTATCTTGAATTCCACTAATATTATAATATTAGAACCTGTTGCATCTTATACTATAATTTTATTACAATTATAATTACAACATACATCTTAATCTTAAGTTGTCTTTATATTGGTAAAAAAAATCAATGTCTTTACCTCCTGTTTTAGTCGACCGACTTTCTTTATATATATTTTTATCAATCAAAAATATATTTTTTTTATAAATCTATTAAAATTTTTATTGTTTTAGAACATATACAAGGGTCTGGGTTTTTGATAAATAAACTAGAATAGATAAAATGAAAATTAAAGAGAAAAAAGAAATTTATTTATTTTTTTATAAAATTTTCAATAAAGTATTAATTTTGTAGTAATAATAAAACATTGAATAAATTTATACAATATACCAAGTCTTGATAATTTGTTAAACATTAATTTAGTTTTAATTTTAATAACTTATTGTATATATTAGAAATTTATTGTTAAGTTAATTTATTCTTTAACTTATCTCATATATCTTACAGAAGTCATAAAAATGAAAAAGGTTGTCGCCTGCAATTACGGGTACGTACGGAAAAGGTTATTATTATGATAATTGCTCCTTCCTCGACCCAAGTGATTGTTCCGAAAATATTACAACTTGGTATTTGATATGAAATTTCGACTGGAGGGCGAGTTTCAGTGGCTCTCCGTTATTAAGGCATTATGTTATATTTTCATTTAGGGCAGTATAACCTTTTTTGACATGTTATTTTGAATATTATATTTATATAAAAAATAATTATTATTTTGGATACGTCTTCAATCCGAATTTAAGGTTGAATAACGGCTTAGCCAGCAATATTTTTAGATAACGCTGACGCAACTAGGCCACCGTCATTGTCACAGCACCCCTACAGATTCCTTCGGTTGAATGACCTTCAAAACCATATTGGGGCGATGCCCAAAGGGCGATTTTTAGGGTTACAGAACAAAAGGACACGAGACAAATCAAGATATTTCTGTATCATTTATATTGTAATCTTTTTTATAACTTACATAATACGTACAAACTCTATATACATTTGTTGCTATAAAACATGCTTCTAAGTGTCTATATTTATTTTATTTTATCAGTTAGTGTATTAAATGCCCAAACAATTTACGTGTTACTATATCTCAACAGGTACATGACGTGAACGACATCAATCATGATAAAAGCCTGTGTTTATAACACTGAGGCGCTATCGAATATCCGCTGTATTTAAAAGTATATCGAATATATAGATATGCTCCCAGAGCACAAGATATGTGGAGCTATTTGTGTTTATATTATATGAATATATTAAATTTGAGCTTAAAATTAAAGCATTAAGCTATTCCCATAGGTCCGTTAGCTCTCAATTCAGCTCCTTTAAAATATGATCTTAATTGTGGTTTAATAATAAACAATGTGTCGTTTAATATTTAATTAGTAACTAAAATACATTTATAATGTGTTTTAATGTTTCATTTCTTTTCATATAAATTTAAAACATCTCTATAGACTCGTGTTCCCAAAGCGGTGAGAAGGCGGCCGTCTTGGACTTGGAATATTGATTTCCTTTACATTATGCCTCTCGGGATGTCACACTGGTTTTAGCATATTAGTTAAAAATATGTAAAGGAACACGAAAGTGGTAAAATATATTCTTAAGGCGCTCATTAAACTTTTTGACATGATAAACAAAGTTAAAACAACGGTTAAAGTCCTGCGGCCATCAAGAGTATTTGACTTGAGGTTGAAGAACATTTTATATCCTCTCAGTGCCTTAAACAGCAGCCCAGATTAGATTAAGTAGAATTTGTTTTAATCCACTAACATCTTATTATAATAATTAAACCTTAATTAAACAATGTTTGAATAAAACCTTCGTTCAGGATGAGAATTAAAATCACAGAACACTTAATAAAAATGTATTTAACTAGTAATTGGCAAATACTAAGTAAAAAAACATTATATTGTTTCGATCATCGTGTTTTTCAAGATAGTATTAAAAATTGTCCGATCTCTAATAATTGCGAGTGAAGAAGATAAACATAATTTATTATTCAGTGAAAATAAGGTCTTGACACGAAACGTAAGGGGCTGTTTCGGGGAAAAGAAAAAGCAAAGTGGGAAGTCATATTTTATGCACACTCACAAACTCATTACATCATAATTCCAAATTTCTGGTGACGTGAAAATAAAAGCATATCTTTGAGTTGAGTTGAGTGGGGATGCAATGAAATATATTTTGCCATTATTATATTTCTTTTACCCAATTTGGTTGCAAAATAGTTTGATGTTACATTCATTTATTAAAAGTGAATTTTTCAGTCTTTAAAAAGTATAATATTTCATATTTCAGGACCATAATAAAATTTCTTTTACGATCGAAACCTACTTCGATATTTCATTTGTACCGCAATTTCTTTGTCGTCACCTCGAGAATGGAGTTATGGAATACGAAATTGGCACGCTTTACTTAATGGGTTGTATTTTGAAGCGGTACAAATAATAAAGAAATTTCGTTGTTATCGATGTTTTTGTTACTTTATGATTTATAGAATGACTTTTAATAAATAGAAAAACTTGGAAAGTAAACATTGTTTCAGTTCGACTTTATAACAAGTAATATCAAGATATAGTAGTAGTTATGTTTAAATTTGGACACACTATATAAAAAGTCTCTGTTCATTTAAAATATAAGGCTTACTTAAAAACTGAAATAATATTCACTTAAAACAGCTAATTATATAAACAAAATTATTTTACTAAGTAATATGTGAAATAAAACATAATATCCAAACAAAACATATCCACAGAGGTATAATCCAGTAAATTGTAAGCACTCCAACAAAATTATACCAACTTTATTACAACGCGACGCATAAAACATCGCGATATAAAATAGTTACGTCATAAAACCGAGAATTCCCTTAAACACGAGCCGCGCTGCCTCCGGAGAGCAATAAAGTGGATACGAAAGGGTTTGGTTACAGTTAGACCTTATCATTCTAAACTCGTCAAATAAATGCAACTAAGGCCTTTTTGTTAACCAGCTTTGAACAATAATGCTAAAAAGTTAGTGATTCCATTTTAGTTTCGTGTAATAGTTACTACTCCGCCTCTGCACAACTTTATTTTTTTATGGAGGAGGAAGGCAAATAAGCGTGCGGGTCAGTGATGATAAGTGAACATCGCAACCTACTAACTCTTGTAACATCCAGAGAATAGCAAGAGCGTTGCCGGCATTGGAGGTGCGAGTATACGCCTTATTTGAACGTACCTACGTGGTATTGATCCGGAAATATCGCAGAAGCAAGTTCATTCCAAATTTTAGTGATACTTGGAAGAAAGATCTTTGAACTACACAGTATAGTATAGTATTGTAGGTGGTGACGTGCTGTGGTGAAATGATGAAAATCGGCACACGCATTAGCCGCACAAGGAAGCTATGGGTTTACGCAATGACTAAGAAAGAATCCAGTCGTTCACAGAAGATGTATCTTCAGGTCGTCTTACATAATCTAATTACAATTACATTTAAAATGGTTAAAAATAGCTACATTTATTCCTATCGATTGTAAATTGCTATATAATAAGTAAAACCAGAATGCGAGTCACCGGACCCGACCCCAAGCATATAGATTTTTGTTTCAATCTATCTTTCATATTTCGGAACTATGTCAATATAAAACTCCAATAGAAGAGGACTGACACGTGAATATTGTAATCATTTCACCGATAAGGTATTGGATACTATTAGTTTTGTTGTAATATCTCAGTCATATCATTATTATATTGTATTATGATATTTTCAGCAAATATCTATACTTACTAAGTTCAATCTAGCTGGTATTGTTATTGGTGGACTTGTTTATTTTATTATCTATCAAATCAAATTACAATTAAATATTGTAGGAGATATGAAGATTGTTTAAAGCAGGTTCAAGTCAATCATCACACTCATAAATCATCACAAGTGTTCAGTCAACTCACAGTTTTTTTCTCAATTTCAGTTTCAATACCGCACAGTCATCTTAAGGCTCAGATAAACACTTTTGTAGGAATTCAACGTGATCAAATGCTCGGTAATAAAGATAGATTAATGACGTCCCTTCGGAGGAAAGTTCCCGCTGGATGGACGGTGGGAATAGGAAAATAGTTGCCAAATGTATTGAGAACATTAGGCTCGGGAGACATGGCAGATTTATTGAAATGATCTTCTAGACTATTTTGCAATAAATACAATAAAGAAGTACAGTAAAAATATAGTAAATTTTATTATTTTAAGAAATCTTACACATAAATTAAAATAATAAACAAAAATTTTAAAGCTCGGAAAATTTAACTCAAAATGCTGAATTTTGACTACGCTACACAAACTTTGGACTACCTCGGTCTTTGGGGATCTTTAAATTACTATAACGTTATAATTAATAGTCTAATGGTAGGTTTTAGTCAACAATATTCTTGCAAATAAAATTATAGAGCCTTCATTTTACATTCAAATAACAAATTTAATTAACAATATTCTACAAATTGTCAATAAAGGATTAACAAATAGATGTTTAAATATATAAAAATTTGTTTATTTTTCCGTCGCTTAAGGTAACCCATATCATGTCTTGTTTTTTCCATCACAAAAAATGTACTTAACTTGACAGCGTGAAAGATTTATGACTTCATTTTCTCTTCGCGAAAGGTAAAATCTGTATTTTCTGTTAATGGTAGACTTTATTCTTAAGCCAAAGTACTTTCGTTATATAATACTCTTTCTATATTTTCAAAATATATATGTAACAATAATAATTTAACATTTTATAACACGTTTTAATTTTTTTGTGTTATTCCAAAATAACATCTGAGGATTTTTAATGTTATATATAAGATAAATCTACGTTACTACGTTTTTATCATACAAATGCCAAGTAATTATTGTATGAAGAGAAAGAAAGAATGAACATTGACTGAATAATGTACGTAGAGCTAAAAGCACTGGATATTTTTCAGTGTTTTAAGTATAATTTAAGATGAAAAAAATTTAAAAGGTTTTAAAGAGCATTCCAAAAAAGTTTTTGATTTTTTCATTCATTTTTTTCAAATTTCGTTTACATTAATTAAGCTAATACCCCATATGTGAATATTCCAAACAGGTAATATACTAGCTAGCATAACAAAAAAGGTTTACCGTGGTACTTGTTCTTAGACTTATATTTTACTAAATTTAGATTATTAGATTAGATTTAGATTATTTAGATAAAAAAAACTTCTATTGGTTCTTAAACTTAAAACATAGTAAACTTTTTCAGTTAGAATTAAATATTTATACAGATTTTTTCAAATTTTTAAGACAATTATAACATTTTAAAATTATTTTCCATATTAAAATGAGTTGTGTATTAGCAAATGTATTTCTATAAAGCATGTGCGAGAACGTAACAAAACCAATTTCCAAATATTCTAATACGTTTAAAACATTTTGCACGAAGCGGGTTGTTTCAAAATTTTCAACAAAAAATTCAATGCAAGATGGTTGAAGAAATTAGCCAAATCCAACATCCTCACAGTCGCTTGAGTTTCAAACAGGTAACGTTTATTTCATCACTGCATTATGAAATTCTGTGTGAAATATTCTGCACCTCGAAATTTCACTGAGATCCGAGCCGCATTTTCGACGAACCTAAAATTTGGCTGATGCATGCAAAATATTTTAGACTTTTATTTTAAATTTCAACTAATTAATTAATAAGAAATGATTTGATATAACTTGCGTTTATTAATACTTTTGTTATTTTATTATATTTATAAACCTTAATCAAACAAACCCTTAGACAATTCTTCCTAGTAGATATTCCTATAGACATACCACTGCAGCTGTGGGCGTGACAGCACACACAGAACACAGAAAGGGACGCGCCCAGATGTCGCTGAACAAATTATTTATTATCAATTCTTTTGTCGACCTGCATTCTCGTTATATTAGGAAATGCCTTCTCTTATTTTCTGTATTTAATATATGTTTTGACAGTAATTAATACCAAGTATTTATGTGACATTAAAAAAATATTATATTTTTTGTTACAAAAAAATATCATTTTAAGACAATTTAAATTCCATGCACTGACTATATTATTTGTCTTGCAATGCTTCACTTTTTGATGTATTGCAATATTTACAGTTATATGTATTTTTTATACTTCAAAAGGGACCCAGACACCCAGAGTCGTTAAGAATATATGTAAATAAAAATAAATTATAATCACTATAGAAATAGAGCAGTCTAGTATGAGTTTAAGTTTCATTACTGCTAGATAATAATAGATAGCCTAGGATCAACCCAGTACCTTAGTAGTTACTGGGTTGGTAGCTTGGGTACAACTTAATCAACACAATCGTATTATTTATAATTAATTCCTATATAAGGTTTTGTAGTCGAAAGAAAGTGAAATTTGCCTTGTCTCTTTGATATTATTGACTGTAAATTATACAACCTCAGGACTTTATCCCATATCGTAAGATATGTCTAAGAGCATCTTAATTTGATTAAAATGATTTAAACATCTTCCAATAGAACATAATAATATGACAAGTTCATATTATTATGTTCTTAGTAAAGTTTTACTTAAATATCAAATATAAGAATTGAATTGAATTTAAATTTTTCATTGATTTTATCATCAGATATTAGCTACATTTATATGAGACTAGTCACTTAAGTCGGTTAAGTACAAATAGAATTAATATTCCTTGAGAAGATTTTCTGATAGATTTCATGAAAATCACTTTTTTTTTTCCCATAATACAAGCACGAGATACATTTCATTTATGAAATAACAAACACTGTTTCAAATAAGTGTTTTCACGTAGAAGAGCGTGAGCGTGAAATAATTATTCTTAAAAGATGTTAATATATTGTTAACAACTAAATTACATTATTAATGTTATATCTAAAGTGAAAAGGTACTAAAATAAAAAAATATTTAATGCTAATTTTAAAACTATATTTTTCTCACTTTCAGGATAACAAGATTTTCATAAGTCAATAATAATTGCTGCATCTACTTGTTATTTTGCTATACAAGATTATCCACCGGCATTTCTTCGATTTATTTACTTAATAATAATCTAAAACATGGTTATCGACTATCCACTTTATTTCATTTTACATTGTCATTCGACTCACGCCAGTTATAGCTCCGGCGGATCGCGCTCGGTAATTCAGGGTCAGTGAAACTTTTATTATTCTTTACTTTGTTAATTAAACTGATTTGCTTGTTAATTGTTAGACTTCAAGTTATATTTGAACTTCCATATCGCCTGACAAGTTTAAAATTTAATTTATTCTCGACGTGTTTCATAACAGCTCATGACTCAATTTGATTTATATCTATATAAACCTAACGAGTGGAATAATTAAAAATCAGTATAACATAAAATCGTCTCGAAAAAAAATAATTTTGTAAATCCGTTGTGACGTTACAATGTGATTTTGGGTGACAAATTCGGAGAACATTGAACCGGACAGCGCAATCTGTCATAGCAGAAAAATACGAAAATATTCACCGCCTTTCCGCCATACTGAAAGTATAGAAAAATTTAACTATAAATGAAGAAATAAGTAAAGTTAAAACTATCAATAGTAATAATAATATGAACATTTCAGAGAATGTTTCAACTATAATAAATAAAAAAATAGAATTTGAAAAGTATCATGTAAAAAGTTACAAATTCCCGACCGATGTACTATCATATGAAAGCTATAAAAAGTCTGAAACACATGTCGTTGGTGCAATGACCGCATCCGAGGCTCTAATAACACGGCTTGTTAACTTTTACTTCGGAAAGGCGATATGAAATTTAACTCGATCGAAGATCACCGATGTGAATATGGATTTTTGATTACAGATTTTGGGGTAATATTTCAGATATTAAATGTATATAAATATATCATCTCATATATCAAATCTTAATATATAAAACACAAAGACACTGACTCACTGACTCATTCATCGCTCTACAGCTCAAATCGTAATACCTAGAAAGCTGAAATTTGGACACAAGACTCCTGACATATTGAATAGGTGCAATAAGAAAGGATTTTGCAAAGGTCCAAACCGTTCCAAAGTTATAGCTAAAAAACTGCAAAAAAATATAACGCGCCTGTCGATACCTCCTAGGTGGTGTGGAAATTCAAACAAAATGTTTGATCACTTTCGCCGCCGTCGCGAAGCACGGGCAACCTGCTAGTATAATATAATTCTTAAAATTAGTTTATCAATAAAGTAGCGTTTCCTTGTAATTTTCTTTAACGATAATTAATAATAATTATATTTTTATTTTTACCTCTACAAACATTAGATTTCATACCATCTTCTAAAACAGTACCATGTTTGTTTTCAATTTATCACTTTGGCATCATAGCAAACAAACTACAACGCCGAATTAACATGTCAAAATGTACACGGGATTTTCCTTCTCATCGCTCTGTAATAAAGGCTACATTTGATCAAAGCTATTTTCTAATGAAATGCAAAGGTTATATTGGGTTTGTTATTACTGGTTTGTGTTGTTATGGATTGTTGAGAAAATCTCTTTTTACAATACTCAACTGAAATAAACAAAACACGAGCCTAAAAAATATTAATATATATATATAAATATTAATTTTCAAATACGAAATTAGATATATAAATAGATGAATCTGTATTAATTAATTCTAATTAAGATTCCAAAATTATAAAGAACATCTTTATAATTTTGGAAAAAACTAAACAACCTTCTCTCTTCAACTCTTCAACACAAATTGACCACACGCCAGAAAAATCTAACACATGCAAAGCGATGTTTAAGCTTTTAAGTATAAAAAACATATTAATACTATCGCAGCATTCATCAAGTGAACTCCATAGAAAATAAAATGTTACAGCACCCATACCATTGTATATCCATATTTCCACTCTTGACGTAGTTTTTTATAATGCCCTATATTCACTGCAGTAACAGTGAGGTTTTTTTCAAGCCATGCATGACTGTTTGCATGTCATTACCGTGGTAAAGCATAAACTTGAATCTAGATTATAGGAAACATAATTTATGCACCGTGTTTTATGCAAATCACCTCCACTATATTCTTGTCAAATTGTCGCATTTTCATTAATTTTTTTTATTATAAAAGTTTAACCAGTTAGTTTTCTTTTTATATAAAAAAAGAATCAAATGCGTCCTCACAGAAGAAAAATAGGAATAAATTAATTAGTGCAAATAAAATCGAAATAATCAACAACTGAGAGATAAATGTATCAATCATAAAGTTTCATTTAGTATCATTTACATAAATACATTTAAGATGTAATATTGACAGCCCTTTTGGCAGAATCCATATCCTGTCTCAAATTCAAATTTTCATTTGACGAAGGTCAGTTTTTAGCTCTCCTAAAGTCCAGTTAGATCAAGATCCAAGACGGACTGTTAATTCCCTTGGTCTCTAAACCTCAAAATGAAACTTTGAATCCTTAAAAGTAAAATTATATCTGCGCCTTTTTTTAAGGAGATATTTCCGTCTTTCGCTTACGTCTAAAGCCTCAAAAAATTAATAAGATTAACCATCTTTTTAGCTCTAAAAGATCTCATTTGAAAGAACTTCCTAACTATGGTACTACTTCTATTTGTTTAAGAAATTACAAAGTTTCAATACTTATACATACACATGAAGTGCACATTAAATTAAACAGAAATACATTAGTGTTCTTAACCCGGGCCAATTTTATCAAAAGCCACAATATTGATCAAACTACCATTATCTTAAGGTGTATTTTTATATCAATATATACTACTATATTGGTAAATGGTTTAATAAACACTTTCTAGATGGTAATTTCGAGATCAGATAACAATAAAAGCAATGAAATTTTAATTTTGTACTCTTTTTTGATTGAGTTACCTGACAACTCTGTTACTCCAATCAAAGTAAATGTTTTATAAATATATATAGACATTGTTTATATAAAGGATAATATTTATAAAATAATGTACTAAAACAAAACAATTTTCCATACATGATATTAAGAATTTATACCAATAACGGTCCTAATCCCGACTGGATTTGCATACAACGTATATTTGTTCTAAACATTTTGGCGCTGGCCACTACTATCTGCGATGTTTCTAAGCTGATGGCCGAATACAATCCAATTTGGACTTTATCGACTGTGTAGAAAAGTTCATTTTAGGGTATAAAAATTGTATTCAAGTGCAGAATTGTACTGTTTTGTTAACAAAGAGTATTTGTTTGCTATTGCCGCTTTTCGATACCGCATCTGACGGTAAACATTCGGAAATTGGAGTTTTGAAGTGAATTGTACCAATTCTAGTTGATTGGAAGTCAGTTGTTATCAGCCCGATAACTAACAGCAAATTAATATGAATCATACATGCGTTATATTAATTAATATATTTAATATATTTTTTTATATTAAATCAATTTAATATAAGGCATTAATTTAAGAAAAAACAATTATAAATTAAAATATTCCTTCAATACTGTAAAAGTTATATTGACTACCATCTATTGCTACTCGTTCATTCGAACATTAGTTCCGAACTACCGAACCTGGTAAACAAAATGTTATCCGCATTTTTTCAAAGGCACTACACTAGTAAAGGCTGTGTGGGTATAATATAATATATCTGTCCGCCATCAAAAGTAAACAGAATTTTTCAAACCTGGCTGCTAGTTCCGAAACTTGAACAAATAGATTGGAAATAACTTCTTATCTTTAATTAAATTATTACAAATTTGATGAGTATCTCTGAAAATAATAGTGTTGTTTTTTTAAACGAAAAAAGTCTGAAATGTCTCCTCTCTCTCTCTCTCTCTCTCTCTTTAAATATACTTTTGTCCACTGAAAAATTATTCTTTTTAATTTTGATACTTCCTGTATAAATAAAGGTAGTATATATATATGATATAACTTATATTAATCCTAGATAATTCAACCTAACCTGTACAGAGTGTCAAGTGACAGGTAAGCTAATTTAACGCACACTATAAATCTCAGTGTCTCGGTCTACGTCTAGGACTAACTGTATGTTGGTATGTGTTAATATATGTGTAGCTAAAATCCTATAGATTTATAATAATTAAACAGTTTAAATTTTTAACATTAGTGAAGTAATTTAGCTGATTAAGATGGATCAGGTTTAAAACAATATCTAAAATTATTTTGTTATAATAATTTCTTTAACAATACCTAACCAAAAGATACATACACGAACAAACAGAAATGCATACATATATATCGATTTTGTAAACTTTACAAAAATGAATATTAAGTATTAAAAATATTTACAAAGTTGTCTTAGCAATACAAATTTAGAATCTGAGAATATTACAATTATGTAGAAAAGCCGGCTTGGGATTTATTACTCTTACCAAATTAGTTAACGTCTATAAGATAATGGATACAGCGTTGTTCTTCATTATGCAAGCCTTACAGGATGTACTTTATGGTGCTTAATATAAAATCATTATACCAAGTCTTTACATACTAAATTTATATTCACTACAATTTATTGTGTAGACTTAGTTTATAATTTAAAAATAAATAATATCTTATTAAGCGAAGCAAGCGTAGCAAGCGGAGCGTTCTACTGGAGAGTTTTTCGCATTCTTTGTCACTAATAGAAAAGTACTCGACGGAAAATTCTGAAATTTTTCAATCAAAAAGACACACATTAGGTGATGGTTGAAAAAAAAATTAAAATGTAACAAAAAAAAATTGAAAAATGTAATGTCAAGAAATCGATATCCCATTGAATTCAATGGGAAACGTTGAGTCATTACACTGGGCTCGCTTCGCTCAATATGCAAACGGCACCCGAGATTTCGCGAGCGCAGCGAGTCGAAATTGAGGGTCTGTTGGCGTCCCTAGTTATAATATACTTCAATAAATTTTGATGTTTCTTGTTTCTTTTAATAAACAAAAAGTCAAGTTAAAAAAAGACAGTTTCTAAACTGATTTAGTTAATTTTCAAATATGAAACAGGAGTCATTGCGAACGTGAAATGTTTTATAATTTCGACGAAGCAATTAAGACCCTCGATAAATTATAGCAGTTATCAAGTATGCAAATGAAGCATAAAAATGGTAATATGTGTGTCTAGGTGAGAAAATTAACTTGTCCTTCGAAATTATAATGCATTGCCCTAAATTAAACATACATTTAGTTTCAATTATGTTCTGATATATTTATATGGTTTTATTCAAACTTGAAGTTAAAATCACATAATTACAAAATTAATTTCTTATTCATTCGATATTCGTTTCGATAAAAGTAATGACATCCTCGTCAGTTGTCATAACATGCCGGAAAGGTCCAAAGGTGTTACAATTTTCAAACCAGTTAAGATTTACCGACGCACCGATTCTAACTGCAGGTCAACGGCGCCTGGGGGACATTCCCAATTTGCGAGCGTTGCCGGTCCATTTCAGATTTTTACACGCCCTACACTTTAATTACGATACCCTACCACGCGCCCGTTGCTTTGAGATAATCGACTCAAGTATTATACATTGAGCGTTAATACTGCCTCTCTGTTTTGATGAAGCGTTTTGATTACGCAATGTACACATTTTGAGCATTTTTATCGGTATTCTTGGGTGGTTCATAATTCCCCAACCGAATAAATGATCACGATGGCCGACGGGACCAAAACGAATGTCTCGTAAACCTCACGCATTCAATTACTCTTCGCGCGTTTTTTCGATGGCTACTGGACAGTGTGTTACTGTAAGCAATTTAGTGTATTCGAAAAACTGATGGAGTAAACAATGATGTTAGGCTTTTTGATTTTAAAATACGATGTGAGCGTTTACTATAAAATTTTATATGAAGTTTGTCTAAACATGAAATAAATCAAAAGTGTTTTTATTTATCTCCAGTATCTGCTATAATATTTTAGTAATACTGATCTTACATATGATTATATATTCGTATATCTACTAAATGAGTTGTTTGTTTGATGGTTATCCACAAATTTGATACGTAAAACTGTTTATATTTACAATTAAATAAATGTATAACAATTATTTCATTAATAATTTCCCCAAAGTAATGTATGTCAATTATGAAATAAACAGTGAATTCTTCCACTTGTACGATTTCTGTTTATTTACAATTAATTTTATTCAATTATACAAATATTTAATTAATAAAACGCAACCGCAACGCGGTTATCGATTCTATAAACATTTGTCATCAGTTGAAATGGTTTAAACCACATGTAATTAGTGATTGGGAATTTTTATTTCAACATAACGACGCATTGGAATTTCGATTTTCTATGTCTCAAGTAAAAAATGGAATACGGATGCTGTGGCAATCTTTTTCATCGTTAAAAACTCTAACAAGCTACCGCTTAAAACCCCACATACTCCTCACAGCGATGTTAATTGTTAGCAAGTTTACATGATAGTTACTCAACTTCACCTGCATTGCGGAGATGATGTGCTTGTGCTTGCGCTTGATACGAGGATAAGGTAATTTAAACTTATCAGCGGGAAATTCGCAATTTTAACTTTTACGTGCGTTTATTAAGCTTATTTATTTTACGTCCATATTTTGTTTCGATAAAGGAAATAAATTTACGATATAAATTATATTTTATTTACATTTAGATTTTCGTATTATAATAAAGCGGAGTTATTTTTTATTATCAGAAGCGCCAAAGTATGAAACTTTGGTGCGAATTGAAATAAAATCTTTTAGCATACCAAATTTATTGAGTAATGAGGCAGTATTAGAAAGGTTTTTTTTTTGGGAACGATTAATAGCTCTGTACTAATGTTCTAAAAGTGTAAGGCCCTTCGAACGACGCAGTTATGGACAACGTCTACTCAATACACTATATAATTTATACACTTGATGGATACATATATAATATAAATAGTTATTACAAATACTGTTAAAACTACTGAATTACTATTAATAAATTTGTTATAAGAACAGCTCAATGTTTCATTTAACGTAAAGAAATCTATTCTGCAGAAAAAAATCTGATTGCTGAACAACTATACTTGTTTCTTATAAAACTATAACTAAACTAGAAAACTTATAGTGTATAAATATTAAAGATGTCAAAAAAAGTAACATTGGGAACAAATAAGTCGTTTGTTATATCTGATTATGTCATAAAAAATGTGTACATTTTTAGTTAATTTTATTTTATATACAGCAATATGTTAAGGTACAAATAAAATAATATTTATTTAGAATGTCAACTAAAAAGGAAGATACAAAGCATATTTACCTCTTTTATATTGCAATGAACCGTGATAAACCACTTCCTTCTTTTATTTTTATGTTGATCAAGCTGTAATCTCTGCTAATGGTATTTAATTGTATTATTTCCTAGTTTATTTGCACTTTCTTTTCTTTATCGACTAAGACAAATACCGTTTACAATGCTAATTCCAACATAATCTATTCAAATGGAAAATAAAAATGCTATCACATACAAACGCACGATGCAGCGACCTGTGAAGTGAATAACGAAATATATAAAACAAAATGTTATTTGTTTAGTTACAACATGAAGTGCGAATCAGAACGAAATGAGAGATTGTACTTTGAAATATATTCTGCAGCAAGACACAAGTGTAACAAAGTGAAACAAAAGCGAATGGAACCACACTAAAAAGAACCTCGCAAACCCAGTCCCACGTAAGTCGTAATTCGCGACACAAACATTCGGTAACAAAAGCGCACGGACGGAACACATAAACCTGCCTGGCTGATGTTCCGTTTTGCCATTCCGCAGCGGTACCCGAATAAATGAATAAACGTATCTTTTGAAATGGAAAAGCATACCGAAAAAAAACCACCGCGTAAAAATATATGAGCGCTGAAACGGTTTTTTATAGCCACAGTTATAGGCTTCCACGCTAATCTCTTAACTCTTAGCGTGGAAACAATGAAATGTCGCGAGCCGAGTTTTTCACATGGAAAAATTTCACCAGAATAACGTTTAGGCCAGTCCACTGCTTTACTAGTTTTTAACCGTTATCTTGATAATTCATGTACTAGTGTTTTAAAAAACTCACTGTCAGCTTTTACTTTATAAATGATTGGATGACTGTTATTTATTTTACCAGAATATCAAAATAAGAAAGGTATTAATTTATTGTTTACTAAGTTATTGACTCTGCTCCAACCAATATCGCAATTAATACTTGAACAGAGAATTTCTATATAGATCGCTTTTGCCGATATTCGAACATAAAATATTGTCTCATATTTAAATTCCTATCATCTCTTCGCAATCCAATTATTTCTCTTCTTCAATTTAATTGTCTTTTAAGATCAAAGTTGTTTAAAAATAATCGCAGGTCTTTTAAAAAGTAAATTTAATATTTTTTTATTCAACTTAACCGTGTCTCAAAAATTTGAATGCATAATTCATAACATACATACAAGCCAACCTGCTCCGATTTAACACAAATGGAATTTCTAAAATTTCTCTTTCTTAATTATTTTTTCATTCAAACTTCAAACTGACATACCGATTTCCGTATCGTTCAAAATTTCATATAAAATGTCATTCCTCTCTAGAGTTCTTCGTATTTTCTCTCATTAGGATTTCCTTTTTGAGGTTTCGTAGTCCGCTACAAACCCGTATAGTTTCATGATGTCAGCCCGTCTGTCTGTCCGCAGCCTAGCTTAGAAATGCTTAGTGCTAGAAAGCTATGATTCGACATGAATATACATACATATTAGCTATACGGACAATATGGTAGATTAAAATATAGAAAATATTTTTTTTATGTAGTGTAACTCCTCTACACGCATAGTTGGATTGTGTTTTGTATTTTTGTAGACCTAACGGTGTTTGGTATCTTTTAACTGAGGTAACTCTTTTTTTATTAAAGAATTAATCTGTTAAATATAAATTTTTAAAGCGCTATTTTTTTATAAATTCAAGGGTCTGCCCCCGCCCCCTCTCCTTCCAGATAAATGGTTGATTTTGGGGGTGTGGGAAAATCATGATAGTAGTACATACATCGAATTATAAAAGAAATCTATCACAACTAAGTAGGCTTTACAAGTTTACGAGCAATAGTTGTAACAGTTAACTTAAAATATATATTTTTGTGCGCTTATTTTTCAAATGCTGGCAAAATTTTAAAATTTAAAATAATGTACTATATACGAGTAATTGTATATCTGAAACACGTCTACAAAAAATTCGGAGAGTGTTTATGCCTATCTATTTCTATATTATGGGCACCTACGGAACCCTATATTACATGTGGTCCGATAAGAGGCCGATTTTATTGGCCGTAGGTGCTCATGTTAGAAAATTAAAATATGTGTCAAATTTCTGCTTTCTAGGATCAATAGTTTTGACTGCGTATTAATCTTTAATATATTATAGATTAGACTATATGAATTAAATCTTTCAAGATCGAATTGTCAAATAGACATATGTAATTTTCTTATCTTACTTTTTATCTTTTTTTATAGTTGGAAAGATTTATAAATTTTAAAATATTTCAAAATTATTCATGCAAAATTTTTAAGTTACAATATCATTTTTGTGCATATTTTTTTGCGTATAGATCAACACTATTTGAATTATAATACTATATATTCGAATAATGTAAACATTATAAAGTTGATATAGATTTCTAGCTACCAGAATTTTTCCTTCATTGCGCCACTTAATACAAAATCCTCCTACATAATTCAGACACGGAACCGCAAAGGAAATTGTATCCGCAAACTCTACTTATCTTACAAAAAGTAAATAAAGCACTGCGAGGAGCGCTTAGTGCTATCTTATGAGTTTATCTCGCTGCATACTTTTATAGCGATTGGGTAAATCTATTTAAAGATCAATTACACACTTAATTTTTACTAATACCTAATATTATTGTATCTATAAACTATGCTTAAACAAGTTTTTCTTCTCGACTTAAAGTTAAAATAAATGTATACTGTCTTTCCTCTTAGTTATTCTTCTATTGGATATTTCTAATAAGGATGATAAAAGATTTTTGTTCTTCTTGATACTTATATAACAATTCGATGCTGTTGCAATTACATTGTTATATGTGGTTCGTCTTAAGCATACAGTTACTAGAACTTCATAGAAATACAAGGTCTACTCTAGCCGGTTGATCTCTGATAGCTTGTGTTACAGTTACTTGCATGCGGGCGTTGCATGCCCGCTGTAATCATCTACAACTATAGCTAATGATTATACACACGGACAGATATTTAAAACAATAATAAACAAACATTTGTTATGTAAACTTTGCAAAATATAATAAAAAAATGTAAAAACAGGCCTTTATTGCACAAAATAATTATAAGTTGTTTTGCATTAAATAGAATATGTATTTAAATTAAAGATAATATAAAAATAATTATCGATACCAGCGCCATCTTAAGATGTTAGTCTATGAAAACAACGAACGATAAGATATATCTTATATGAAGCAAAATCTCGAAGAGCGTGATGAACCATCACACCATCTCCACAAAAGCGAGGGGTGTTTCAGCATTGAAACGTGTATGTTATATATGTGTAACAGATTTAAGATAAAAACCTTTTTCTTTCAAAATTAAAAAGGTGCAATGATAATAGAGCTTTGCTATAGTAAAAATATTTTTAATTTGTTCTGAATAATTTTAAACATTATTTATTTACAATGGGTTGATTCCTTACAATAAACTAATAAAATTTCGTACTTTGTGACGTTATAAGTTAATATTTATATATTATTTTCATTTTTTTAATAATAAAACCAAAATTTGGCCCTGTTTAACTTCATGGATAGAAGATATATTCATATTTCTTTTTCTTTACGACTTGAGAATTTCTTGTGAGTCTTTCTACGTTTCAAAGTGATCAAATATGTTACTTTAAATGAAAGTGAAATGATAAAACTTAAAATATTTGTGAATAATTACTTTTATGAACATTTTGTTCATGATTTTCATTAATACGTAACAACAGATCGTCCTAAAACATTGTCCATCTGGTCTCAACAAATAGATATCATAAAAATATATATATATTTATTACAAAAATTGTAAACCTATTTAGTCTATCCGTGTGTGGCGATAGTATCGGCCATGATGAGGCTTCCTGCCGCCGCTCAATAGACTTATAATCAAACATCAATCCGCTATGGAAATTTAACACAGTTCCTGAGAAAATTATAGCGCGAAGATAATATATTCAGGCTTCATTTATAATAAACCAACATTTCAAAATTTTATTTTAATTATTTTAACATCAGACATAAAAACAGATATTTATTTATGTGTCAGTACGTGTATTATTTCAGCCTAAATGTAAATATATTTAAATTTTTGTTTTCATTGAATAAAAATATCTGACAATGAAAGCTTATATGAAACATACTTTTATCCAGTCGAAAAGTTATTTCATATTAATAGGTCTAAAAAATAATAAATGTCTATTTATTTTATTTACATTCTTTATTCAATATGATATATATACTTAAAAATATAATTCTACTTTGAGATTCATTTCCAAAAAAGGATTCTTCAATATAATATTATATTGTACCTAAAATTTTCACTTAAAAAGTTTTTACTGAAAAAATAACAAAAATATAATATCAATAAAAAAAGTCTAAATCATATTTCATAGATCACACAAGACACCATTAATCTGGTGTATTTCTTTCCGTTGTATCCGAGGAAAACGTGAGCAAAACACTCCGTTTGCATCATAAATAATAAATATCTGTGCAGTTTCCACTCGCAATCGAAACTTGCAATTAATTTTAAGATGAAAAGCTTCGGAATGGAACAAAGATAGGGAAACGACCGAGTTCGGAGAATTTTAAATAGCGCCAGCATTTATTCAACGTTATAAAGGCTTTCGCAATATCGAAACAATTTTTTCTGTGGCACTTTTTTATTTTTTATTATATATTTTTTTCTGAAGCCGGTCTTAATGGATTAGATTGAAACATTTATTCAAACATTACATCTACTTTTTTGTGATTAATATTTTTTTACATAAGTCATCGTTTGACAAGTTTCAAAACATCCTGGATACAATGACTGATCGTGGAGGATTATTTATCATGAATATTGACTTTTGAATGAAAAAATCTACATAAACGCTCATTACGGTAAAGTGTTCAATAGATTTTTTCCAACTATGAATCAATTTATTTAACCGTTGGAATTTTAAAACATAATAATTTATATGAATCAAATATCTCGAGAATAAAACATCAAAACGTCTTTCCAAATTAAGCATCGGCCGAGCATCGAACCGGCTCGTAAATCTGGCGAACTATCTGCTATACAGCAGTAGTCTAGAGAGCACTTAGTTCTGTCCTCGACTTTAGGTTGTGGACTAAGAATAAGAGAAAGCGGATTACACACCGTAGTTTAAACGACTTTATAGTTTTTAATAATTTTATAATTAAAATTTATGGTTCTTAAAAATGTAAAAAAATATATATATGAAATAATTTGAAACAATATAGTCTTCATTTAATAATTTTGTCGGTTATTAAAAATTAATAACATTATATTTTATGAAAGAATGATATAAATCTAATATTAATAAAAAGATAAGTCACCTTCTTATCACAGATACAGATCCCAGCATTCGGCTACATCAGTTTATGCGCTTTTTAGCGGCTCTGAAAGAGAAAACGTCTTAGGAACAGCTGCGATCGTAAGAGCCCTCGAGGGCGAGACGTGAATTATATTTGTTGTATAGAAACTACTAGAAACTACTATTATATTCCCAAAAGCCTGTCTAAAACGCTAGCGGTCATTCTTTCTAATATTCCTCTTAATGCCGGCCAGGGATATCTGACTTTAAAAGCGTATTTGCTGTGTCTGTTACAGACAATATTTGTATTCTATTAACTGTTAAATTCAATGCAAATTTGTAAAGTTGTAAATAAGTTTACATTTTCAATAGATATAAATATTATTATATAAAATGTATTAATTAAAATACGAATTGTTTTATAGCAAAGTTGTTTTCTTGCGAAGCAGCTAAATAAAAAAGAGAAGTCATTAAGAATGTTATAAAACATTACAACTCTATATAAAGGTTGTTGAGTTTTTCACTTTTACAACTTGACTTTACTTACTACACTGATGACTTGTAGTAAAAGTAGTTTTTGCTTCTTTTTACTATCTTCTACTGCAAGCAAAAAATATATTTACAAAACCAACTTGATTAACTTAGTTTTTCTAATCTACAACAAATTATATTGCTGTTATGTTTCTCTGCTGTTATGTCGGTCTAATTACACTAAAAATATAAATGCCATTTTTATTATAAAATAATAGAGTAACAACAAATAATTACTATATTCAAAGCAGAATATTCGAAATTGATACATATACGTAAAATCCCAGAAATACGGCCTCGTATCAGAAATAACATACGCGTCTGTATAAATTCCCATCATAAACGTAACATTCTATCTGAAAACCACATTACAGTACACACGGTAACACAAACGCGTCGATTCCGAGCGTGAGGACACAGCATATTTAGCGTTACCCGCTCCTGTCGAGGGTCTGAATATTCAATCGATACTGTGAGATGCCTAATGGTTCGCCACAAGCCCGCTAGACGCTCCGCTCAAATTAATCCTATGTCTGTAAAGCAGCATTCGAATTAAAGTAGCTATTAGGTAAACTTTCCTGGCGGTAAATTGGCCCTCTGAATACTTAAACAACATTATACGTTGCTACCGATGGAACCTGTTTGTCTATAGATTATTATTGTTATAAACATTAAAATAATTTGTTAATATTATTAAATATTTATAGTTATATCTCGTTAACCTCACCTTCCACCCTAGGCGTATCTAGATACACACGTTATATCACGACGTGATTCTCAATTTTCTTCAGTACATAGGCGATAGGCGCCTAACTTTGTCGCTAGGAATATGATTAAAACTGTTAATAGCGTCGCTTCGGCTATAAAATTAAAATGCAAATTGCACCTATCGGCCTCGGTTGATTCCTTAACCGCTAACTTATTGGTCCAACTTTCAGTCTATGAATAATACATTATGTCATCTGTGTTTAAACTCGAGATTGCAATCTTATTATAATAATTAAAATTATTCGACATCAAATTCTATGTCGCACTTGGTTTTGTTCCGTGTTTTAATACAAAACTTAAAATATCACAACAAAAATATTGGTCTTATTTAAGGAAGTACAACAAATATATTTTAAATTCAAAATTAAATTACACAATTAGCATTTTGAATTTTGCATAACAAACAAGGAAATATTAAAGTAAAAATGTTGCTAATAATCTAATAGTAGAGAATGTAACATTGTTTGGCTGAAATCCAAATGGCTATAATACGACATATCACTTGCACCCATATTCGTTTTCTCACTACAATAAAATACAACAAAATGTTGCAGTTTTTCAAGTTTGTTTGAAACCGAGTTCATACGGCGTTTAGCGAACATGCAATTCGGGTAAAAAAACAATATTACAAGCAACTTTAACAACATAATAAATAACAGTCAGTGATGTAATTTGATGGTTTAAGTGTTTTTTAAACTTTACATGCATTTTATGCTTTTTATTTGAAGTCGTTAAGACCTTAATAAAACATTAAAGTATAATATTTTAGTCTGGACATAAAATCATTTGAACGAGACTATTCACCCTTAGGCTTAACTCTAGTTTTAGTCTTCTTTCGCAAAAAATTATCTATTCATCTTGGCACTTTAAACTCGGTTGAGCCAGCGTCTAAGAAAATTGTGAGGCATCTATTGACCCATCAACTCCATCCCGGCTGATTCTCATCTTCACTTGAGAATGCTTCTGAGACAATTTTTGCATAAAGCGCTCTTTACTATAATGTTTCAAACTATTTTTGTTTTGATAACACTATGTAGGTGAAATCTATTGCTTAAAAATCCCAATAACATCGTCAGTTTAAAAATTTATATGTATTATCGAATATTTTTAAGTAAAATTTTAAACGTTTTAATTGTACCTTTATGCCACGTTCTTTGAGAAGATTTAAACTAGAAATTCAGTTTAAAATCAAGCTCAACTTTGAAATCCAGATAAAACATCAGTCGCATCACATAGCACTTTCTAAATTCATCTCAAAGAAATCCATTCTAGAATTCGGCGACGGCTTGCAATTTTGCAGCGGGAAGATTCCGAGCGCGTACTCGAACAAATCGGATAACGCGTCACGCCGAAACTTGCAGACTCAATTTCAAGTGGAACACGATTACTCCACGGAACAAGGCTAGAATCTTTAGTACCTGGATCTGGGAGCTCATGTTTTTTGATCTACCAATCCAAGGCCATTGCCCTGAATGTCATGTAACGTATTTTAGTGATATTATTTGTAATAACCTTGTTATACGTCGTATTACAGTAATCAAAACTTGTATCCTAATTATTTTTTCCAATTAAACATACAGGTTATTAAACTTTTTTGAGATAATCTAAAAACGATAAATCCATATTGTCAAGCAATTATACGTCACCTCGTCAATTTCTCCATCTATCGAAGGTGTGTTTACCGTCCTATTTGGCGCCAAATTGTTGATACAGCTTATTTACTTTAGGTTCTGCACCTGCTTACATTTTGTAAAGCGATTTCGTTATTGTACTAAAGTTTACACAGCTATTGTGTAGAATGACTTGTGCTTATCGTGTTTACCGAATTTGTTTGGCGTTTGAGTGCCTAATCATCTGGGAGATTTGATTTTATCTTCGGAATGCGTAATGTGATAAGTGGTGGTTTCTGTTATTGGATGTACAGAACGCTTTCTGAATTAATATCACAAAATGTATTTATTTTTGTTTTATTATTTTTGGTATATATTATAAAACCATTACATTTATATTCTTAATTTTAAGGTAAAAAGTTCAAACACGTACTATGTGAAAAACTACAAAAGCTACACATCTAAAAACTAAGAAATTGTGAAGTGTAATTAACAACCTCACATTTATTATGCGTGTTACAGATGCTAAAGAAAACAAATTCTTTCCGGATACTTTCAAAACAACGCTGTCGAAAATTTACTCACGCATACCATCCGGAGCTCTCCTAAACTGGGTTAAGGTGCTCTTGTACCAATATTTCAAATCGAACGTCAGCACAATCCAAACAAATCCGATACATCAATCTTACGAACATACAGGACAAATCGATGTACCAAATCCGAACACACTGTATATACACCGCAGTGGCCAGATAGACATTTACCCGAAATTCTCATTTTGTAAGCTATTTCTTGATCTTAATTGAGTTATTGTAATTATATCAGAAGATAACTTTTATTTATGTTTGTAGTATTCAATCATTTAATTTAATATATAAATCAAATTTAATTATTATTTTTATGAAAATATTCTTGCAAATTTTATCTAAATTGTACATCTATCCTATCCAGATATAAAATACGACAAGTATTATTACAATTAAATATTGAATTAACTATAATAGTTCTCATTAAAAAAATAAAAAATGCTATAAATCAGGCTTAAGAACCTCCGGGAAGTAGGTTAGCTGAAAAGTCGATGGATATGAATGTCAATAAATTAGATGAAAGCCGAACAATCCGAACAAATTCGTTACATCAATCCGAGTCTAATACGAAGCGACAAAACGTTGAATTAAATCCGGACTCGTGCTGGTGGTTGAATAAGCGACGCGATTTGTAATCTCGTTATTAAGGGAATGTATCGAGCTTGGCATTGGTGGGTCTTGCTTGAGCCAACAGATGGCATGTGGCCGCCGAACGCTGGCATCCAATCTTGATAAACAAAGGGGATGCTTCCTCTATAATATTTGAAATTGGAATTGCAAGACATTTTAAAATGTAGAAGTATTTGTCTTTTCTAATCTTACAAGTTGGTTTCAAGAACGAGAGGTATTTCAAGAGTAGAAGTTCTAAATCTGCACATTAATTTTTTTTTGCAATGAATTTTTATAAGTTAAATACCTAAACAATAGTTTTTAATGTTTTTGTCACTTTCATTTAAACAAAATTGATAGCTTGCTACCTGGTTAATAAAAAACTATTTAATTCTACCTTGAACAAACAAAAAGATTTAATCTATAATTACAATAAAACTAGAACTGTACTAATGTTATTAATAGACAGTAGATAGATAGTTATTTATTCAACGACTAGTCTTAAATAAACACAACGCTCCAGATAATGTTTGTTTCAGTTCCATTTATTGATATGGATTTCTTAAAGTTAAGTCATATTGCCATGAGTCATGTTTTAAATTATAAAATTGAAACTTTTGTTCATATTGTTAATTCGAATAACACGAAGATAACAAAAGTGCAATTAGAAGAGAGAAGCAATTTGACCAACAATACATTTCATTCCGGTTTGCCGGTTGTTACCGCCAAATGTCGTAATAACAACTAGCGGGGAATAAAGAAGGGGGGAGGGGGCAATTAGGACCACAATTAGAGGACAGTATGTTGCAGATTACCACAGACTCCGCTGAGATTCGCATCCTGGTTTCGAGAATAACAAAGCTTGCCAACTAACTATTAAGACGTTCAGAACTGGGGGCACTTTATAGCATCTGAGATTGCATTTTTGTTATAACTGCCCAAGTACATTTGGAAGATTTAAACGCGGTTTTCGGACTTTCTATCTCTATTTTATATCGCTTTTATTGTCTTCTTTAACGAGCTCTTATCATATTTTTTTATAAATCTTTTAATAGATTTCAATTAACATTATTATCATTATTACTTAAAGAATAATATAAATAAAATATCCATTCAAATTTTAATGTTTTCAAAAACAAACCAGCTCATAACAATTTCATTCCCCTTACCTTGGGAGCATCTACTAGCGAATTTTAATACATAAAAATATCTGTATCAGTGTATGCAAATGCACGATTCCTACTCCAATATATTTTATTATGTGGTTTAGATGCTGCGGTTGCATTTGAAAACCATCCTTTTGCTGAGCATAAAATATTATTTGAGATACATTTTGATACTTTAGTGAAATTGCTAAATATACTCTAGTAAATGCCAATTGTAGTATGATTGTTAGAAAAATATTTCAGAGTAATCTTACTTACGAAATAGTTGGATTGTTCTCACATTAGATTGTCCGATTATTTATCTTTATTAATTTACAGGAATATAACCCTTTGTACTCAAACGATAAGGATTGTAATCCTTCAAACATCAACAGCAACCGTTCAATAAAACCCACTGGGCATTCACGTAACGCAAAACAGAGGAAATTAAAACGGATAAAATTTTTTCAGAGTGTTTGGTGTTTTTACAGCGAGCTAAAAAGCGGTAAGCCGACCGATATTTATTGCGTCTGTTATAGAACTAATAAGTAAATGAAGCGAAATTGCTGGCATAAATTTTAAATATTGCGGCATTTATAAAAAAGGCAAAGCGTTTAAAGTCCGGCAAAAAAGTTTGAGACAATTCGGATATTTACCATAAACTTTAAATATATTGGTTGGAATATTAAAAAACGACTTTTTAGTTAATTACGACCATTTTAGAGTTTTTCATTGGATAAAGACAGGTGTAATATTATAAACTAGGGGCTCCAATAGACCCTCAATTTCGACTCGCTGCGCTCGCGAAATCTCGGGTGCCGTTTGCATATTGAGCGAAGCGAGCTCAGTGTAATAACTCATCGTTTCCCTTTGACTTCAATGGGATATCAGTTTTTTGACGATTATTCCTCAACGACATGACATTTTAATTTTTTTTTTTTAATTCTTCACCAATGTGTGTCTTTTTGATTGCTAAATTTCATAATTTTCCGTCAAGTAGTTTTTAAGCCTATTCGTGACAAAGAATGTGAAAAAGTTTCCAGTAGAACGCTCCGCTCTCTACGCTCGCTTCGCTCAATAATTTTGTTACAACATTAGAATTTCATTCTATGGTACGAGTACTTCAAGTCGAAATACAATCAAATGTTTACTGCTTTCTTACTTCATAGAAGAAATAAGTAAAACCACACTCATCTCGTGCTCGCTGCCGGTTAGCAAGTCATTTTCCTTGCAAATGAGGAATGCGCATCACTGAACTAGGATACTGGTATTTTTAATTCCACTGAAGTCAGTCTGGAAGCGTATTTATCACCACAGCGACGTTAATAGCACCTCACCATACATCATAAAGTGGATGATTTAGACTTTTAGATTTAGACTTCTTTTGTCTTCGTGTTATTTGTAGAGATATTCAATAAAAACTTTAATCTTTAATCTATAACTATTAATACAAAGGACCAGAAGTGACTTTGATTGAATAACTTAATAAATCACAAAATGCAAATGTATGGTAGATCGTAATTCGCTTTCATGTATTCGTAAGTCAAAATAAAAGAAACCGAAGCTTATACCGGAATATGAATTTCTAAAACCAATCGAAAAAAAATGTTTTATTCTAAGCCGAAATGTTGTTTGAATTTCAACAAGCGTATCTTAAAAAACTGAAACTCTTTCAATTCAATTCAATTCAATTCAAATGCATTTTTCGCTCGGTGAAAAAGTTGAAAACCGTGAAGGAGTGGGTTCGGCGGATTCCAGTGCAACGCTCTGATTAAAATTTCATCAAGCGGCCAGGTGGGCGATATAAAATACGCTCACATCTAGATACTCGTAAAAACTTTTATGTAAAGTACCTTCATGGGTCCTTATCCTGATGAAAATAATGACTACCTAATATCATCGTCATGGGGTTTGACATCTATACATATATTAAATATGAAAAGATGATATTGTTGTAAAAATTATATATATATATATATATATATATATATATATATATATATATACATATATATATATATATATGCAGAGTGTAAATCAACATAATCTATAATTACTTCTCTCTCTTAGTTGCCTTTGCACGTAACACGCTAAAACTTGAACAGTATTTTGGTGAATTTTTGTTTCGTCATTGCTCAAATTGGTACAGATATCATAGATGGTTTATTATTTGCAACTTTAGTCAATTCCTTTAGGTAAAGAAATTGGTTACCTTATCAGTTTTTAGTTTTAATACATTTTTGTCAATACATAATATAAATGTAATAGTTTTTATACTATTACGTAATTTTTAGTTAATACAACATCTTTTGATTGCAATAATACATTCTTAAAATAAATATAAAGTTGTTCTATGTCAACCTATTCCATTCAGGGACTAAATCTGTTGAATTATTTTATTTTACTCAGATACCAGGTGACTAAAAATACATTTTACTGCAATCAACGCTTTTTAAGTAAAAGTTTTAATACTATTTAAAACAAATCTTTTAGTTAAAAGATAAATCTAATGCCCGAGCTTTAACTAAAGATTTAATCAGTGATGTACATGTAGAAATGTAAGAGTAACTTTTGTCAAGGGGCGGCGGAGAGGACAAAGTTTATAAGTCCTGACGCTTTTACGACTAGAACAAAATACGTCATTGTTAGCGAAATTACCTTTGCTGAGTTTGCATTTAAATGACTTTCTCCTTTGTGTCAAGTATCGTAACTTTTAATTCTATTAGATCTCTAATGTCGTGACAGGAATTAATTTTTATTTCATTTTAGATTATATTCTTATATGTGTGCGTGTTGTTTAAGATTAGGAAAAATCATTTATGTCGCCTTGTTTTTTGAAAATAATAATGTTTGTTGAAAATAACTAATGTAATATTGAATCTTAAAAGACTCCTCACTTAATTTCTGGTTTATAATATTAATAATTTTTTAAAAATGTTCAAAAATCTAATCAGAAAATATTTATCAGAAATCGTCATGTACAATAAAATAAGAAACACTGCAACATCCAGGATTACGTTCAAAAACTATTTTCCAATACCAACCTTACAATGATAAAAGAACAAAATACATGTCCCCAGCAATTGTGTTCAGTTTAGAAACTTCAGACACCTAGGTCGGTTGAAAGTTGAACCGAGGTGTCATAACCAACAATGTACGAAGTTTGTCCTCGGCGGTAATCGAACATTGTATACTGGACGTCTGCAATCTGACATAATTATCATACAATATGCTAATTGTTATCACAGATAAATTACAGATAAAGTACTAGGGAAGTCTGATAAACAATTTAAATAAACTTACCTACTGCAGTGTCTATAAGACAATATATTTGAACAAACCCAATAGTAATCGTACAATCATAGGTCAGAAGACTGCAAAAAGCGCACACAAAAAGCCGGCAGCGGCAGGCGAAACAATTGACACTTGCAACAAACTATTCTTCGGCATAGCGAGTTGAAATTTATGACTTTTGTTCCTCAGATAGTTTCCGAGCAGTAAAGATTTATGGTTTAATCGATTACCGTTACATTCAGGTGGCGTTTGTCGAACCACTAACATTCAATATCTGTTTCATTGTAATACTTTTTCAATCTTATACATTATTAATAGGTTAAATTATTTTAATACTATTTTTATCAATGGTGAATACGGCAATATCCTGTCTTCATTTTTCTGGGTCCTCTAAAATGATTTTATTATTGATATAATTGGATTCGTTACTTAAAATGAACTAGGCTTTAAATCTAAAGATAACAAACTTGAGATTTCATCGCCTTTAAAAGAATAAATAACTATAATTTTGATTCATTACTTTTTTATTTGGTTTGTACTTCAACATGGTAGGAGTCGACATTGAATTTAATGCACACGTCTCGGCAGTGGGGTCTTCTATAAAATTAACAATTCTTATCACTGTCGCCGCTCGTAAAGCTGCCGTATATGAGAATAGCTTGAAGATAGCTACCATCCGAACTAGATTGTTACTCGAATAATAAGTTATATCAAATCAATAATAAAATAATCAATATTCTTACAGTAGATTAGTATTTACGCGTACGTCATTGGAATGAGAATTTATAAAAGCTACTAAAACTGAGTGGCTTATCTCAGCAATGAGTATTTTTTTAGAATAAATTTAACTATTATTTTATTTTTATATTTTCTACTTCACTAAAATACACGAATCCTAAATAGATATTATTTTCTATTAAAGATTTGCTACTTTAGACCCAAATAATAGATTCAAGTCTGACAATGGTAAGAGACGTAGTAAAATCTCACTATCGCGTGACTTGTGAAAAAAAGCACTTTGACAGCAGTGAAGTTGAAATAAAAAAAAAGCATCCATCCGAGGGAGACATAAAAACTGCATTTTTACGGTACAGTACTAAAAGTCGGCTCGTTTACTCGAGTGCGGCTCAAGGAGTAATTATTATCGTCACTTTGTAATCGAATGATGGCAGCGTTTTGCGGTTTATTAATTCATTTTTCATCGCTTTTATTTACAAACTTTTATTTTTGTTTCATTCAATATTTGTTTTCACAGATATTTATCAAAAACTACTTTATCTTTTTTATTTAAGTTACATTTTTATTGGTTATATAGTTTATTGTAAATGGTTTGCGGAAGGTGAGTTAAAACATGCAGGATTAAAATAAATTATGATAAATATGTAGCGAATAACAACATTCGACAAAGCCCATATCGCACCTCCAATTATGCACAATGCCGACCGGACATTAAAAAAGCGTCGGTTCATTTGCCTAATGAGCTGGTTGACTTTTTCACTTTAAAAACTTGAATATCAAAGTACTTGCGGTCGCTTTGGGCCCTTTTTGTTTGGACGCTTACGACGTACTTGATAAGTTCTAAATGTTTACAAAAACTTCGTCATACTGAAATGAAACTGATATGTTACGTTACGAATTATATCTTTAATAGAAGCAACAGAGTTACTTTATTAAAAAGATAATTACAAATCAAATGACAGTGAATTTTTTACTTGCGATATACATTTAAAATTTCCATATGAAAATATAACAACATAGCGAGTTCATTTGAAATAATGAAATTTAAAAGCAACAAAAACATTTTGAAATAATGTCATTCATAAAAACGGTCTGTGTATTTATTTTAATTAAATCTCTAAATATGCAAATAGGAGCTGCCTTTGCGTGAGTTTCAGGGAAAGCTGCTTTTTAGCATCCAAAATTTTCCTAAACATTATAACGCTGAAATTAGTTTTTTTTACGGGGTCGTTTGTCGGGGAATTTGATGTCTCGCTTCGGAGCTTGCGACATTTTTTCAAGATTGAGTTATTATAAGGACACTCTTCACAAGCATGGATAAAAATATATTAACCTCGTTCTTAAATTTTTATATCGTATTTAATATCTTTTAATAATTATTATAAATATAAACTGATTTTGGGTCAGTCATTAAATTCAAACCACACAGTTTTCAATACATATACTAAAAATATCTGGCATTGCTACATTTTGAGCACAAACAAGGTCCAGTCCAAACTCCCGCTAAGCATCTATTAATGACAAAAACTTTGTAACTACCGGCAAGTTGGCTTTGTGTCGTTTTACGTCCTTACATCTTCACTGGCGTTTAAACACACACAAAGTTGTTTAGTAACAGTTGCAGCATTGTATTATATTTTATTAAAAGAAATATTTCAGTTATTCGTCGACGAAATTAATTTTAACATTTTTTTATTTATTTTCCCAAATATTCAACTTTATATTATTATCTACATTAGTTAATGTACAACTTAACATGAAACTTATTGCCAAATACATTACTTAAATAACATTCGGCTTCGCTTACCTTGAAACATTATGTTGATAGGTCTTATTATTAATACCATGGACATTTTGGGCATGATACTTAACTGTAGGCTAAAATAAAAACAATTATTTTTCTTTTATTTTTAGTTTTTTGTATTAGCAAGAAATTGTACCTCTGTTCAGAATTATTAATACGAGTATGCTAAAATAACTACCTGATAAAAATTCGTTCAGAGCTCTTCGGCTAACTGATTTTTTATAGAAAATTTTACAATGTTGAGTAATAGGTAATTGAATATACTATTGAATACATTTACTTACAGCCTAAACGGTAAGTATATATTCTGAAGCCTATACTTATGAAAATTAGGCATACGAGGTAAGAGCGTTGGCTGGTTTACTTGTGGTTACAAAATCGAGTGGCTACTCTAAAATTGTTTTAGCTTTTTCGAACGAATCTACACCTTTTATAGTACGGATATAAAGTGGAAATATTACAAATAATAAAATAAATAAAAATTAAGTTAATAACTGAAATAACTTATCTAAATTTATATAATAATAACAGTGTTATACATTAAGTATTTTGATTTTAAGATGAAGGTTTAAAAATGATATCGTATTTATTATGTTTGTGATTTGTAATAATAATTGTAATTACGTTGTTTTAAATAAAAATAAATAATATGTATTTTCAAAATGTTATTTTACTTGTACCTCAAAGCTTAAGTGCTGGTCTGTGAGCACAATCTGCAGTAAATAAATATCTGCAACCGTCCGGGACTCGGTTTGGTTTTCGGACGAATTTGTCATCTAAAGGTGGGATTTAAGGATTGAAACATGTTGTCGAGTGTCATACAAAACAAACACACAGTTTCTACTTTCTTTTGAAATATATATGTATATTTATATTATTTAATTTTGATTTATTTTAGACTTATGTCATGGTATGGGCATGTTTTGAGGAGAGATGAAAGGCATGTAACCAAAAAAATTCTGGGTATGGTAAGGGAGGAACAGACCGCTAGAGGACGGCAGAAGATAAGATGGATGGATTGCGTGAAAGATGATATGGAGAAGAAGAGAGTGTGCACAGAGATGATGAGTAACAGGAGAGTATGGGACGAAAAAACATACTGCGCCGATCACAAAGTTGGGATAAGGGCAGGAAGATGATTATGACTTATTTTAGACTACAAGGACCAGTCTTATTGCTTTAAATATCAATAAAATATAGTGAGAAGTAGGATATAAGAATGATAATATAATGCTGAGATTTACGTCATTGTCATGTAATTTCTTTTAAGCTTTTCAATTTATATTTATGACCGATCACCTGGGTATACACATTGGCGCTACAGACAACATCAGTAACAAACAAACCATAAAACAGAAAATTTGTAGAGAATCTGTGACAAAATATTCGATAAGACAAGTCCAGTCCATTATTTGTTTTACCTTTAACTACGAAATGAAATTTCTCCTCATAGGATTATCATCTTCATCTTATTATTCTGTGACGATCTGCGCGATGTCATTGACCTCGATGCCACGTTGGGCAATTTGTACCCGAATTAATGTGATAAGCCAAAGGTTCTATTCCCTGATCGTTCGGTATTATTATTCTTAATTAATAATATATATATATATATATATATATATATATATATATATAGTAGGGCTGTTAGTTTAACCATACTATTATAGTAACAGATTTCTATAAACTACTATGAATAAAACCCAGAGACAGTACACTTCGTATTTTTTAAATTACATTTAGGAGACACGACGTCTTCATAATAAATTAATGTAAGGAAAATCCATTCTCTTGGCTTTTAAAAGACATTCAATAGCTTCAAATGAATCAACGAATTCGGGTCATTTTTAATTTTGTAAGAATTCAGTTGCATGATTTATATATTTTTTTATTGTGAATTAAAATAGAAAAATTAATTGATACTTATATATTTACTTAGTTAGATATGCAATAGTTATAATGTAACTTCATATATCGTGTGTATTTTGTTACAAGAATGTGCACAATATTTAACTGTAAAAAAGTATATACTTAATAATGGAGATATTAGTTAAATTTTACACATATTTTTCGTAAAATTTTGGAAATATTTATTAAAATATTTCTAAAACAATTTTCACCAAAATCGATCAAAATAATATAAATTAAATTAAACGTGTGACAGTCAAACGAATTCTAAGTTCAAATATTTTACGAAAAATAGCATTCCGAGAATAAATTCTCAGCTTCCATTTCCGTAAAAACAAATCCGCCGAGGCTGGATAGACTGTAATTACTTTTTATTTGGACACCGGCAAAATATTTGAGCGAAAAATGTTGACATGTCTACTAGTGATTGGCGAGAAAATTGAAATGCTCTGATATTTTAAAATAATATTCACTAGCTACTGAAATTTTCAACACGCTAGTAATATTTTACTATTATAATCCACTATACTAATTGTATTTTTTTTCATATTTAAATCTCGGGATATGCACTAAATGTAGATATAAAATCATTTGTTTAACAAACTACAAGATCTCAACAAGTAAACGCTTGTTAGTGAAATGCGAGATAAGCCTACAGTTGGCAACTGAGCGTTACATAAAGTCGGAACTGTAAACAATGAAACTGAATTACACTCTAATTCCATCTGGACTTAGCTTCATATTCTATATAGCTTCATACTATAATTCAATATTTGGTCTCAGTTTTGAATCAATATAATGTGCAACATAAAGATTAAAAAATATCCAATAGCATCAAATGAGAAAATAAAAACAGAACACGCTGAGCTAAACCTACTTAAAGCAAGTAAACCACAAAAAAGTAACATTATCTGGCTGTGTTGCTGAACAAAATGTAAAAAAAAGGGTAAAAAACAAATGGATTAGCCGCAGGGAGTCTGTCTCGCTGTTCCGTGTCAAAATCAGTTGGAAAACACAAAGGAAAAGTATTAAAAGAGGTAATGAAACTCCAGCTATGATATTGAGTTGTAAAAAAACTATATTGCTACTAAAATATACATATATTTATGAATATTATAGAAATATTAGAATATTTTTTAGTTTCCATGTATTACTTCAATTTAATAGAATAAAAATGTTAAATTCTAATTAAAATAAAACGCAAAATAAATATGGCAATGATACTCGTCATTACCAGTTTGTGGGTTACAAATGCATAACAAATATTTTCGCTGCGCTAATATTGTATAGAAAAATTGAAGTTTTTTATCCAAATTCTAATTGCACCAAAACCACGGCCATCCTAAACTGTAACCATATTTCAAGTCCTACAGATCCAGAACTTGAGTATTTAAACAAAATCACTTTTTGAAACTCATTAATCATTTTTACTTTGTATTTTATTGTATTTGTGTGCACAAAAATATAATATTTGATTCTTTTCCTAGCTATTTTCTTATTTTACAGTTTGAAATTAAGATATCGTAATAACTAATGTAAATTTGGAAACATCGAAATACAAACGTACATACTAACAAAAATATCTTCAGTAATAAATACGCCGTTTATATTATAATATACAATAATTATGCTAGTTACAATATCAAATTCCTTCCATTTTCCCACACAACACTATATTCTATTAACTGATCTATAAAAAATAATGTTTTAACAAAATTCTCATCTCATTTTTTGTCTTGGATAAATTAAAATGTATAAATACATTACCCCAAGAGCCAATTACAATATAAAAACGACAAAGTAAGTCTTTGAAGAGAATTAAGTGAAAATAAGTTTCTCTTGTCTAAAGACACGTAAAAGGCGAGGCTACACACGGTCACGTAGCGCGCGGAGCCGCGCCCGTGAGCCCGTGCGTGTCGTATCGCGGACATGTTTGGACATGTTCCATTTGATTCTGTTATTATTCTGCTACAGCTGTTTTGGATTTTGTCTTTCAAAGAAACTAATATTATCTATATACGTTTTGTAATAAGAAAATTTTCTTTGTATTAACTTGTGATTACATTTTTTACAAGTTTTTTACCTGCTATAGATTTTGTAACAAAATTATTCGTGTGTGGTTAATACATATTAAAGAAAACCATGTAACAATATTTATTTTATAACAAAGTACAATACATTTCAATATTTTAAAGTGGTGTTGTATTTATTGATAGATTTATTTGGAAAAGTCAAAATATACTCGACTAACATATTATATTTATATAATAATGAAATTATTGCAGATGAATATTGGTTAAGGCAAAAAAAAATATATAAAATCCTTCCCATTTATCCTGTGGTACTTTGTTGATAGCGATGACAAAAGATTTTATAAAATATGCCTTATTTCCATGTTTAAAACTCTCATTATATAGTTATTCTGAACAGATTCGTACATCTTACTTTATGTATGTGAAAATTTGACTTTCCTATTGTGTACGTGAAGCAAAGAAGCTATTTATGCTTGGATAGCTGTGTGTAGTAAAGAGCAGCCGGTTCAACTCGAAACCCGCGAGTGCTTGATCCAAGCTCTCTTTTTTAATTAATACCACTTCGAACACTACCCCGAAAGAATGCTTCAGTCATTAAAACTTTTAATGGCATTTGACTTCAGCCGAGAATGGAAACAAATTTTAGGTACGTCGGAGCTTTTAGTTTTTATAAAGAAATACTCTTTGAAATACTATTACTTTGAGGAACATTTTCATTTAAAATGTTTTAGAAGAATTTGGTGTAGCAAAAAAAATATTTTTTTTTCATTAAATTATAAAGCGGTATCTTTTTTGTTTATTTCAAAATTTATAATATATACTTACTAGATGATGTATTTCGAACGTATTGTCACTATTCAATACCAAATAACTGAACATTCTTTATTATTAACTCGACATATTTTCCTTATTCTGTCTCCAATATTTTTAGTCATGTTTCATCATCTCTTGCTATTCTTGCCTGAAATCTTGTTCGTATGTTGCTAAATGATATACGATAGGTTATGGAGTATGTTGATTTTAATCTCAATAGCCTAAATCTTACTTTTGGATCATGTAAGGAATAAAAATAGTTAATACTTACTGATATTCTTTGTAATAATAAAACAGCTTTTCTTTTTTTGTACACCAAAACTTCGTCACAAGTAAACCTGTCATTAAAAAAAAGAATAGAATAATTTATGTACAAATATCATATATTATTCTACTATGGGTTTTAAATGCAGATCATTATATGATAACATCATTTTTAATATCTTAAAAAGGCCTTTATAAATGTCTCAGATTTATCAATATTTTCTGATCATTAGCAACATGACATAGCATCATGATAAATAATTGTAATATATAATATATTCCTAAACATTAACCCACATTTCAATGGAAACGTAATTAATTAATGACTGTCTCTGACACTATCAATATAATAAGCATGTCACAAGTGTTCTCATTTGTGTAGCCGCCTTTAAATCGAAAACCAATTATGGGAAAAACTGAACATACATATAGCAGGCATTGTCCCAGTGTGGATGTGGACGAGAGCCGATCACGGATGTAAACACGAGACAGGAAATGCTATCAACCTTTAAATTATATTATTGCTGAATAGTTTATAAATGTATATGGGATGTTTGTTGCGTATTCCGACTTATGTTTTGCATATAAGAGAATTATTAATGAAGATAATAAATGGTCTCGTATAATAATATTTTATATTTATAATTACTGCAGTAATCCTTTAAACTAACTTGTTATTAATACAAGTGAAGATATTATACCTTTTACTGAAAATGCGGATGATTTAAGTTGAGCCACGTCCTTCGCATTCTCCCCTCCCCCCTCCACACGATGTAGATAACGACCCAAATCCTAGAAGTCGAGCTGTCATCAGTGCCCTTTTTAAAGGATTCCATTCCCGAGTCATTATAGGGCAACTTCAGTATTGATAATATTGATTGTTATTGAGCTGAGCGTAAGCGGAGCTCTTAACCGTTTGGGAGACCTCTTTTTGTGTTTAGTTGTCTCCAGAATGCGACGAGAGAATTATCTAAAAATTTTCTCATGTGTGTTTGAGCCGAACGCGGATGTTATAGCGGAAACAGATTGAAAAAATGTTTAGCCATTCAAAAGATATCAAGAAAAGAAGAAAGGAGAGGGACTCAGCTCAACACCCTCCGCGCACTTTTGGCGGATCCTAGTTTGTGTATGTATAGTTATAACCATTTCTCTATCACTTCTATATCTTAAATGAAATATACCTTTATTATTTTTTAATAATTGCCACAAAACAACATATCTAGTAAATCGTGATCCGTGTTTATAACGTTTAATTAACACGACTGACAGCGCGATGTGAGGCGACACATAGACGCCATACATTACGATATAACGAGCTGTTCTATGTACGATGACATGAGGCTTGATTTAAATGCACCTTTGACTTTTATGGAATGAAATAATGATATAATATATTTAGATTTAAGCTCAAACGGCTACAAAAAAGTAATTGAAAGAATGAAATTGTGTAACAGTTGCACCGCGAATATATACTAGCAAAACACCCTGGGTTTGACACGTGTCGCTTTAAGAATATTTATCTGAACCTGCCTCGTAAATTATTCTAACCGTTGGTTAAAGCCGAATACAAATACTTTATTTTATATTAGTACTCAGATATATATTACTTATACTACTAATACTTCAATAATTATTCTTTTATTTGAATGTACGTATATAGTATAAACGATTCAAGTCACAATCCTCTATTTTCAATATTTGTATAATATTTTCAAAAACCTAAATATCTTACATAATCATTGTTTTGACCGGAGCTTAAAGCTTTACAAAATGCGATTTTATTTTCCGCCAGCGAAAAAAGTACTCTTAACGAAGAGAATTAGAAATTTACATTGTAATGGCCTTTTTTGGGTGGAACGAGTAAAAAAGTTTTTTAAGTTCAAGTTGAGCGATGGCGAGAAAAGAGTTTCTACAATGAGATGAACAAGGTTTTTGTCGGTCGACTTTAGCACTGAATTATAACTAACGTTTGATCTAAAAGTTAAAATCTTTTTAACGTGTTTTTATAATTAATGTTTAATAAATGAATATAAAATAAAAACAGTTTTATTAAAATATATTTATTTGTGTTATTCTCTTTGAAATCGGTTATTTGAGTTTTCATCACATCAAGCATAACTCCAAAAATAAATTGGATAACCGCTTCAGAATTAATTGTTCACGAATCCGTAGCAGTGCATTAACTTAATTACTTAACAGCAAATTTTAACGATCACTTGATTGCATGCACTTACTGCGATTGCAATACACCTTCATATTACATATATAAAACTAACCGAAACTTCATTTACTTCATGTTCTAAGACTAGCTGGAGCCATGGCTTCGTTCGTGCGGAATATGTTTTTAGTAGTAAAAGTCGCCCACGTTACTTCTTATAACATCAGCTATCCGTCACAGAAACCTCTTTTAAAATCGGCCAAGCAGTTACAGAGATTAGTCGGAACAAAAAGACAGACAGATAGAAAAACATTTTTAAAATTGATTTTTATTTAAGTATCGCATATACTATCAGATATAAGTAAAATGCTATTAATTTGGAATAACAAACAGACACTTAAATTATATTTATATGTATAGATACAATCATTTGTTTGAACAATTATATTATTATGTCAAGTAGTGATTGTATTATAGAAGTCTAATTTTGCGTCTTCCTTTATAATTTTAAGCTGCTAAAAGAGAGAAAATTTTTATATAAAATATATAAGAATTAGGTATCAAATTGAAAAGCAGAAATTGTTTTCTGATAAATAGTCACTTAATCATGAGGTGTGATGTTATTAATAATATAGGTGTGATAAATATAATCATAAACAGTACGTACAAAAAGACAATCTCTTTGAATATTAGCAAGATTAATACACGATAGCGAATATATGAGCCGTGAATTGAGTCGGCCGACGATGAGTAATATACCACGCTCGATGGCCCGCAGATTATAGTCTATAAATTATTATGAAGCAATCAGTGTATGGCAAAAGTTTCAGGTACCTTTACTGGGTACGTGACGGGTACGATGCGGGCAACATTAAGAGTCGCTCGGTGGGTGTAGTATGGGTATGGGTGTAGTATATCGTAGCATTTTTACTTACGATTACTTTTGTGATAAATTTCTTGGTGATATAAATTTTATCTTAGAATCTCGTCCTTCACATACAAGAGACGATAAAATGGAAAGTATTGCTTTAATATTTTCAAGGGACCATAAATAATATTAACCATTTACACAGGCCGTGAATGCGTTGTATCGTGTAAAGTGTACGCCGGCGTGAGTTTCGTAGATTTATTGGTAATATAATTTTGATTGATCGACGTGAGAGAGCCGGATATAAGTTTAAACGAACACCGCTTCGATATCTTAGATAATATTAACAAATTCTATCATTCAACTTGTTGTTGACGAAAAAATTAAAATACAACATATCTGATACTGTAAAGGTGAAAAAATTTAATAAGAAAAAAAATATGTGTATATTTAACGCTCAATTGGTTGATAAAAAAATATAGAAAAAAATGGCCTTATTTTTTAATAATTATAGAAATAGTCGCCGTCCTTATCTGCTGATAAGGCAACATCATTTTTTTTAAAAACCGATCCTAATTCAAAACAAGTTAAACGTGAGAAGTCATTAAGAATCTCTAATGACCGCTTGATGCAAGTTAGCGGAACTAAGTGCGGAACTTAAAATACAAGTTCTAAGACAGCAGCTGCCAACTCACTAAGTGAGCGTGTGATGCTTTTAAGAATGTTTTATTAATTTGACTTGTTTGTGTACAAACACCTATTATATTTATGATATTATAAATAATATTATACAAAGAGAGAACGGATTTTGTTTGTAAATACAAACACTACCTCATATATAATTATGGTGGGGTAAACTCCGGAACAACTGCAACTATTTTATAATTTCATCATGTTTGGTCAAATTAAGCTTATTTTTTTTTAAATATAGAGTGAACCTCATGACTAATCACCTTTATAGGGACTGATGGAAAGCCCAATTTTCGAAAGACACCTTATAAATCTCCTTCCTGATAAATTATATATCATATAAGTATATACATAAAGTCAGGTTGTTTTTGGTGATGCGTACAGGACGCTGGCAGTGTGCCCGCATTGGGCGGAGCCGTGCTACATTCGTAGCAACCATTGGGACGGATCTCGCGTTCCCAACTGTAATCAAGAACATATCCAGGAGCGAGGAGGCTTGGAGTGCGATGCGCTCTTTCTGCGAGGATGTGATGTCGCAGAAAGAAGCGGTGGAGTACTTCAGGAATGAGGACGGAGACGCACTAGCGATGCACAGCAAAAGGTTTTGACTTTGATTTATTTTACTTTTTGAAGAACAAGAACCATATCATGAAAACTATTATATTACTAAACTATTGCAAAAAAAATCATATTTGTAAAATAGATATATGTGTATATTTTTATAAGTCCTTAGAGATAACAATTTCCAAAAGCTGGCAGTAGTTGGTAAACATTTTTAACTTTATAAATTTATAGCAATTAGAAATCAGCTCTGCCCACTTTCACTTAGTTTTAAAACATATTCAGACATACGCTCCTCTGATTTATTGCTGTGTAACAGGTTTTTTATTTAATTATTCGGAAACATGCAAATTAAATCATTTGTCACTAGATAAATTGTTCTACCTGATTAGCAAAAGTGAATTCATTATAAAAAAGTGACCTCATTGCAATAATAATAAGAAGTCATAAAAAGAAGAATGTTCTGCTATCCTTCTGATAATTGGTTACTTTATTGGGGCAGTTTACATTTTTAAAACATTATAATTTTTAAGCTCTTGATACACCGGATACTCCCAGTTGCTTAATTAAGAGAGAATTAAAAGTTTCAACAATTATAATCGGTAAATGGTATTATCTGACAAAATGTCTTTTTTAATTAAAAAATATTGTACCGTATTTTTAATATAAAAAAAATACGCTGGTTTATATTACAATCTTCGTCTTTCTTGAAATATTCAGAACTGTTACAATTTGTTATTTATATAAAGAGAGATTAATTTTATAGGAAAATGTTTCTTTAGGAGCTTGAGGATCTATATCTCTATTTATTATAGTTTTGAATTATTTGATATAATTTACATTGTATATTATATTAGTGGTGTAATTAATATTTATAAAACGCATTTCCCGATAATAAGATCTTTCATATTAATACTTATTTTAGTAATCAAAATATTTTATATTCAAGCTAGTTGTTGCTCACGACTCCGTCCACTTTGACTTAAAAAAGCATACGATTCCGATAAAATAACGAGATTAAAATAAAATATATTACTAGTACATAATTTAGATTTCGATAGACTAGATAATTTTTAAAACGGTTTAATTAGTTTTTGTGATTACCCAATACGTACAAACAAATCTTTTCTCATATATATATAACAGGCAAACGAACGTGTGGGGGTCACTGATGACAAGGGATAACCGCCACGCATGAACTCTTCAATAAATATCTAACATTGGGGATAACACGCAGCCTTGGGGTACACCAGCGTTCACGGACTTGGAGTCCGAGCAAAATTCGAGAACGACCTTTATGCTTCACCCACTGAGAAAGCTAGTGATCCACTTGCATAAACTCTCAGGAAGCCTATAGGAAGGAAGCTTTGAAGAGCTGTCTTCCCTTTTTCATCCATAGTCCATTTTGATTAAAAAAGAGTACCCAAGAGATCGGCTTTCTCTTTTACCTTGTGAGACAGAGTCATTCAACGTATGCAATGGCAGTAAGGATGGTTGACAAAATTTTCCCCGAGTGCAAAATGAGTGCAAATGCAAAGAACTTGTGCGTGCCCGGCGACTGCTTTGCCAGCTGATCCCCAATTTTGATGATATGTTTGAATTTTGCTTGCGCTTTCATATTTGGCGGTATTCGTTGATCTTCTGGATTCGTTTAATTGGCGCAACACAACCAAACAAATTTGGTTAATAAACGTCGATTTTCTGTGAGAGAGAATCTTTTCTTGTATTATTACAAATGATATTAACCAAGTATTAATTTCATTGATTACACTGTAGCAAGTAGTTTTTTGCAATTTAGCTACATTGTTATCCATGGTATTAGAACCTACTGCAACATTGCTTGGCTGTTAATTGATAAATCGTGGATTCAATCCTTTGTGGGGTAAAAAAATATATATTTTATATTTATCTGAGTCTGTTACAGAAAACGTGACAGAAAACTCAGGAAGAAACTTTTATGTGTATGAAGGAAAATCTGTATTTCATAACTGTGTCGATCCGTAGAGTCCTACAAGCTGTACATTTACTAGCTTTTGCCCGTGACTTTGTAGATTTTTTTTATTCCTTATGACACTTATTTAAAAATAGATAGAAATTCTGTGGTTTATTGTAAACAGTTATTACAGTAAACCACAATAGTTTGTGGGTGTTATTTACAAAATATATTAATTTAATCAAAATAAAATAAAATGTATGGAACATTTTTATAAACTACGATTTTTGATTTTCTTTCTTTCGAAAATATAAGTTTATGTAAGTGTGAAACTCGTGTACACGTGGCATACGAGTTGTATTTGTTGTAGTTTGTACTAAATATTGGTTTATTCTTTTGACTGACCTGTACTTCTATACAAATTTTCGTCCCCTATTTCAAACCCTTAATCTCCTTTTTACTCTTTAAAAGATAGCAATATTTATTTATTTCGTATCATGTGTCTAAATACAAAGTTTTATAGCTTTATCTTTGACACTGAGGAACTTCCATCCTCTATTATAACCAAAAAAATTCAAAAAAGCGTGTTAAAAGCGAATCTTTTCCAAAATGAGGTCTATCTCTGTAACAAATTGCACTACAATCTGTCTAGTGGTATAGATATGAAGGTGTAACACACAAACAGATTACTTTCGCATTTGTTATATTAGTAAAGTTTCATTCTGCGGTTCATGCTGCATAGAACCTTGAACATAACAAAAGATTACAAATATTCTTAAATATTCATAACGATTTTTTTATAAAGCTAATTACAGACTTGAACGTTTTCCATTTTTCTGTACTTTTGATTGGGTATTGGGAATATGGATCCGATTTAATTAACGGTGGTTGACGGCGGACCGTTCAATAAAATTGCTTTTAACGTTTCAATTCTTGAACATTTTTTTAGTTTGTTATTTTAGAATTTAGGTATTTTATTCTGATGCCTTTTTTAACGATCGTTAAGAGCAATTTTATAAAATCTTCATTGGGTTAAAATAGAAATGTATTTTAAGCTTAGTTGAAATCTTTACATAAACTTATGTCAAAAAGTTATATGGACGTTTTAGATCCGAAACAATGTTTATAATTATTATTTATCAAAACAAAACTGAATGGGTATAACAAATATAATTAATATTGATAATATTTTGATGTTATTACCAATTTGAAATCGAGCACTTTATTGTAAGTTACTGCTTTTTGAGAAGAGAAAGTTGAAAAGCGGTAAAAAGGTACTCAGAGGTTGGTTCACACTATATTCTTGCAATAACAGTACAAAATGCTCTTCTGTAAAAAACAGATATAATCTAGGGTCAGCTAGGCTCCTCTATTTACAGAGATAGAAGATATTAGGAAATACGACATTATAGACTCAAACAATAATTGTAATATAAATTTAAGATAATTTCATTACAGATTTGAAACAACATTTTACACAGTAGTTAGATAATTAACTAATATGTAAAATGCTATTATAACATATAATTAAAATGCCGAATAAACTATCTTCTATCTATAAAGTTATTTAAAATCATATAATAATAATTTTCAAACAACGCCAGGAATTTGTAAAAGATCACGTAGAGGGATGGCATCTGTTACATCTTAGAACTTGTATCTGATGTTCCGGATTTAGCAGTAGTTACTAACTTGCAAGTAGCAGACATTACACTACTTATTAAATCAACACTTTTATTCGAATTAAATCCATATTTATTTAAATAAAAGAAAAAGGAAGAAAAAGTTTTATCATGAAGAATATTATATTCTACTATCTCTTGAAATACCAAGAGAATCCTTGGACTGAAAGATATAAAGTTTCCCATTTTATATTTCAGCCTCGATCCCGAGTAGCGTCATCTGGTGAACTCGAGAACATTAACTCGGCTCCGTCACACCCGGGTCTCTGAGGCCCACAATTCATTGATAACATTTGATTTGACGTTATCTCCATGACGAGGGTTAGCACCAAATCGCTATAAACAATGGCCTCTGTAGACATTAGATGACTTTTTACCACATATTTCGAATCTGCGTATATCTCACTGTCATTATCGTGAAAAGAAGATAGTTTTGTGAGGCATATATCCTTTGGAGTATATATATTTAGCTGCCTGGAAAGGATTTCCAATATAATTAAAAATAACAGATTATATATATATATATATATATATATATATATATATATATATATATATATATATATATATATATATATATATATTCATTTTCGTTGCCTGAAATATTTAGGCTTCATTTCCGATTTATTGCGACGGTTCTTGTTGTTCCAAAATAGCTTTTAAGATGGACGCGAAGAAACAGTAATCACAATATAAAAAAAATATATCCAGCTGAGTTTGTTGTGTGGTTCTTCTCAGACCAGAACGCGCTTGGAACCCTCATAGCTTTAACATTAAGTTGGAAAGTACTTTTACAGAAGGACTTATTACGATAAATCTGGTATCGAAACAGGCCCTCCTGACACTTCCATTTTGACGTACACAAGTGATCACTGATAATGATTCAAAGTGGAAAAGATATAAATAAATAAACAAAAGCTACATTTTGAATCTAAATAAAAAAATATTATCCACATGAATTTTATTATAGCATTATTACTTACTCAATCCCAACGCTGATAAAAATACGTTTACCGCTGTAAGTAGCTAATAGTTCATCCTTGTGGAAATCGAAAATCATTTTCTATAAAAGCACTTAGTTAAATCGGGAATCGAATCCCATTTCGTGGGTTGTGTTAGTGTAACATTCGTTAGATTAAGCCTGCCCGGTAGCCTGTGATAGGAGTCCTCAGGGAGAGGAACGCTTGGTCCTTGTTGGGTGCAAGTCACGAGTTTGTAATTTACAAGAATATAATTTACATTATAACATATAGTATAGGTGTTAGAATAAATAATAGTTATATAAATGATTTGTATCAAGTAATTATTGTTCAGAGACATTAGAATATATTAAAAAGAGGATTTAGAACTGTGACATACATCAAGGGATTCGGTTTATTCAATATTAAATTATTACCCAACCTTATTTACAAATCTATCATCTTCTCCTTTTCTTCATCCCTCTTTCTCTCTCTCTCTCTCTCTCTCTCTTTCTTTCTCTCTCCCACTCATAGGCGATTCTTTTATTAGTTAAGGTTTTGTATGATTGGTATTTTTATAAATTCACACCTACTTTGAATTATAGCTTAAAAATATTAAAATATTTTATTTAAAACAACTTTATAATGTAAATATACTTTTAAATCTTTGGTACTTTTAGATACTTTGAATAATAACAATAATAATATAATTAAGAAGATTTCAGTTATAAATCTTTATGGGTGTGATGTATTAGCAAAGATTTATTAATAGAAATTGATAAATATATCTATCTTATATAGAATTATATTGATTATATCACTATAATACAGATAGATTTAATAAAATAAATTAAAACAATTTATTAAATTGAAAAATAAATAGAATATATCTCTGAATCTTGTAACTTGACACTGACTAAAACAAAATTGGACTCGCAATGATTGAATGCAGTTGTAAAAGCGAGTCCTCTGAAATATCCGGGACCTTTGTCTCAAATGTATTTATTGTAGCTGCAATAAGGAAAATAAACTTACATTTGAAATATTATTAAAAATGGTTGCAATTTAAATCTGTCTTCGGAATTGTTGTAACTCGTACTTGCATCTGTAACAGGAGGATTTCTATTAAGAATTTATCATAAATTTACAACAATAATATATAACAATATATTTTAAAAGATTATTTGTGTAACTTTGAACATAACTAAAAGAGAGAGAGAGAGAGAGAAAGAGAGAGAGAGTCAGTCAATCAGTCGTATAATACTTGGAATTATAAAAAAACTTTATAATAGTCATTAATTATTAAAATTGTAATCAAAATAAACAAATATAACATTTTTCAAATGCAACAATTAAAAACTTCGAACAGTCTACAAAAGTGTACAAAGAGATCGGAAAAAAGGTAATTCACTATTACCAATTCAAGAGCTGGAAGGAGTTCAAAGGAAATGCGAGGATTTTAATAAAGAGTAGCAGTAATCATTTTCCGCGGATTAGACGTCCATAGAGACAAAGCACAAAGGAGTTTATTTTAAAAACAGGAAAATAATCAATGGGAACTGTCCGGACACTGAAGGATTTTATACGTTTTATTGTTGAAGAAATTTTGTACTGTAATAGACACGCTACCAATAGTATAAACATAAAATAACATTCAATAAATATTAATTAAAGATTTCGTATTATCAACAAAAACTACATATAAAATATTATTTACATAATAAACCTATTTATAACCCTATTTAATGAGAGAGGAAATATCCAATTCATTATGAACCTAACGCACCTCCTTATTTTCAGCCCTTCAGTGCTTCATCACGGAGGATCCCAAACCCCTCGACGGCGTCATCTAAATTCAGTGAAGGAGGCAAAGATGTCAACCTCCATACCTTCAATTTGAGAGCTCTTCTAAATTACAAAGGTCCTCACATAAATTGTTCCAATATTCCAAACGCCACCGGCATGTTAAACTTAAGCAGGCCCCATCTTTCAGTTACGTGAAAAGAAATATAATATTTCATTGATTTTGATTACACGATTATCTTTTGATTTATTTAATATATAAATATTTGTATTCTAGATGTATAAGACAAGGATTCCTATCCGTGTAAGCCTGACCCAGTAAGGTAGTTCAGATGCGTCCCGATCGATGCGGAATGCCGAGGCGTGCGTATTTTTCATTAGCGGTGAATTCACAGAGAGAATGGAATGCGATATATAACAGCCTCTTTATGGTTTGAGGTACTCGTGTATTACAATCAAACAAATGCTTTCAATGTCGTCTCTGTTCTACTTGGGTCGTTATTCAGTTTTAAATGTTTTGCGTTTATTAAAATTATTAAAAAAATACAGAATAGGTTTCTAAAGAATATGCCGTTTGCATATTGAGCGAAGTGAGCCCAATGAAATGATTCATCGTTTCCCATTGACTTCAATGGGATATCAGTTTTTTTTACATTTAAAAAATATTTTTTTTTTACATTTTACAATTTTTTTCTTAAACCATCACCTAATGTGTGTTTTTTTGATTGCACAATTTCATAACTATCCGTCAAGTACTTTCGTGACAAAGAATGTGAAAAAGTCTCCAGAACAACGCTCCGCTCGTTACGCTCGCTTCGCTCAATAATTGATGACAATTAATTTTATTACGATAATGCATTATGTATTAATAAAATATAAATTTCGAACATTAATATATCAAAATAAATATAAAACGTAAAAGTAAAAAAAATATTAGTAAAACTAAGTATGTGTTAATAAATATATAATAAAAAAACATTAGCTCAAGATTTGAACTTGAGACTAGAAAATCATGCAGTCCCTCTACAAGTAACAAGTATTTCTATATGTGTTTTAGATTATAAAGATTTACAAATCTTATGACATTGACACGAACATTCTTTCTCTCCATCTGTAATTAACGTCTCTGGGAATTATGATAACTGCAATTATTTATGTAAAACCACACATATAATTAAAGTATACAAGAGAGCTGTTTATTTTATTATATATTTCACTATAATAACCACAACATAATATGGAATTAGTTAAAGCCGAATCCAACCAAACTCGATACTGATAACGGTCGTTCAGACAGATGGACAATACTGAGAGATATCGGCCGCTAAACCCACCACTATTTGCAATAATATTTATTTTGTTTTTATCAAATTATATTAAAAGTAAAAATATATACAAATATTATTAAAATATTAGATTTTAAAAATATTTTGTGTGTTTAAAACATGTAAAACTAACCAAAAACTATGAACAAGATACGACAATATACCTTTACATATACGATATATTTTAACAATATATTTCGTTCAAAAGGATTTATCTTATAATTCCATATACCAATGGTCACCCGAGCTATAGATCACGGATGACCAACTAACGATGGAGGCAGTGGTTTGTTTCCACACAAAGCCACGATTTATCGAGCTGTTCCGTAATTGATAGGGTTTACACCGTAACAGAATGTACCACTTGTACCCAACGCGGGCATTAAATCCAATGGCGTGATTTGTTATTTTTCGATTTTGACGGATTTGTATGACAGAATAGATGGTACCATCATTTTCCACGATGCTGCCAATATTGCCAACGGACATAAATAATAACGATTTCATGTTTCAGAATCAGATATTAATCAAATCATAAATATTCTAAATTCATCGTAAATTATTATAAAAATTATCATAAAAATATCCCATAATATATGGAGATATATTATGGGATATTTTTATGAAATAACACATTATCAGACTGTCTGTATAATTATTAACACTAAAACCTACCGACAATTCTTGTATACCTGTTCCTACCGCACGCGGTCAAATTGACCGGTAATTAAAAGTTATTTTATTATATAAAGCAGGTAATAATGGAAATAACTAAAAGTAAAGAGTGAAGAAAATATTATATGTATATTCTAAGAATTGTCATGTAGTTTGATAACGATATTATAACGTTTAAAAATGTGTAAGTTTAAGAACGGTCAATTTGACCGGTACTTGGTAGGTTTAGTGTTAATATGTTAATCTTAATAATTAATCCACTAAACTTCTTATAATCATTTCTTTATAAACCAACGCACAAGCTCGTAAGTTTCCAAGATATTATTGTGGTATCCTTAACTCTTGATTGGAAATATCTTTCGAAAGTGTGTTATGAATTATTCAAGAGCATTACGGCTTTGGAGTTGTAACAGACCGCCACTCATTACATTTTAGATATATACATTTTCTCAGTCTGTTTAATCTACAATAACTATTGTTTAATTTACTTTTAACTTATTTATTTTATCGATTATCATTAAATTATTGTACTTTATGTTTCCTGGTAGTAGAAACTATATGTTAATTCAAGTAGACCTTTACAAAGGTCTTATATCATGAGGCTAACAAACCATTATTACTCCTGAATTAATATTCACAACACTGGTGTAATTACGACTCGCACTGAGGAGGCAAAGGTGGCTACAAATCATGCGGAGTGACGTAATCATGGAGTAGAGTTATAGTACGGACTGGACAAGTGTGCAGATGAGATATCTACCTTACTGAACTACATGGTTACTGGTGTAATTTGACTTAGTTTATTACATAAATCTTCAATTTATATTTACTGCACGGCTGTAAATGTACTATACTCTTGTAGTTATGTAAAGACTTACAATTGTTAGTTCAACACTAAACCTATCAAGTACCGGTCAAATTGACCGTTCTTAAACTTTTGTAAAACTTACACATCTTTGAACGTTATAATATCGTTATCAAACTACATGACATTTCTTAGAATATGCATATAATATTTTCTTCACTTTACTTTTAGTTATTTCCATTATTACTTGCGATATATAATAAAATAACTTTTAATTACCGGTCAATTTGACGGCTTGCGGTAGGAACAGGTATACAAGAATTGTCGGTAGGTTTAGTGTTAATAATATATATAACATTTCTTATTTTAGCTGAAAAGCTGTTAATATTTACCGTTTTTACAAAATTTGATGATATAATAGGTTAAAAATCTTTTTAATTTATTTGATAAACTTAAGTTTAGCAACATTTTGTAACAAAATTCGAGTTGCGAACAAATAAGACTGCGGGTTTCGCAAATGGATCAGCGTCTTAAATCAGACATGCTCTAAATTTAAATAGACTTGGAAACTCATCGTGTGCCAAATGAGGCATAAGCCACCCAAGTTTTACACAAGTTTTGTTTTGCAAAAGAGTTTTCGAGTATCGAGGGGCGAACGATAAAAGAATTAGGTACACTCGGGTAGATATGGCGTCGATTCTTGTAAGTATGCAAGTTATGAAACTTTGTTATATAAATTATACCGAGCACTTAATAGCATGGATGTTTTACGTTGACCCAACAAACACTTTGTGAACTTACAATTTGTATACTTTTAACTACATTTCATGGGTTTTTTAATTAAAATTTTGTATATAAAAATACTTTACATATTTTAAGTATTTTATATACATAAACGTCTATTTAATCTTTTACAAATAAATAGAATAACATACAATTATTTAGATCCAAGAAAACCTTTCCATTCTTGCAAAAACGGGCTTAAGCTAACAGTTATATTTCCTAAATCTACAACAAGGCAAAAGGGGCAAAGAATCGAACGGGATTTCCATGAAAGCCTTATTGGATGTACGAAGACTGGCATCAAACTTGGCTAATAGAGCCTGTAGATAGGGCGCGGTGCAAAATTGAATACGTCCCGGACCAATCTCCGCGATAGATGCGAGCTTGGGGTCCAAGGTGTGAGCGACAGTTACTTTTAGACTAAATTAAATTAAAAACAATAAATAGTTAACGTTAACCGTTAACATTTTGTTATTATCTACTCTATTAAGATTAAGATTGTATTTCATTTATTTAGCATTGTTTATATTCATTTGAAAATAATAATCGAAATAAATTTCGATCTCACAATAAATTCATTTGGAGTAGTAGAGTAGTCTTGTCAAAATAACCACTACTTAAAGCTGTTTCTTTACTTTGGTTTCATTTAAATACCTTATTATATAAGTTAAAAAAAACACGTAGGGGTGGCAAAAAGGGGTCAAAAGGGGATGTTTTCTTCGGGTAACCCCATTTACTTGTATTGTCACCGGAGCCGAACATGTGCTCTAATTTTCATCGAAATTCATTGAGTCTGAGTATTAAAATTTCGCGTTACAAGATTTGATCCGATACATGTCAAGTTAAATAAAAGCATTTAAAAAACTGATAATGATTTTCATTCGCTGTAATTAAAATATATTGTTAAACCCAAAGCGCTCATGACTTATAAGTACGAATAAGTGTAAACTATTACAGCGCACCGTGTATTGAAGCCAGATTGTAAATACGGACCCGATAATTCGGGGTAGGATTTTTTTGCGTTTGCGACAACCATTATTGTAATCAAATTAGTTATATTGTATGTGATAAGCTAACATAATTAGTACGATTATCTATTAAATTGATTTATATAATCCGATGTATGCAAATATTCAATTTGATTTATTTATAATTATTAATTTGATAGTTTTTTCTCTTCTTTATCAAATCACGGCAAATATGTATATAGAATCTTCATTTATTATACACTAAAATTTACCTTATTACTAAAATCAGTACAGTAATTTTTAAGAATAAAGATATTTCTAGGAGTTTAGTTTATTGGTAATAATTCATTTAGCATCATTACAACCCGACAACCAGTCATATATTTCTTATATATTTTTTTGGTTTCCCGTAGTTGGTTAAATATTTCGGTGGACAATAACGTCAATAAACTGTCTTTCAGAAAAGTTTTGAGTGAGGTTCCCTTCGGTTCGGTTCGAGTTTGGAACCTCATACATATTACATCGATATATTTTAAGTCAGTAACACGAAAACTAGCTCCATTGTTATACGACACTTAGCACTGTAAGTGACAACTATTGTTGTATTTACATTGAAGAAGTATAATTCACAAATGATTAACATATTTTACTTTAGAAATAGAATTTACGTTAATAATCTAATCTAGATATGGCTGTATTATTGCTTTGAACGGCGGCGCCAATGTATTTGCTGGGAGCGATGCGTGGGGAGACACGCTGCGAGTGACGTCACGTTTAATTACTAGTGAATAATTTGATCTATTCGTATGATATATGACTTCCTTTTTATTTCTAAATATTTTCCTTTCAATGGAAATATCACATCCCAAACAACAAAATTATATATAACAAAGTTCAAACAATAACATAACATACATTCGTGAACTAAAATGAATTTCTACATTCGATACATTTAATTCCTAAAGAATCGACAAAACATATATTTCACAGAAGTTTTTACGAAACTTCCATTCGAGTTTCAAATTCCTTTGACACGTGCCCACTTTGGGTAACTAAGTTGGACAAGTTTATTGAGTGTTCAGTCACATACTTCCTCAACCCGGACTCACAGCCACTGCCTGGCTGGCGGTTAACATTTCTTATTGGTTCTACCTTTTATATTCTCTTTTAAAGTCACCAAAAACAAATATTGTAATGAATGTAGTTTCAATTTCATATCTGATAATCAAATCAGTTTTTATGTTTATAATTTTGTTACATTATTTATTCCTCTAATTTAGTAAATGCTTATTACTATAATTGTATTATATGCCTATATTGACAATAAATATTTTGCTATTTATTCTGTCGTTTCTTCGGTTGGTACCACCACCAATTCAGGTAGTTTTATAGTAAAATAAAGCCTTATAAATAAAAATTGTATCATTTTAAGATTCACACGTAGAACTTAACTCCCAAGTTCGTATGTAAGGTAATATTTTATGTTACAGTAGTTTATGTTCTTAAGTTTATAACGTTTTAAGTTTTGCGATAATTTCTTGTTTCTGTTCATTTCACTAGTTTATACTTGTAACTTCGTCTTCAAAACATTTGCTAGCATATTCCTGGTTTGACCTCTAGGTATATTTTTATTTGGGACTAATTGTTCAACATTCAGATATTTAATAACAACTGAATAACTTTAACATATGACATTTCTATTGAAACCAATCAACTCTTAAACATTGTTATATTTATACCTAGTGTCGTCAAACATAGGATCAACACAGCGTATATTAAACGGCGGCAAGTCACGGAAACAATATTCGACTCCAGTTTTGCCCTTACACTGAAAGAGAAAAATTATAAAATTGTAATACGACCATTGTTGTATGGATCGGAATGCAAGGCTACTGAAGATATAGATAAAAGGCGAGAGTATGAGATGCGTGGCGAGAATGAGTAAGTAAGAAAATAGAAGTTTGCAAGTAAGATAAGAAAGATGTAAAATAAAGATTTGTCATTATAATATAGGGGTAACGAAGAGCATGTAGAGAGTATAGTTTTAAGTTAAGTGTTAAAAGTGGGCTACCAAAGAAGACATAGATGAAGTACGTGAAAAATTATATGGCAAAGAAATACACTCCAATGAGTTGATTTTTTTACACTAGAAGGATACGGAATGAATTGACACATTGTGCAAACCCCAAATAATTGGACAAGGGCACACAGATGATGTACCACTTTAGTAGCGCTGTAAGTGTACATATTAATAACAATGATGTAGTCACAGGTTCGACCCTAGTCAAGACAAAATTTATGTAAAATAAGGGAATACTTATTTTTGACCTAATCATGTAGAAGTAACTCTCATATATGTACAAAAAACTTTTTGTATCAATATTAATTGTACATTGTGGTTAGATGATATAGATCATATCAGTCCTTTTAATATCATAAAAAACAAAAATTGTCTACGTGCATTTTATTCTATAATCACTTTTATGTTTATTGTTGAAAGTATAAAATAATAAATGGAAGGTATTAATATAAATTAAAGTAACAAATGAAACAGATAAACAATCGACAAACAGTATACATCACAATTAAAAGAATTACCCAATAAATCGGCAATCGCCTCGCAAATCTGCGTCGTGCACTTGAAATACTTTTTATTTCACCTAAACACGATATACGGTAATACGTGCAGGTCGAATTTAGGTAGGCTTGCCAACAAGTTTCGTTATAAATCGCAGTGAGTGGCCCGCCTAGATAGCTAGGCAGAAATTTTGGCAACGTCTACCCAATAACGATCAGTAGACATCAGACAGTCCTAAACAATGCAATCTCATCTGCGACATTCATACGACATATATAATATATAATTCAATTTTTTAATATCAGGTGCCATCAGTACCTTGGTTATATATTGTTAGTTTTCAGAGCATAAATTTGAAATATAATAATATCGAAATTTGACTAAAAGAGATACTATATATTAAAAGTGACTATAAATTTTTTAACCAACTTTATCACGAAGGAGGTTATTACATAGACAAGTAACTATGTCATATTTTTGAAATTCAAAACTATTGTTATGTATTTGTGTGGGTGTTCTTAGCGTATCTACAACATGCTACATACTATATATACATATATATTACACTTGTACGTATTTTTGTCTTTCCACATTTATTTTCATAAGTTAAAGAGTTTTATCAAACAACATCAAAATTGGTTCAGTTCAGTCAAATCGGAATATTAATTATATATTATTTAGATAAATAAAATATATAAATATAAAATGTAATAATTGACTTGTACATGTGTCATATATACTCGTAAGTCTGTCTTGTCGCTCGTCTGTCTTCACCATAAGAGGTTGGAGCGAAACAATGTCGTAAGAGTGGCTACAAGTTACGGATCGCGGTTTAAATCCAACTTGATTTCGGAATTTAATTTACTGGCATTGCCTTCTGTCTTGTTTATTTGATAGACCAAAGAATTTTAACTAAAAGAAAACTGGTTTCCTTTTCCCAATGCAACTACATTGTTCTTTGTTATCCAATTTGTCTTTTGGCAATTTTTCATATCATAAAATGTTTTATATTCGGTATCGGTATTATCTAATATTAATACTGGGAATAGAATGATTATTTGTCAAAAAAATATTAATATATTGTCAACAATATCTTTGAGCATTTTAATTATATTAAATTTATATATATTTCTTTTAAATTTCTATATAATCTTAAGATTAGGGATATAGTCTCTCAAAAATAATTCTAAACTAATATATTTCATGTGATATCAGTTATTTAGAATACATTTAATTTGAGTGCCTGTCATCTATTAGTATGTGTATGTGTCTAATACTAGGATTGTTATCTCTATAGATAAAAAAAGAGTTTGCTAAAGGATTTGATTCTTCTTATTACTTTCAGGTACTGGACCGTATGAATTTGATCATTTCGTCGATCGTTTGTATGTGTATGTACTTTCAATTAATAAGCCAATAACATCCATTTATTGTCACATACATAAAATAAATCAAAATAAAAATATCATATACAACAAAAACAAAATCTAAATCACTGGCACACCAAATCAATGACAACTAACAAAAAAGGGGAATCAACTATGTCCTAATCTTTTTTTCTATATATACTTTTACTTTCTAGATATACTTTTATACTATATGTTACTAAACAAACAGTTATAATTTTTGGTTACTTTGATAACATACCAAATAATTTAATTAAAATCCTTCTTAAAAATACAATTACAAAATCACGTATCGTCCAAGCGCGTCCGTCCTCCGGAGAGCTAATATAAACAGCGCCCACAAATTAGAAAACTGTTTGTTTTGCCAAAAAAAAACAAGTTTCCAGTCACGAATTCAGAAGAGGCGAATGTGTAAAAGGTTTAATATTGGTTAGAAATAAGATTTATGGGATGTTCTGTTTTAAATGTATATAAACGACCGCTCTGAATAATAATTACAAATTGCTAAATGGTGTGTCTATTTTGTTTAATATTGTATTTGATAATAAAAGAATAACTTCAAACGAAAAATTATAAGATTATATGTAAGTAATTAAGAATTTATATCCTTTTGTATCTATATATATATACATATATATATATATATATATATATATATATATATATATAAAATTTAAGTGTATGTTTGTCATTCCAATGTAACAAATTTTCACTAAATTAGCACATGGAAATACGAAAGTATGTACGGTAGTTACATACAAAATCAATTTTAAGGTTTTTGTGTCTGTTTGTGTTTTATTTTAACAGGACTTTCACTGGCAAATAGCTAATGTTATAAGAAGTAACTTGGCTACTTTTATTTAAAAAAACATATTCCGTGCGACCGAAGCCATGGGGACAACTAGTATCATATAAAATCAATAATTGAGGTTAATCTTATTTATTTATTATATATATATTGAAGTTGTCTTTAATTTTCTATTACCAATACGTTTTTTAGTATTGAAAAGTTTATAAGTAAAGCATTGAAAGATTAAGTCGCGCTGCACAATCGCCAGAAGAGGTGGAGTGCTTCCGAGCAGACCATTAGGGGCGAAGTCATTCAACCATCATGAATAATTCCTGATTCTAACCTTAGACGTTCATTTAAACCGCATTTCTACTGGGGAATAATATGTGATAGGATTTTGGATTTAAGGCATTATTTTTAATACTCTCCGCTGAACCCCTTTAAAATGTTTTTGATTTTAAAGATTTAAGTTAAATTATTATTGAATTTAAATTTATTAAAACTATTTGGATCTTTTAAAAATTATCTCTTAGATAATGACGATTATCATTTTGAAATAAAATATCATTAAGAGTTAGTCTCAAGAACAAAGTTATAATTAGACATGGGATTTTTTAAATCCTCTGTGGTTTGTGGTTCAAAGAACTTCAAATGTTTATTCTTAGTTCAAACATCAAACTAACAGAAAGACTGTCTTTTATAACCTTTTACTGTCTTCTATCTATATCTTTTATCTTTTGTTCTCAAATGTTTTTTTTTATATTTATCTCTGTTGGTAGCCTACACTGAAGAAGTCACTCCACCTCTACAGATATCTCTTAAAATCTTTATTTAATAAATGTAAAAACAATAATTAAGTATAAAATGTTATTTAATTAAAAAATAAAGCACGCTGTGTAAGCATTTCAATATGTAATCCGGCTTGAATAATACGTGGAGGTGGTCGCGTCCCGAGACGGCGTTTAGGATTTCTTGGCACCGGCTTTTACCAGATGTGGATAAAATGTATAAAAATATTTAACATCGATTGCATTAAACTTTAAAATACTACTAACATAGAAATAAACAAATACTATCATTAAGTAAAAGCTTTGTACATATAAAACATAACATATCAAATTAATTAACAGTTCAATTACAGTATTATTGTATAATGCTTAGTATATGCTTAGTACATGCTTAGTACAGTTGAATTACAGCTTAGTACATGCTTAGTACAGTTGAATTACAGCTTAGTACATGCTTAGTACAGTTGAATTACAGCTTAGTACCTGCTTAGTACAGTTGAATTACAGCATTATTATATAATGCTTACATTATCTACTGAAAAGGTCTAGACCCAGTTCTTTTTACGTTATTTCAAGACATTATTCTTATCACTTACGTTTATTGTCGACCTTTCATACAAAAAGCTCCGTTATGTGGTCTTTTATTACACAAAATAGTCACAAGGTGTTGATTATATGAAGGTATTCTACAATATAAGTATATTCGACATGCGATTTTTTTTCTTTTAGTTCTCGAAAAACTGAATTTTTTATATAATTTGGAGCGAGCACTGAATAACTCAATAGTTCTTTTACACGAAACCGTAAAGAAAAGCCTACGAAAACCTTCAGCGTTCAGAATTTATCTCTATAACTATAAATACCGTTATACGGGTGGATATATTTTTATATATTTTATAACAGCACAAAGGGAACAAAGAATATAACATAGATGACTTCATATATATATATATATATATATTATTTAATAGGCAATACAATTTTTATATACAAATACAAAAAAACACCACATTTATGTTTGTATATTCAATTAAAATATGTAACATTCCGAAAACTTAATATTTCAAACGTCATAAAAAAATGTTAATATTTAATTTTATTATTTTTTCCTTCTAAAATTATATTATTTGTTTATTTTATTATTATAATTTTTCAAATGAGGAAATTGATTCAAAATACGTTTTATATTATACATTTTATATAAACAATATATAATTTAAGAATTCCAAGACATGTAAGTTGATAATGAATTTAAAACAACACAAACCATCGGAAAATACCAGGAGAAGATTGTTTCGGGCTCCGGCTTACTTGGCTTCCGACGACCTGGAATGTTTGAGATATTAACCTCCTATCACTTGGTACAAGATTCATATATAATATTACTATATATTATTATCAAATTAATTTGGTGTCTTCTCCTTATATTGCAAATGAGTGTAAGAATAACTTACATATATAAATGTTGAATAATAATTGTAAACAAAAAATATATATATTTTTTTAATTAACTTCCAAGATTTATTTTTTAACAATTGCAGATTTGATTGAGTTACTTTTGAGTTTCAATCGATTGAATGTAACCTTTACTGAAACTTGAAAATTTGGAACAAGAAATAGGTTTTTTTCCATCACATAACGCAAGGAAGTCATTCGTATAAAAACTAATATTAAAATCGCTATCTCTTATAAATTATGCCATTTATTGAAGCGTAAGTAATTCCATAACTAACGCTGATCACCAAGCACTCGCCAAGCACTCACCAAGCACTCTATTAAGCTTTATATTAAATTCATACCTCAATTTCAAATTTTATATACCATTAATATATCCGATAAATTCATTATAGGTTTAATGATCTTATTCATCAATGGATCTCTAAAGCTTTTTCTAATATTCATATTATTTTTATAAAATTTAATTAGAAGTATTGATAATAGTTCGTGGTTCAATTATTTCTATTTTGAACCATATATTTAAATTATTTGATTAAATTTTATTTGATACCTACCTACAACGAATGAATAAAAAAATATATCGAAACATTTTTTGCAAATATATCTATTAAGATTTTAGCTATTAAGCTAAAATCTTATTAAAATGAAAATGTATTTGAGAATCTACTTTGTAACAAAAAAGTGCCAGACCTTTTATTACTATCATTTATTACTTTTGTCATACAAATACTTTTAGCACACCAGTTTGTCGTCAGTTTGAAGTCAAATATTAATACACATTTATAGAACATTTAATTTAAATTTTATATGAATATGAATGAAGGTATTTTGAAATATTTGTGATAAATGTGTGAACAAGGATTGAAAGAATGCACAACAAACGCAATAACTCAAAACGAGGCGTGCAGTATCGATTCGAGTGACAAATGCATACTTTATGGCCCGAACAGATGTAAGGTATAAACTACTCTGAGTTATGGTGTTTCTTTGTGTTGAAATATGCATGCATGCATGCCTCACTCAAGTGCAATTTTTCATACAAATACCAGGACAAATGTTGAATTTCGTCTGCGACTTTGTTTAAGAGGTCACAATTGGTATACAAAAGAATAACCCGTACGTTCTGCTTCTTCTTAGAAATTCTTTTTAGAATTTTTACTTTACTGAGTTGGATGAATATTTCGTTGCAGGAATTGAACCTGGGACTCGCAACATTAAGTTAAACCTAGTATTACATATTCAGTTAATGTTTAAGAATATTTAAATAGAAGCAAAATAGTAACAGTCAAAATTATTTATATTTATTAGTTAAAGTTAGCGCAAGGCTTATCCATTTTTATTCCATTACATTTTATATAATCTAATTCATATTAATATCATTATCATACTTTACGTTCTAATGACATTATCAAGAATAGGTACGTCGAAAACAAAATAAGTTATTAAGTTGATAAATGATTGGCCCATTCCGTATCCAGTTCTGTGAAGCGATGGACCACTGCCAACCGTTACATTATGACTCATGAAGGCTTTCGTCATGTACGTGACTCACTTTATGACATGTTTTATAGGAATTTCGTGAATTTTCATGTCCTTTATATCCCATGGACTTTTCATTGTTTAATAGTCTACATAACTGCTTTATATGTTACTATTTTTATATATTATAAACTAAAAGTAAAACAACTGGTGTATATTGTCGTATAGATCATGTCAGAGTGAAATAATAGCAAGAATTCTAGCTGTATTTTCTCTTCGTTCTTATATGTATGGTTTCATTGAGAAACTTCAATAAATAAATGCCTTCACAGATTAAATATTTAAATAAATAACTAAGAAATATATAAAAATAGTTCTGAATATTATATATTAAAGATTTCTGTCTGTATTTCATACCAAATCGGTATTCCATCACCACGATATTCGTCTGTCTCCATCAGGAAACGGAGACGCCATTTGCATTTTATTAAATTCAAAATTTTATTTTATTCGCGAGCAGACTTCGTGGTCGCAGACATTCCATACAGCCTGTGGAACCTCACTTTAAACAAAACCTTACAATTAAAGCATAAATAGAAACCGACTTTTTATTTAAAGAAAAAACGTACTTCACAAATTTATTCTGTGGTTTCTAACTACGAAGTGATTTTAATTTTGGTAACGTTATTTTAATTAGAAAAGCGTTTTTTTAACTCGCTATTATTTGAATATTAAAATAGTACTTTTTTTAGTTTCATTTATAATATTAGTTAATTTTATTACAATATACTAATGATTAAAGACCCTCAAGCCCAACCAAAGCAGCTACCAACGAAATTTGAATATTGTAATTTAAGAATTGATTTCTTAAAGGTAAATGATTTATAGGTAAGAATTAAAGTTAATCTAATTTTCTTGTAAAAGCAAGCGACTCCATTAGTCAAGACTCGTTTAAAGTCGTCTTATGGCCAAAACAAATCATGAATCACTGCCAAAAATTCAGTGACGCGCCGTTCAGAGAGTTACTACTCTATTTACTATATTATAATATTTTCTTTATTACATTATAGGTATAAGAACATTTAATCTAATATTATTTAAAAAAAATCGTTTTAACGAGCTATTAATAATAATATAATTATTTAAATTAATTGAAAATACAAATAATGTTTAGAACTAGGCACATAGATTAACTTGAAAATCCGCCATTTTAAAAATATTTTTTTATATATATGTGTTGTATAAAAGACAATATTTCTTCGGATGTGAGTGAAGCCGCAGCTTAAGACTAATAATTAATAATTGATTGATAAATGATAATTCACATCCTATTAAATAGATGAATACTCACTCCCAATGGTTCTTATTTGCTTGTTATTTTTAAGTAATAAGTATAAACCTAAATTTATCATCAGCTAATGATTCGGAGCGTTAAGGTTAATAATAATAATTAATAAAATAATTAGAATCATATTTATTGAGTTTTAATTTAATGTACTACATTTTTCTCTTAGATCTTAGATTTAACACTAAACCTACCGACAATTCTTATATACCTGTTCCTACCGCACGCCGTCAAATTGACCGGTAATTAAAAGTTATTTTATTATATAACGCAGGTAATAATGGAAATAAATAAAAGTAAAGAGTGTAGAAAATATTATATGCATATTCTAAGAGTTGTGATGTAGTTTGATAACGATATTATAACGTTTTAAAGTGTGTAAGTTTTACAAAAGTTTAAGAACTGTCAATTTGACCGGTACTTGGTAGGTTTAGTGTTAAGGAGCGATACAATTAAGTTAACATATTTTATTATTATCTAAAATAATTGAAACTAATAAAATTCAAACTATTTTTTTTGTTTATATTTGTATGCAATAAATTAATTTTAGAATTATATTCCGAAACTAGTATGTTAACGGTTGGTCGAATATTAGAGTAATATATATACGCAGACTATCTATGTGTCCTGAGGGTACACCTAATTATTAAGTTTGTTACATAAATCTGGTTTAACCCAATTAATCTCCAAATACAAGGCTAATAGATTTAAATTACATAAACACTGTAATCTAAAGTGAATTATGTTGTATTAAATTGTTGTATGTATTTAATTACTAGGGGCGCCAACAAACCCTCAATTTCGACTCGTTGCGCTCGCGCAATCTCGGGTGCCGTTTGCATATTGAGCGAAGCGAGCCCAGTGTATTGACTCATCGTTTCCCATTGACTTCAATGGGATATCAGGTTTTTGATATGATATTAGAAAAAAAAAAAATTTTTTTAAAAACATTTTTCAATTGTTTTTTAAAAAACCTTCACCTAATGTGTGACAAAGAATGTAAAAAGTCTCCAGTAAAACGCACCGCTCACTTCGTTCGCTTCGCTCAATTAAAATATTGTAACAAGGACAAATCTCCTTTAATAAGATGTTTTTTTTTTATTCAGCTATTTTATTTATTTATTTTTCTCATCTTTTATCCCTATAAGTGTAATATTTAAAAGGTAAATGTGTATATAGGATGCAATGAAAAAGCACAAGTACACGAACGCCTTTCAGAGAAATATCTTCTAAATTTCGGTTCAGAAACCCTCAGGGAACAGACTGCTATAACGTCAAGTGAAATCTTGTAACGTAAAAGGCTTGAATGGCAGCTCTTGAAGCGCTTTTAAAACCTGGGTAAGAAAATATTAGGTTTAAACACACTTCACTACCTAACCTTCTTTCTATTCAATTGTATTTTATTAAATGATATAAAATGAAATGCAATTATGAATTGTATGAATTATCATTAATGGATGCCATTGGATCAGATAATTTAAATAAAATAACTATTGATAATTATCATATAATAATTTACCGCGAAAATGTTTGTTAATCACCGCAGTGATTTAGCAGCGCGTTATTATAAATTGATATAACTTGAATATTTTAACGTTTTCAAGTGCTTTTAAATAATCGAAATCAACGTTTAGTATTTATGGTAATACATACTCAAATTACACATTTAAATCTATATCTATATCTATAGTTGGCGTAGCTAGATATGTTGAATAGAAGTCTAATCTAAGTTAGAAAGAAATATTTTGAAAGTACCTGCGTTAATTTCTATATTAAATATGGATCTGAAGAAATCAATATTTGCCTTTCAATGTACCTGTTCCAGGTTCGATTCCCGAATGTAGCTATGTTTTAGTCTATGTCTGGTCGGTGAAGGAAAAATTAAAGTATCCTGCTTGTATATGTAAAAAACTACATTAAATTCAATTATAAGAAGATATTACATAATTCTTATTTTATTTTGATAAATTAATTTTTCCTAATTACTCAAACATTGACTAACAAATACCATTTTGTTAAAATCGAATACAATTCAGTTTATGAGTAAAAAACACGATACACCGAACAAACGTGTCATATTTACAGCAATAATATTTCAGTTGAAATCGATGGCAATTTGGTTACAATCTTATTGTAATTTTGTCTGTATTGTCTTAAAACACGCACGATACTGCGGCATTGTAGACTATTTATTATACAAGCGATAGTTATTGTTATACGCCATTACTTGTACTGATATTTAAAATAAATAAAAACAGTTTATTTGAAGTGGTTTCAGTCAAAGGAGGCAATGCTCCTGATGGCAAGTGGTGCTGACAATCGACAGGCGAATTTATTCAACAACAAACACGTTGCCATTCTTGAGAAATTCAATTGAAAAATCAAAATCAAATTCTTTATTTAAAATTTTTACAAAAACATTTTTGAGCTGAGTGTAAGCGAAGTTCTTAACCGTTTGGGAGTTTTTTTTCGTGTTTAGTTGTCTCCAGAATGCGACGAGATAATTAGCTAAAAATGTTCTCATGTATGTTTGAGCCGAACGCGGTTGTTATAGCGAAAACAGATTGAAAAAATGTTTAGCCATTCAAAAGTTATCAAGCAAAGAAGAAAGGTGAGGGGCTCAGCTCAACACCCGCCGCGCACGGTTGACGGATCCTAGTTATTTATTCCTTGCCAAAGCTAAAGTTGGAAATTTATTTGCCACTGACCTAAGAATGACTGATGACCCATAGTCAACGAGGTCATTTTGAATGTATAAGTATCCATTAAAATTCTTAAAGTCAAGATGAAGGTCTAAGTTGACTTCAATTCAAAGTACATTGCACTTATTATGAGTGAGAATATAGTTTCTAAATTCCATGGAGAAAATTCTACAAGAAAATTCGTGGATTCTTTTAATTGTGTAATACTGTTTCTTGAATGTCATGTCTCTAGAAAATTTAGAATTTTATTCTCATTACTTTCCTTTTTTATTAAATTCAATGTACAAATATCATGGTTAATATGATCAAAGATTTAAATTTATAAACCAAAAAATATATCGTTATATTAATCAAATTACTCCTCATATTTTTATATTTCAACTTTCCTTAACAAAAGTTGAAATGCGGCTTAAAAATATGTAATTTAGTCTACAATACAAATATAAAATACATAAATTACTAGAAAGGGCTCATTGCAACCATTCAGTTAGATTATTACCAATATTTAACAGTCATACTAACGTTGAGACAGGGTCGTTACAATGTCGAGATATTTTCCAATACTTGTTTATGTGACACCCCTTTGATAGACTTTTACGAGACGGAATTACCATAGCCCTCGACTTTTATGTATAAAGTGTTGTTTTTATTGTATTCGCTGCTTTGTGGAATTCATAAAATACGAATAGATTTTGCGATGAAACAGAAAATGTATTAGTTTTTATATTTGATTGCAATCTTTTTTACTTTTTATATTGTGTTTTGAGATTATTTTCAAAAAATCAAGTGGATCCTGGATATGAACACAAGCTAACAGTGACAGTTTATAATAATATCTATATGAGTATATGAAAATGTTCATAATTAATAAAATAAAAATTAGAATTTAAAATAATTTTCTTACAACTAATGTCCATGTCATTTATTTGGTGATTGTATTTTGTTGGCGACGTGTATTACCTGTGACAAAATCTTGATACTAATCGTTAGGCCACTTGCCAGAACTGCATTATCAGGCGCCGACGGAAAATTGGAAAATATACTTACTACCTATTTATAAAACTTTGTATATACTACACAAATTAAAGACATGAAACTCGTTATGCATATTTAATATTTAGTTATTTAGCTTGGATTTATAAATAATATATAACAAAATGAACATGTTCAATTATTGAAGTACAACCACAAAGTTTTAATTAGCCGGATACGATTTAATTCTTTACACTCATAGTACAAAAAGAAAAAAAAATCGTTATTCATCGGACAACAAAAGGTCCATAATTGTTAGTAATTTTTACATAGAGCTTAATCTCTAGTGTTAGTACCCAATAACTAATAGTGACCTTGTAATGTCACACAAGTGCTCGATCAGCGGACAGTCCCCACTATCAACGATGTCCCTCAAGATATTGTTGCGACTGCCGCATACCCGCCTTAAAAGAGAGCTAGTTTTCTTACGAAGAATGGCCGGGAAACTGTCGGTAAAAGACTACTTCACTATTTGTCAAGTTTCAAATGAATTTCGGATGATAATACTAATTATTATAACACCGTTCTATCTGAAACTATCATATATACATCGTGATATACATGGACCCCAGGACAAATCGTCCGGATCCTAGAAGTACTACCAAACTAACCAAACCAGTGCTATTTAAAATAAAACCATAAAATGTAAAGCTATTCACGAAAAGCAGAGAGATGAAACCATGTGATGAGAATTGAATAATTATAAATGGTGATGATTAAAAGAGAAGAAAGAGGAAAATATGGATGAAGTGCCTAAAAATCTGAATATAAGACTAAAATTAAGTAATGCAGAAGATCGTGGAAGAAGTAGACATATTGCAGCAACTCCAAATGATTAGAATAATGATAACAAACAATTCGAAGTAAAAAATGCTAATAAATAATACATTATTGAACACGACAAAACAATATTCTTTAACACGTAAAGTTTAAGAACTCTCAAATAAATCAGTTGATCACATTTATCAAAGTATACACGAAGGTGTTACAGCTATAATGACGTCGCTCAAACCATAAACCACTCCTGAGCTGTACAACAAACAAATCAATATTATTACATGCCTAATTGAGTTATTTGTGTTTTTGTAACAATATTTCTACATACAATTTTAATTTTAGCATTTGAGAAAAATGCAAAATGCTTATATATTTTTAAAATAAATATATTTGCTTTCTTCTGACTCAAAGTATTTTCAATTTTATTTACTATCGGATTTTCAATTGACACATTCTTTTCACCTCCGACTTTCTCATTTATTCCTGGTCGCGAAATATCGATAAAGTGAAAAACCCACAATTTGAATATCTAAATTAGTAATCCCGAAGTTTTCTCATTATTCCTCACCTGCTAATTTTTTGCTCGCCTCCTCGGAAGCGCACACAGTAGACCAGATTTATACCTCAAAATTTTGCTAGCCCTTTCATTTAATCAAAACACAAATATATAATAATGTTTCTTGTTTTAAATAAAAAGAAATTTTAAAATAAAGTGACTAGGAGTTTTTTTTTATAAAATATCCATCAAAAACCCACCACTATATGAAACGAACAAAACCTCTATTCATAAAAAAAATGTTAAATCGCTTTAATTTTCTGTAGCGGCTAAAAGTCGCATGTGTGCGCTCTGTAATTCTTTTTGTAATTTATCGTCGACGCGTGACTGGGCGCTACTGAGAAGTGCACCGTAAGATGCAAAGCTATTAAGAATCCTTTGAGAGTTTTTTATATTGTGCCTACTTTTTAATTTGCTCACTACACTACTGGTTAATGCAATTTGTGGTATGTTTATGATGGTAATTATAAATTACATGTGCAATTACGATGTACTAGTGTTTATTGGCGACTTTGTCTGCTCAATTTTCTATCTTGATGGAAATCTTAAGCCAACATTTGTAGAAACTCACAAACTGAAATAAGAACATTTAATCTAATATTATTTAAACAAATTCGTTTTAAAGAGCTATTAATAATAATATAATTATTAAAATTAATTGAAAATACAAATAATGTTTAGAACTAGGCACATAGATTGACTTAAAAATCTTTTTTATATATATGTGTTGTATAAAAGACATTGTTTCTTCGAATGCGAGTGAAGCCGCGGCTTAAGGCTAGTTAATAATTTATATTCTAAAATAAATGATAATTCACATCCTATTAAATAGATGAATACTCACTCTTAATGTTACGTATTTGCTTGTTATTTTTAAGTACTAAGTATAAAACTAAATTTATCGTCAGTTAATGATTCGGAGCGTTAAGTTTAATAATAATAATTAATAAAGTAATTAGAATCATATATTGAGTTTTAATCCTATGTACTATGTAAGTTTTACAAAAGTTTAAGAACGGTCAATTTGACCGGTACTTGGTAGGTATAGTGTTAAGGAGTTTACAATTAAGTTAACATATTTTATTATTATCTAAAATAATTGAAACTAAAAAATTCAAAATATTTTTTTTGTTTATATTTGTATGCAATAAATTAATTTTACAGTTGAACGCGGGTAGTCATTGCGAACACGTGTATCTTTGCGCTCAGCTTATAATTTGTAATAAGGCGGTGAATTAATATATTACGAGTGATTGTAACGACGTACTAAGATATCTCCTGGTAACAGGAGACCCTATACGTGAATATGCTTTCTTCTTCAACGTTTTCAAGCCCTAAAATAAGACAACAAGTCCCAAATGCACAATCAGAAAACACAGTATCAAGTTACGCTAATGTGACGTCAGCAGCAAGTTTCCCCAAAAAAGATAAAGCTATTATACTTGACGCGATCGACGGAATAACACTCAGGGAGTACCTTGTTTCATTATCTTATTTAATACCTGCTACATCGATTCGGTTCATTTCACGTATTTCAAATGCACGTGTATGTATTTATCTAGACACAAAGAGAACTGCTGATAGCTTAATAGAAGGAAAAAAGTCAATCACAATAAAGAGTAATACCCTGGAAATTAAACCCTTAATTTCGAGGAATAAGAGAATTGTGCTTTCAAATGTTTGTCCTGTTATACCTCACTCCGTAATTGAACAAAAATTTGATGAATTAAATATCAAAATAATGTCACCAATATCGTTCCTGAAGATAGGAGTGACAGAGCCAGCATTCTCACATATATTAAGCTTTAGAAGACAACTTTATATTACCCCAGAAGATGAAAAAAGGTTACCAGAATCAATACAACTAATGTTTGAGGGCACAAATTACTGGATATATATATCTAACGACACATTAAAATGCTTTTCTTGCAACAGTATTGGTCATATGGCAAAAAATTGTACACAAAATACTTCAGACCCCTCACCTTACATTCAAGATACACAAGCAATGGAAGAAATTAACAAAATTTTCAATAGAAATGATGATTTAGTGCCGGATACAATACCAACTTCCTTACCCTCATCTACTCAAGAGACCCCACAAGTATTACATGTAAGCAAAGGAATTAAACGAATTCACTCACCAGGCAACAGTGAAGCGTCAAAACCAGAATTTACAGAATCTCAATGTGTACGAAATAACGACTCAGAAATATTAGATACAGAAACAGATGAAACGGGAAGTATGATATCATTAGAAGAGGAACAAGTTAAGCTAAAGACAAAGAAAAAGTTAAAAAAAACGTCACTTACGAGTGATGAAGAAGTATGGAAACACATCGAACACAGTATGGCAGAATTAAGTGAAGATACAACATTTCCTATTAATTTAGACCAATTCATAAGCTTACTAGATAATACAAAAGGAAAACAAAATATTAAAGAAACAGTTTTTTTGTATACAGATAATATAAAAGATCTGGTGATGATGTGTAATAAATTACACAGTAAAATGAACAAAAGCTTAAAAAATAGATGTTCTCGGCTGTCAAAAAAACTATTTGATATGTTAAACCACAGGCCTCACCCAAACCACCAAGAGATCTCCTCTATAAATTAGTAAAAATAGGACCATCACTCATTTCATAAAATTATATTAGCTGTAATTATACGTTTATACCTTTAATTTTTTATCATTATTAAAGAGTAATTTCAGGGTAGTTTAGTTAAAATATGGATATTTTACAATGGAATGTTAATGGTTACTTTAAGCGACTTCCAAACATAAATTTGTTAATTCGACAGTTGGAACCATCTTGCATTTGTTTACAAGAAACTAACTTCTCCTCTGACTATTGTGCTTCAATGAAAGGATATAACAAATACTTCAAAAACCGTATACAAGCCAATAGAGCTAGCGGTGGTGTAGCAATATTCATAAAAACTGATACAATTCCAGAGCAAATTCATATTAACACACATTTAGAAGCGGTGGCAGTAAAAATAAGGTTTCCTATTACTATGACAATATGCAACATTTACCTTCCAAATAGTACGCCATTAAATACAGATGATTTAAAAGATTTGATCAATCAATTACCTGCGCCCTTTATTTTTCTAGGAGATTTCAATAGTCACCATTTCTACTGGGGCTCTGAAAAATGCGATTTAAGAGGTAAAATGTTAGCTGAGTGGTTAGATGATGAAGATAGTGTGTTACTGTTAAACAACGGCCAGCCCACACATTTTAATTGTAACACTGGCCATACTAGTAACATAGACTTAACTTTGGCTTCACAAAATATAGCTACATATTTTGAATGGAATGCCTTAGATAATTTGTATGATAGTGACCATTTCCCTATTTTTATAAAGTGCCATACTCCACAAAGCATTCCCAAAAACATAAGAGTTCCGAAAAAGTGGAAGTTTGAGTTAGCCGATTGGACCAAATTTCATGAAGAGGTCGAGAATAGTATTCCTAATTTAATAAACATAATTGACACGGATGAACACTCAATAAATGATATCGTAGAAAACTTTACTTCAGTAATAATAAAAGCAGCAAATATATCAATACCAAAAACAACAGGAACTATTAGACAGAATAACTTACCTTGGTGGAATAATGATTGTAAAATTGCCATTAGAGAAACTAAAAAAGCTCTAAGAAAGTTTAGGAAATTTGCTAGAAATGATCCAAATTCGATTTATAAGATAGAATATAAAAAGAAAAGAGCATATTATAGACGACTTCTGAAAGAAAGTAGACAACGATATTGGGAAAACTGGGTAACAACTATAAATAACAAAACTACAACAGGAGAGATGTGGCAAAAAATACACAGAATTAATACATGTAAGCTAGGATTTCATAGTGTTATAAGGAAGTTTAACGTCTATTCCAGAAGATACTACTTGCCTATTAGCAAATAAGTTTGCTGAAAATTCTAGTTCTAAAAATTATGAAAACCAATTCATTGTACACAAAAACTGTGAAGAAGAGACACACACTTATTTAGATACTACCGATAATAGTAATCAAATGAATACAGAAATATCTATGCAAGAAATATTATTAGAGGTTTCAAAACTAGGTAATTCTAGCCCTGGACCGGACAATATCTCCAATCTCATGATTAAATATTTTCCAATTAGAGAAATCGAGTATCTATTAAAACTATATAATTTTATATGGAAAAAACAGGTATTTCCAGATAGCTGGCGAGAAGCGTTAGTGGTTCCAATATTAAAACCTGGAAAAAATCCAGTAGAAGAATCAAGCTATCGTCCCATTTCACTAACATGCAACATGAGCAAATTACTAGAAAAAATTATCAGCAAACAAATTAGATGGCATACTGAAACAAATAAACATATTTCTCCTTATCAATACGGTTTTAGAAAATTTCGATCATCCCAGGACCATTTATCAAACATTGAAAATGAAATACTTGATTCCATTGCTAATAATAACTATATGGTGACTGTTGCTCTAGACATTGAAAAAGCATATGAAATGGTCTAGAAACATAGACTTCTTAAACATTTATATAATATTGATATCAAAGGGAACACTCTTGCATTTGTCAGAAACTTTTTGACACAAAGATCAATTCGGGTAAGAATAGGCGATGTGACTTCTAACTTAGTTCCTTTAGAAAATGGCCTACCACAAGGATCTGTGCTTAGCGTTATTCTATTCTTGATAGCTATAAATGAAGTTCTTTCCTATACAATAAAACCAGTAAAAGGATTTCTCTTTGCCGATGATTTAACATTAACTTGCAGTGGCAGAACTTTACAACCTACTATAAAACTTGTCCAAAATACACTTGATAATTTACAGAGATGGTCATTGACATCTGGTTTCCGATTTTCAGAAAACAAAACAGAATTTATTATATTTTCTAACAAAAAGAAGAAACCCAGAAATATAAAATTAACATTAAATGAACACAATGTTAGAGAAGTTACTAATTTAAAAATTTTGGGTCTAACTTTTGATAAAAATATGTCTTGGATCACACACATTAATAAATTAAAATCTGAATGTAATAAACGGTTAAATGTAATAAAAGTCTTGTCATCTTTAACGTGGGGATCAAATAGAAAATGCTTAATAGCCATATACCGGGCTCTAATTAGACAAAAACTTGACTATGGTTCTATAATATATGATTCAGCAAATACAAGAACTTTGAATACCCTAGAAAGCATCCAAAACACCGCTCTTCAATTAAGCATAGGTGCATTTAAAACCAGTCCAATCAGAAGCGTATTGGTGGAAGCTGGAGAGATACCATTACAATTAAGAAGGAAACAGCTTGCTCTGTCATATGCCATTAATATTCTCTCCCAACCAGAAAATTCAACTTATCATTATAACACAAAATTATCAGCCATTGATTCAGAGTACCAATTTAAAACAAATCTTTGACAACCCTTAAGAATTAGAATAAAGAAATATCTCAAAGATATAAATTTTAATATCCCCATGGTTTATAGAAAAACATTGCTCAGTTCTGGCCCTTGGGAAAAATTAATTTTCCCCATTAATCTAGACATAGCGGAAAATCGTAAAGGAATTACCCCTACATGTATCTATAAACAATGATTTCTCGGATTTAAGAACAAACATATAAACGAAAAGTCATTTTATACCGATGGGTCCATTATGAATGGCAAGTCGGGGTGTGCTATAGTCACCAACGATAAGTATTATCGGCATAGGCTTTTAGATTATCAGTCCATATTCAGTTGTGAAGCTACAGCCATACTTAAGACACTGGAGATAATCTCCGGTGAAGATAATACTCAAAGTTATGTGATATACACAGATTCCAAGTCATGTCTATCTGCCATTTTGAATCAAGAAAATAATAACCCCCTCATTACAGAAATCCAGCAAAAAATTATACACTTAATGAAAAACTATTTTAAACTTCAATTGATTTGGATCCCAAGTCATCAAGGGATAGTTGGGAATGAGAGGGCGGATAGTGAAGCAAGACACGCCACAAACTGTTGTTCGATTGATGAAACAATTAAATCAAGTCCAGCGGAAGTACAAAAATACGTAAAATATAAAATAAAAATACTATGGGATAATGTTTGGAAATCGAATAACAACAACAAATTGTTTGAAATAAGAAATTCTGTTTTTGAAGATATCCCCACATTACCCTGCAGAAGAGATCAAGTTGTCATTACTAGGTTGCGCATTGGACATACAAATATAGCTCATCTTCACTTAATTACCAAAAACGAAAAAAATAAATGCAAATGTGGTTCTGATCTAACTGTTAAACATTTATTGATTGATTGCGTAGAATACAGTTTCCAGAAAAATATACATAATGTTCCCAATAGTTTGGTTTAATGTAAATGTTTAACCGGCAATTGTTGTCACAGAACCTTGGGGTTCCTGAGGGCTGTGGGAATATATGAACTGATTTAATTATTGATATTCTTGTTGTGGTCGCTAATGACCTTAGTAGTTTTAAAGCGACCTAAAATAAATAAATTAAAAAAAAAAATAATAATAATAATAATTTTAGAATTATATCCCGAAACTAGTATGTTAACGGTTGGTCGAATATTAGAGTAATATATATACGCAGACTATCTATGTGTCCTGAGGGTACACCTAATTATTAAGTTTGTTACATAAATCTGGATTATCCCAATTAATCTCCAAGTACAAGGCTAATAGATTTAAATTACATAAACACTGTAATATAAAGTGAATTATGTTGTATTAAATTGTTGTATGTATTTAATTACTAGGGGCGCCAACAAACCCTCAATTTCGACTCGTTGCGCTCGCGAAATCTCGGGTGCCGTTTGCATATTGAGCGAAGCGAGCCTAGTGTATTGACTCTTCGTTTCCCATTGACTTCAATGGGATATCAGTTTTTTGACATGATATTAGAAAAAAATATTTTTTTTGAGGTCATTTTTTTTTTTTTTTTAAACCATCACCTGTGTGTCGTTTTGATTGCAAAGTTTCATAATTTACCGTCAAGTAGTTTTCGAGCCAATTCGTGACAAAGAATGTAAAAAGTCTCCAGTAAAACGCACCGCTCACTTCGTTCGCTTCGCTCAATTAAAATACTGTAACAAGGACAAATCTTTAATAAGATGTTTTTTTCATTCATTTATTTTATTTTATTATTTTTCTCATCTTTTATCCCTATAAAATGTAATATTTAAAAGGTAAATGTATATAAAAGATGCAATGCAAAAGCACAAGTACACGAACGCCTTTCAGAGAAATATCTTCTAAATTTCGGTTCAAAAACCCTCAGGGAACAAACTCCTATAACGTCAAGTGAAATCTTGTAACGTAAAAGGCTTGAATGGCAGCTCTTGAAGCGCTTTTAAAACCTGGGTAAGAAAATATTAGGTTTAAACACACTTCACTACCTAACCTTCTTTCTATTCAATTGTATTTCATTTCATTAAATGATATAAAATGAAATGCAATTATGAATTGTATGAATTATCATTAATGAATGCTATTGGATCAGATAATTTAAATAATATAACTATTGATAATTATCATATAATAATTTACCGCGAAAATGTTTGTTAATCACCGCAGTGATTTAGCAGCGCGTTATTATAAATTGATATAACTTGAATATTTTAACGTTTTCAAGTGCTTTTAAACAATCGAAATCAACGTTTAGCAATTATGGTAATACATACTCAAATTACACATTTAAATCTATATCTATAGTTAGCGCAGCTAGATATGTTGGATATCAGTCTTTATTAAATAATATTATTTATATATTAAATGCGGATCTGAAGAAATCAATATTTGCCTTTCGATGTACCTGTTCCAGGTTCGATTCCCGAATATAGCTATGTTTTAGCCTATGTCTGATCGGTTAAGGGAAACATAAAGTATCTTGCTTGTATATGTAAAAAAGTATACTAGATTCAGTTATAAGAAGATATTACAAAATTCTTATTTTATTTTGATAAATTATTTTTTCTAATTACTCAAACATTGACTAACAAATACCATTTTGTTAAAATCGAATACAATTCAGTTTATGAGTAAAAAACACGATACAACGAACAAACGTGTCATATTTACAGCAATAATATTTCAGTTGAAATCGATGGCAATTTGGTTACAATCTTATTGTAATTTTGTCTGTATTGTCTTAAAACACGCACGATACTGCGGCATTGTAGACTATTTATTATACAAGCGATAGTTATTGTTATACGCCATTACTTGTACTGATATTTAAAATAAATAAAAATAGTTTATTTGAAGTGGTTTTAGTCAAAGGAGATTGCCTCCTGATGGGAAGTGATGCTGACAATCGACAGGCGAATTTATTCAACAACAAACACGTTGCCATTGAGAAATGCAATTGAAAAATCTAAATCTAAATCAAATTTTTACCATACATTTTCGAGCTGAGCGTAACCGAAGTTCTTAACCGTTTGGGAGACCTTTTTTTGTCTTTAGTTGTCTCCAGAATGCGACGAGATAATTAGCTAAAAATGTTCTCATGTATGTTTGAGCCGAACGCGGATGTTATAACGAAAACAGATTGAAAAAATGTTAAGCCATTCAAAAGTTATCAAACAAAGAAGAAAGGAGAGGGGCTCAGCTCAACACCCGCACAGCACGGTTGGCGGATCCTAGTTATTTATTCCGTGCCGAAGCTAAAGTTGAAAATTTATTTGCCACTGACCTAAGAATGACTGATGACCAATACTCAAGGGGGTTGTTTTGAATGTATAAGTATGCATTAAAATTCTTAAAGTCAAGATGAAGGTCTAAGTTGATTTCAATTCAGAGTACATTGCACTTATTATGAGTGAGAATATAGTTTCAAAATTCCATGAAGAAAATTCTACAAGAAAATTCGTGGATTCTTTTAACTGTGTAATACTGTTTCTGGAATGACATGTCTAGGTCTCTAGAATATATATAATTTTATTTTCATTATTTTCCTTTTTTATTAAATTCAATGTACAAATATCATGGTTAATATTATCAAAGATTTAAATTTATAAATCAAAAAATATATCTTTATATTAATCAAATTACTCCTCATATTTTTATTACAAAAGTTAAAATGCGGTAAAAATTTGGAATTTAGTCTACAATACAAATATAAAATACATAAATTACTAGAAAGGGCTTATTGTAACCATTCAGTTAGATTATTACCAATATTTAACAGTCATACTAACGTTGAGACAGGGTCGTTACAATGTCGAGATATTTTCCAATACTTGTTTATGTGACACCCCTTTGATAGACTTTTACGAGACGGAATTACCATAGCCCTCGACTTTTATGTATAAAGTGTTGGTTTTATTGTATTCGCTGCTTTGTGGAATTCATAAAATACGAATAGATTTTGCGGTAAAACAGAAAATGTATTAGTTTTTATATTTGATTGTAATCTTTTTTACTTTTTATATTGTGTTTTGAGATTATTTTCAAATAATCAAGCGAATCCTGGATATAAACACAAGCTAACAGTGACAGTTTATCATAATATCAATATGAGTATATGAAAACGTTCATAATTAATAAAATAAAAATAAGAATTTAAAATAGTTTCTTACAACTAATGTCCATGTCATTTATTTGGCGATTGTATTTTGTTGGCGACGTGTATTACCTGTGACAAAATCTTGATACTAATCGTTAGGCCACTTGCCAGAACTGCATTATCAGGCGCCGACGGAAAATTGGAAAATATACTTACTACCTATTTATAAAACTTTGTATATAACTACACAAATTAAAGACATCAAACTCATATTTAATATTTAGTTATTTATTTTGTATCTATATATAATAAATAACAAAATAAACTGTTCAAGTCTTGAAGTTTACCACAACGCTTTACAAGCCGAATACGATTTAATTCTTTACACTTGTTGTAAAAGACTACTTCACTATTTTCAAGTTTATATAATTTTTTGCAGGGTAGTTAATACTAATTATTATTACATATATAACGTTGTAGATAAAGTTATTCTATATAAACAAATTATGTTTAGAACTAGGCACATAGATTGACTTAAAAATCTACCATTTTAAAAATGTTTTTTTTATATATATATGGTGTATAAAAGACAATGTTTCTTCGGATGCGAGTAAATCCGCGGCGAAAGGCTAGTAATTGATAATTTATATTCTAAAATAAATGATACTTCACACCCTATTAAATAGATGAATACTCACTCCCAATGGTTCTTATTTGCTTGTTATTTTTTAAGTAATAAGTATAAATCTAAATTTATCATCAGCGGATGAATCGCGTTAAGGTTAATAATAATAATAATAATAATAATAATAATTAATAAAATAATTAGAATCATATTTATTGAGTTTTAATTTAATGTACTACATTTTCCTCTTAGATCTTAGATTTAACACTAAACCTACCGACAATTCTTGTATACTTGTTTCTACCGCACGTCGTTAAATTATCATCTAATTAAAGTAAGTAAGTAAGTAAGTAAGTTAGGTAATAACGGAAATTACTAAAAGTAAAGAGTGAATAAAATATTATATGCATATTCTAAGAATTGTCATATAGTTTGATAACGATATTATAACGTTTGAAAATGTGTAAGTTTTACAAAAGTTTAAGAACGATCAATTTGACCGGTACTTGGTAGGTTTAGTGTTAAGGAGCGACACAATTAAGTTAACATATTTTATTATTATCTAAAATAATTGAAACTAATAAAATTCAAAATATTTTTATTGTTTATATTTGTATGCAATAAATTAATTTCAAAATTATATCCCGAAAATAGTATGTTAACGGTTGGTCGAATATTAGAGTAATATATATATATATACGCAGACTATCTATGTGTCCTGAGGGTACACCTAATTATTAAGTTTGTTACATAAATCTGGTTTAACCCAATTAATCTCCAAGTACAAGGCTAATAGATTTAAATTACATAAGCACTGAGACGTATAAAATGAGTTATGTTGTATTAAATTGTTGTATGTATTTAACTACTAGGGGCGCCAACAAACCCTCAATTCCGACTCGTTGCGCTCGCGAAATCTCGGGTGCCGTTTGCATATTGAGCGAAGCGAGCCCAGTGTATTGAATCATCGTTTCCCATTGACTTCAATGGGATATCAGTTTTTTGACATGATATTAGAAAAAAAAAAAAATTTATTGAGGTCATTTTTCAAAAATTTTTTTAAAAACCATCACCTAATGTGTGTCTTTTTGATTGCAAAGTTTCATAATTTACCGTCAAGTAGTTTTCGAGCCAATTCGTGACAAAGAATGTAAAAAGTCTCCAGTAAAACGCTCCGCTCACTTCGTTCGCTTCGCTCAATTAAAATATTGTAACAAGCACAAATCTTTAATAAGATGTTTTTTTCATTCATTTATTTTATTTTATAATTTTTCTCATCTTTTATCCCTATAAAATGTAATATTTAAAAGGTAAATGTATATATAGGATGCAATGAAAAAGCACAAGTACACGAACGCCTTTCAGAGAAATATCTTCTAAATTTCGGTTCAGAAACCCTCAGGGAACAAACTCCTATAACGTCAAGTGAAATCTTGTAACGTAAAAGGCTTGAATGGCAGCTCTTGAAGCGCTTTTAAAACCTGGGTAAGAAAATATTAGGTTTAAACACACTTCACTACCTAACCTTCTTTCTATTCAATTGTATTTTATTTCATTAAATGATATAAAATGAAATGCAATTATGAATTGTATGAATTATCATTAATGAATGCCATTGGATCAGATAATTTAAATAATATAATTATTGATAATTATCATATAATAATTTACCGCGAAAATGTTTGTTAATCACCGCAGTGATTTAGCAGCGCGTTATTATAAATTGATATAACTTGAATATTTTAACGTTTTCAAGTGCTTTTAAATAATCGAAATCAACGTTTAGCGATTATGGTAATACATACTCAAATTACACATTTAAATCTATATCTATATCTATAGTTAGCGCAACTAGATATGTTGAATAGAAGTCTAATCTAAGTTAGAAAGAAATATTTTGAAAGTACCTGCGTTAATTTCTATATTAAATATGGATCTGAAGAAATCAATATCTGCCTTTCAATGTACCTGTTCCAGGTTCGATTCCCGAATGTAGCTATGTTTTAGTCTATGTCTGGTCGGTGAAGGAAAAATTGAAGTATCCTGCTTGTATATGTAAAAAAGTATAATAAATTCAGTTATAAGGAGATATTACATAATTTTTGTTTTATTTTGATAAATATTTTTTTCCTAATTACTCAAACATTGATTAACAAATACCATTTTGTTAAAATCGACTACAATTCAGTTTATGAGTAAAAAACACGATACAACGAACAAACGTGTCATATTTACAGCAATAATATTTCAGTTGAAATCGATGGCAATTTGGTTACAATCTTATTGTAATTTTGTCTGTATTGTCTTAAAACACGCACGATACTGCGGCATTGTAGACTATTTATTATACAAGCGATAGTTATTGTTATACGCCATTACTTGTACAGATATTTAAAATAAATAAAAACAGTTTATTTGAAGTGGTTTCAGTCAAAGAAGACAATGCTCCTGATGGCAAGTGATGCTGACAATCGACAGGCGAATTTATTCAACAACAAACACGTTGCCATTCTTGAGAAATGCAATTGAAAAATCTAAAACAAATTCTTTATTTAAAATTTTTACCATACATTTTTGAACTGAGCGTTAGCCAAGCTCTTAACCGTTTGGGAGACCTTTCTTTGTGTTTAGTTGTCTCTTGAATGCGACGAGATAATTAGCTAAAAATTTTCTCATGTATGTTTGAGCCGAACGCGGATGTTATAGCGAAAACAGATTGAAAAAATGTTTAGTCATTCGAAGGTTATCAAGAAAAGAAGAAAGGAGAGGGGCTCATCTCAACACCCGCCGCGCACGGTTGACGGATCCTAGTTATTTATTCCGTGCCAAAGCTAAAGTTGGAAATTTATTTGCCACTGACCTAAGAATGACTGATGACCCATACTCAACGGAGTCATTTTGAATTTATAAGTATGCATTAAAATTCCTAAAGTCAAGATGAAGGTCTAAATTGATTTCAATTCAGAGTACATTGCACTTATTATGAGTGAGAATATAGTTTCAAAATTCCATGGAGAAAATTCTACAAGAAAATTCGTGGAATCTTTTAACTGTTTCATATTATTTCATGAATGTCATGTCTAGAGGTCTCTAGAATATTTAGAATTTTATTCTCATTACTTTCCTTGTTTATTAAAATCAATGTACAAATATCACTGTTAATATTATCAAAGATTTAAATTTATAAACAAAAAAATATATCGTTATATTAATCAAATTACTCCTCATATTTTTATTACAAAAGTTAAAATGCGGTAAAAATGTGGAATTTAGTCTACAATACAAATATAAAATACATAAATTACTAGAAAGGGCTTATTGTAACCATTCAGTTAGATTATTACCAATATTTAACAGTCATACTAATGTTGAGACAGGGTCGTTACAATGTCGAGATATTTTCCAATACTTGTTTATGTGACACCCCTTTGATAGACTTTTACGAGACGGAATTACCATAGCCCTCGACTTTTATGTATAAAGTGTTGGTTTTATTGTATTCGCTGCTTTGTGGAATTCATAAAATACGAATAGATTTTGCGGTGAAACAGAAAATGTATTAGGTTTTATATTTGATTGTAATCTTTTTTTTATATTATTTTCAAATGATTAAGTGAATCCTGGATATGAACCAATCTAACAGTGACAGTTTAACATAATATCAACATGTTTAAATCGTTCATAATTAATAAAATAAAAAGAAGAATTAAAAATAGTTTCTTACAACTAATGTCCGTGTCATTTATTTGGTGATTGTATTTTGTTGGTGACGTGTATTACCTGTGACAAAATCTTGATACTAATCCTTAGGCCACTTGCCAGAACTGCATTATCAGGCGCCGACGGAAAATTGGAAAATATACTTACTACCGATTTATAAAACTTTGTATATAACTACACAAATTAAAGACATGAAACTCATATTTAATATTTAGTTATTTATTTTGTATCTCAATATAATAAATAACAAAATAAACTGTTCAAGTCTTGAAGTTTATCACAACGCTTTACAAGCCGAATACGATTTAATTCTTTACACTTGTTGTAAAAGACTACTTCACTATTTTCAAGTTTAAATAATTTTTTGCAGGGTAGTTAATACTAATTTTTATTACATATATAACGTTCTAGATAAAGTTATCCTATATAAACAAATTATGTTTAGAACTAGGCACATAGATTGACTTAAAAATCTACCATTTTAAGTAGTGTATAAAAGACAATGTTTCTTCGGATGCGAGTAAATCCGCGGCGTAAGGCTAGTAATTAATAATTTATATTCTAAAATAAATGATAATTTACATCGTATTAAATAGATGAATACTCACTCCCAATGGTTCTTATTTGCTTGTTATTCTTAAGTAATAAGTATAAAGATAGATTTATCATCAGCGGACGATTCGCGTTAAGTTTAATAATAATAATAATAATTAATAAAATAATTAGAATCATATTTATTGAGCTTTAATCCAATATACTATGTTTTGTCTTAGATCTTAGATTTAAGGAGCGATACAATTAAGGTAACATATTTTATTATTATCAAAAATAAAAAATTCAAAATATTTTTTTGTTTATATTTGTATGCAATAAATTAATTTTAGAATTATATCCCGAAACTACGGGTTAACGGTTGGTCGAATATTAGAGTAATATATATACGCAGACTATCTATGTGTCCTGAGGGTACACCTAATTATTAAGTTTGTTACATAAATCTGGATTATCCCAATTAATCTCCAAGTACAAGGCTAATAGATTTAAATTACATAAACACTGTAATATAAAGTGAATTATGTTGTATTAAATTGTTGTATGTATTTAATTACTAGGGGCGCCAACAAACCCTCAATTTCGACTCGTTGCGCTCGCGAAATCTCGGGTGCCGTTTGTATATTGAGCGAAGCGGGCCCAGTGTATTGACTCATCGTTTCCCATTGACTTCAATGGGATATCAGTTTTTTGACAAGATATTAGAAAAAAAATATATTTTTTTTGAGGTCATTTTTCAATTTTTTTTTTAAAACCGTCACCAAATGTGTATCTGTTTGATTGCAAAATTTCATAATTTTCCGTCAAGTAGTTTTCGAGCCAATTCGTGACAAAGAATGTAAAAAGTCTCCAGTAAAACGCTCCGCTCACTTCGTTCGCTTCGCTCAATTAAAATATTGTAACACGCACAAATCACCTACATAAGACACATAAGATGTTTTTTTCATTCAGCTATTTTATTTAGTTATTTTTCTCATCTTTTATCCCTATAAAATGTAATATTTAAAAGGTAAATGTATATATAGGATGCAATGAAAAAGCACAAGTACACGAACGCCTTTCAGAGAAATATCTTCTGAATTTCGGTTCAGAAACCCTCAGGGAACAAACTCCTATAACGTCAAGTGAAATCTTGTAACGTAAAAGGCTTGAATGGCAGCTCTTGAAGCGCTTTTAAAACCTGGGTAAGAAGATATTAGGTTTAAACACACTTCATCGCCTAACCTTCCTTCTATTCAATTGTATTTTATTTCATTAAATGATATAAAATGAAATGCAATTATGAATTGTATGAATTATCATTAATGAATGCTATTGGATCAGATAATTTAAATAAAACAACTATTGATAATTATCATATAATAATTTACCGCGAAAATGTTTGTTAATCACCGCAGTGATTTAGCAGCGCGTTATTATAAATTGATATAACTTGAATATTTTAACATTTTCAAGTGCTTTTAAATAATCGAAATCAACGTTTAGTAATTATAGTAATACATACTCAAATTACACATTTAAATCTATATCTATATCTATAGTTAGCGCAGCTAGATATGTTGGATTTAAATCTAATCTAAGTTTTAAAAAAATATTATTCTTTTGAGTTACCTGCGTTTATTTATATATTAAATGCGGATCTGAAGAAATCAATATTTGCCTTTCGATGTACCTGTTCCAGGTTCGATTCCCGAATATAGCTATGTTTTAGTCTATGTCTGATCGGTTAAGGTAAACATAAAGTATCCTGCTTGTATATGTAAAAAACTATATTAAATTCAGTTATAAGGAGATATTACATAATTCTTATTTTTTTTGATAAATTATTCTTTCCTAATTACTCAAACATTGACTAACAAATATCATTTTGTTAAAATCGAATACAATTAAGTTTATGAGTAAAAAACACGATCCAACGAACAAACGTGTCATATTTACAGCAATAATATTTCAGTTGAAATCGATGGCAATTTGGTTACAATCTTATTGTAATTTTGTCTGTATTGTCTTAAAACACGCACGATACTGCGGCATTGTAGACTATTTATTATACAAGCGATAGTTATTGTTATACGCCATTACTTATACAGATATTTAAAATAAATAAAAACAGTTTATTTGAAGTGGTTTTAGTCAAAGGCCGCAATGCTCCTGATGGCAAGTGGTGCTGACAATCGACAGGCGAATTTATACAACTACAAACACGTTGCTATTCCTGAGAAATGCAATTGAAAAATCAAAATCAAAATTTTTACCAACCATTTTTGAGTTGAGCGTAAACGAAGTTCTTAACCGTTTGGGAGACCATTTTTTGTGTTTAGTTGTCTCCAGAATGCGACGAGATAATTAGCTAAAAATTTTCTCATGTATGTTTGAGTCGTTATCAAGAAAAGATAAAAGGAGAGGGGCTCAGCTTAACACCCGCCGCGCACGGTTGGCGGATCCTAGTTATTTATTCCGTGCCAAAGCTAAAGTTGGAAATTTATTTGCCACTGACCTAAGAATGACTGATGACCAATACTCAAGGGGGTCATTTTGAATGTATAAGTATGCATTAAAATTCTTAAAGTCAAGATGAAGGTCTAAGTTGATTTCAATTCAGAGTACATTGCAATTATTATGAGCGAGAATATAGTTTCAAAATTCCATGAAGAAAATACTAAAAGAAAATTCGTGGATTCTTTTAACTGTGTAATACTGTTTCTTGAATGTCATGTCTAGGTCTCAAAATATATAGAATTTTATTCTCATTACTTTTCTTTTTTATTAAAACCAATGTACAAATATCATGGTAAATACGATCAAAGATTTAAATTTATAAACCAAAAAAATATATCAAAAAAATATATCGTTATATTAATCAAATTACTCCTCATATTTTTATATTTCAACATTCCTTAACAAAAGTTGAAATGCGGCTTAAAAATATGGAATTTAGTCTACAATACAAATATAAAATACATAAATTACTAGAAAGGGCTTATTGTAACCATTCAGTTAGTTTATTACCAATATTTAACAGTCATACTAACGTTGAGACAGGGTCGTTACAATGTCGAGATATTTTCCAATACTTGTTTATGTGACACCCCTTTGATAGACTTTTACGAGACGGAATTACCATAGCCCTCGACTTTTATGTATAAAGTGTTGTTTTTATTGTATTCGCTGCTTTGTTGAATTCATAAAACACGAATAGATTTTGCGGTGAAACAGAAAATGTATTAGTTTTTATATTTGATTGTAATCTTTTTTTTCTTTTTTTATATTGTTTTCCAAGAATCACGTGGATCCTGGATATGAACACGAGCTAACAGTGATAGTTTATCATAATATCAATATGAGAATATGAAAACGTTCATAAATGATGAAGTAAAAAGAAGAATTTAAAATAGTTTTCTTACAACTAATGTCCGTGTCATTTATTTGGTGATTGTATTTTGTTGGCGACGTGTATTACCTGTGACAAAATCTTGATACTAATCGTTAGGCCACTTGCCAGAACTGCATTATCAGGCGCCGACGGAAAATTGGAAAATATACTTACTACCTATTTATAATTTGTATATAACTACAAAAATTAAAGACATGTAACTCGTTATGCATATTTAATATTTAGTTATTTAGCTTGGATTTATAAATAATATATAACAAAATGAAAATGTTCAAGTCTTGAAATACAACCACAAAGCTTTAATTAGCCGGATACGATTTAATTCTTTACACTCATAGTAAAAAAAATAATAATAATAAAAATCGTTATTCATCGGACAACAAAAGGTCCATAATTGTTAGTAATTTTTACAAAGAGCTTAATCTCTAGTGTTAGTACCTAATAATTAATAGTGACCTTGTAATGTCACACAAGTGCTCGATCAGCGGACAGTCCCCGCTATCAGCGATGTCTATTTTTCAAGTTTCAAATAAATTTCTGATGTTAATATTATTTATTATAACACCGTTCTATCTGAAACCGGATCCCAGAAGTACTACATGTTTAGTATACATTTTTAAAATCAAACCATAAAATGCAAAGCTGTTCACGTAAAGCAGAGAGATGAAACCATGTGATGAGAATTGAATAATTATAAATGGTGATGATTAAAAAAGAAGAAAGAGGAAAATATGGATGAAGTGCCTAAAAATCAAAATATAATACTTAAATTAAGTAATACAACATCGTGGAAGAAGTAGACATTGCAGCAACTCCAAATGATTAGAATAATGATTTCAAACAAACAATTCGAAGTAAAAAATGCTAATAAATAATACAAAGTTAGGCTATTGAACAGTTCCAACCAAATTCTTTAACACGTAAAGTGTAAGAACTCTCAAATAAATCAGTTGATCACATTTATCAAAGTTCACGAAGGTGTTACTGCTATAATGACGTCGCTCAAGCCATAAACCACTCTTGAGCTGTACAACATTACATGCCTAATTGAGTTATTTGTGTTCTTGTAACAATATTTCTACCTACAATTTTAATTTTAGCATTTAAGAAAAATGCAAAAATAAATATATTTGCTTTCTTCTGACTCAAAGTATTTTCAATTTTATTTACTATCGGATTTTCAATTGACACAATCTCTTCACCTCCGAGTTTCTCATTTATTCCTGGTCGCGAAATATCGATAAAGTGAAAAACCCACAATTTGAATATCTAAATTGGTAATCCCGAAGTTTTCTCATTATTCCTCACCTGCTAATTTTTTGCTGAGAGCTCGCCTCCTCGGAAGCGCACACAGTAGACCAGACTTATACCTCAAAATTAAGGGTAGTAAACCCTTAACTTTTAATCACAATACAAATATATAATAATGTTTCTTGTTTTAAATTAAAAGAAATATTAAAATAAAGTGAATAGCATTTTTTTTAAATAAAATATCCATCAAAAGCACACCACTATACGAAACGAACAAAACCTCTTTTCATAAAAAAAAAAAGTGCTTTAAATCGCTTTAATTTTCTGTAGCGGCTAAAAGTCGCATGTGTGCGCCCTGTAATTCTTTTTGTAATTTATCGTCGACGCGTGACTGGGCGCTACTGAGAAGTGCACCGTAAGATGCAAAGCTATTAAGAATCCTTTGAGAGTTTTTTATATTGTGCCTACTTTTTAAGTTGCTCACTACACTACCGGTTAATGCAATTTCTGGTATGTTTACGATGATGGTAATTATAAATTACATTTGCAATTACGATGTACTACTGTTTATTGGCGACTTTGTCTGCTCAATTTTCTATCTTGATGGAAATCTTAAGCCAACATTTGTAGAAACTCACAAACTGAAACTTGTCATTTATTAATTACCATTTTTGTTACTATCTTTTTATGGAAAAAATATACCTACAATTTTACTAAATTTAATAAAACCCGTTCAATACTTTTCTTTGATACAACTTGATAAGTGGGCAAACAGATGAAGAAAAAATTTATATTGTTTTTATCTTTGTGTCAAGTTCTAAAGACGAAACAAGTATGTTTTATTTTCTCAAAAAATATTTTAAATTCCTAGATATTTTGTTATACGTATGGACTTTCATAAACCACCCTAAATTATGTATTAAGATTCTTTAAACATTCTATTACATAATATAAAATGCATTATTAAATAGATGAATACTCACTCCCAGTGGTTCTTATTTGCTTGTTATTTTTAAGTAATAAGTATAAACCTAAATTTATCATCAGCTAATGATTCGGAGCGTTAAGGTTAATAATAATAATTAATAAAATAATTAGAATCATATTTATTGAGTTTTAATCTTAGATCCGTCTTAGATCTTAGATTTAACACTAAACCTACCGACAGTTCTTGTGTACCTGTTCCTACCGCACGACGTCAAATTGACCAGTAATTAAAAGTTATTTTATTATATAACTCAGGTAATAATAGAAATAATTAAAAGTAGAGAGTGTAGAAAATATTATATTATAAGAATTGTCATGTAGTTTGATAACGATATTATAACTTTCAAAAATGTGTTAGTTTTACAAAAGTTTAAGAACGGTCAATTTGACCGATACTTGGTAGGTTTAGTGTTAAGGAGCGATACAATTAAGTTAACATATTTTATTATTATCTAAAATAATTGAAACTTTTTTGTTTATATTTGGATGCAATAAATTAATTTCAAAAATATATCCCGAAACTAGTATGTTAACGGTTGGTCGAATATTAGAGTAATATATATACGCCGACTATCTATGTGTCCTGAGGGTACACCTAATTATTAAGTTTGTTACATAAATCTGGATTAACCCAATTAATCTCCAAGTACAAGGCTAATAGATTTAAATTATATAAACACTGTAATATAAAGTGAATTATGTTGTATTAAATTGTTGTATGTATTTAATTACTAGGGGCGCCAACAGACCCTCAATTTCGACTCGTTGCGCTCGCGAAATCTCGGGTGCCGTTTGCATATTGAGCGAAGCGAGCCCAGTGTATTGACTCATCGTTTCCCATTGACTTCAATGGGATATCAGTTTTTTGACATGATATTAGAAAAATTTTTTTTTTTTTTTGAGGTCATTTTTCAAATTTTTTTTTAAAAACCATCACCTAATGTTTGTCTTTTTTCATAATTTACCGTCAAGTAGTTTTCGAGCCAATTCGTGACAAAGAATGTAAAAAGTCTCCAGTAAAACGCACCGCTCACTTCGTTCGCTTCGCTCAATTAAAATATTGTAACAAGCACAAATCTCCTGTAATAAGATGTTTTTTTTCATTGATTTATTTTATTTTATTATTTTCCTCATCTTTTATCCCTATAAAATTTAATATTTAAAAGTTAAATGTATATATAGGATGCAATCAAAAAGCACAAGCACACGAACGCCTTTCAGAGAAATATCTGCTAAATTTCGGTTCAGAAACCCTCAGGGAACAGACTCCTATAACGTCAAGTGAAATCTTGTAACGTAAAAGGCTTGAATGGCAGCTCTTGAAGCGCTTTTAAAACCTGGGTAAGAAAATATTAGGTTTAAACACACTTCACTACCTAACCTTCCTTCTATTCAATTGTATTTTATTTCATTAAATGATATAAAATGAAATGCAATTATGAATTGTATGAATTATCATTAATGAATGCCATTGGATCAGATTATTTAAATAAAATAACTATTGATAATTATCATATAATAATTTACCGCGAAAATGTTTGTTAATCACCGCAGTGATTTAGCAGCGCGTTATTATAAATTGATATAACTTGAATATTTTAACGTTTTCAAGTGCTTTTAAATAATTGAAATCAACGTTTAGTATTTATGGTAATACATACTTAAATTACACATTTAAATCTATATCTATATCTATAGTTAGCGCATCTAGATATGTTGGATTTAAATCTAATCTAAGTTTTAAAAAAATATTATTGTTTTAAGTTACCTGCGTTTATTTATATATTAAATATGGATCTGAAGAAATCAATATTTGCCTTTCAATGTACCTGTTCCTGGTTCGATTCCCGAATGTAGCTATGTTTTAGTCTATGTCTGGTCGGTGAAGGAAAAAATTAAGTATCCCGCTTGTATATGTAAAAAAGTATAATAAATTCAGTTATAAGAAGATATTACATAATTCTTATTTTATTTTGATAAATTATTTTTTCCTAATTACTCAAACATTGACTAACAAATACCATTTTGTTAAAATCGAATACAATTCAGTTTATGAGTAAAAAACACGATGTTGATGATTGATGAATGAAATTAATTGAAATGCGAAAATTGGAAAATATACTTACTACGAATTTATAAAAATTTGTACATAACTACAATATTAAAGACAAAAATTCGTTATGCATATTTAATATTTAGTTATTTAGCTTAGATTAATATAAAATATATAACAAAATGAACATGTTCAAGTCTTGAAGTACAACCACAAAGCTTTAATTAGCCGGATACGATTTAATTCTTTACACTCTTAGTAAAAAATAAAATAAAATAAAAATAAAAATCGTTATTCATCGGACAGCAAAAGGTCCATAATTGCTTAGTAATTTTTACATAAAGCTTAATCTCTAGTGTTAGTACCTAATAAATAATAGTGATCTTGTAATGTCACACAAGTGCTCGATCAGCGGACAGTCCCCGCTATCAGCGATGTCCCTCAAGATATTGTTGCGGCTGCCGCGCACTCGTCTTAAAAGAGAGCTAGCTTTCTTACGAAGAATAGCCGGGAACCTGTCGATAAAAGACTATATCACTATTTTTCAAGTTTCAAATAAATTTCGGATGATAATACTAATTATTATAACACCGTTCCATCTGAAACTATCCTATATAATTCGTGATATTGCACCCAAGGACAAATCACATAATCGTCCGGATTCTATAAGTACTACATGTTTAGTATACATTTTAAAAATCAAACCATAAAATTCAAAGCTGTTCACGTAAAGCAGAGAGATGAAACCATGTGACGAGAATTGAATAATTATAAATGTAGATGATTAAAAGAGAAGAAAGAGGAAAATAATGATGAAGTGCCTAAAAATCAGAATATAAGACAAAAATTAAGTAAAGCAATAAGAAAAAGGAGACATTGCAGCAACTCTAGATGATAAGAATAAAGATAAAAAACAGCTCGAAGTAAAAAATGCTAATATATAATATATAACTGAACACGACAAAACAATATTCTTTAACACGTAAAGTTTAAGAACTCTCAAATAAATCAGTTGATCACATTTTTCAAAATTTACATGAAGGTGTTACTGCTATAATGACGTCGCTCAAGCCATAAACCAGTCTTGAGCTGTACAACATTACATGCCTAATTGAGTTATTTGTGTTTTTGTAACAATATTTCTACCTACAATTTTAATTTTAGCATTTAAGAAAAATGCAAAAATAAATATATTTGCTTTCTTCTGACTCAAAGTATTTTCAATTTTATTTACTATCGGATTTTCAATTGACACAATCTCTTCACCTCCGAGTTTCTCATTTATTCCTGGACGCGAAATATCGATAAAGTGAAAAACCCACAATTTGAATATCTAAATTGGTAATCCCGAAGTTTTCTCATTATTCCTCACCTGCTAATTTTTTGCTGAGAGCTCGCCTCCTCGGAAGCGCACACAGTAGACCAGATTTATACCTCAAAATTTTGCTAGCCCTTTCATTTAATCAAAACACAAATATATAATAATGTTTCTTGTTTTAAAATAAAATAAATATTAAAATAAAATGAATAGGAGTTTTTTAAAATAAAATATCCATCAAAAGCACACCACTATATGAAACGAACAAAAGCTCTTTTCATAAAAAAAGTGCTTTAAATCGCTTTAATTTTCTGTAGCGGCTAAAAGTCGCATGTGTGCGCTCTGTAATTCTTTTTGTAATTTATCGCCGACGCGTGACTGGGCGCTACTGAGAAGTGCACCGTAAGATGCAAAGCTATTAAGAATCCTTTGAGAGTTTTTTATATTGTGCCTACTTTTTAATTTGCTTACTACACTACTGGTTAATGCAATTTGTGGAATGTTTATGATGATGGTAATTATAAATTACATTTGCAATTTGTAACTAGTGTTTATTAGCGACTTCGTCTGCTCAATTTACTATCTTGATTCAAATCGTAAGGCAACATTTGTAGAAGCTCACAAACTGAAACTTGTCATTTATTAATTACCATTTTTGTTATTATCTATTTATAGAAAAAATATACCTACAATTTGAGTAAATTTAATAAAATCTGTTTAATACTTGATGAATAGGCAAACAGATAAAGAAAAACCTACATTGTTTTGATCTTTGTGTCAAGTTCTGAAGACGAAACAAGTATGTTTTATGTTCTCAAAAAATATTTTACATTCCTAGATATTTTGATATACGTATGGACAACATGATTAATGTTTATTTCTATAAACCACCCTAGATTATGCATTAAGATTCCTTAAACATTCTATTACATAGTATAAAATGCATTAACTTTATTTAATAATGAAAAGATCTTATTATTCGCATGTCTCGACGGCGCGCGGGTGTTTTTAAAATACTGAAACTAGTTGTTCCGTGGCACAAGTTTTCGTATTAAAGTTTCTCTCCCACAAAACACGTGATAAATTACAATTTATTGCCAAGTTTTTACGAAACTTGGCGGTACCTGCTCTGGAACGGAGGAACGAGTTGCTTTACACCTACTTAAGACTATTAATGTTTTTGTAAGTTAATGGATGTCTTTCTTTTGGTCTCGCATATAAACATGTACATACACATTATAATGAATCTCCTAAACTTATCTTAATATAGAAAACACAAAGACACTCACTGACTCATTCATCGCTCTACAGCCCAAACCGTAATATCTAGAAAGCTGAAATTTGGACACAAGATTCCTGACATATTGAATAGGTGCAATAAGAAAGAATTTTGCAAAGGTCCAATCCGTTCCAAAGTTACAGCTAAAAAACTGCAAACTTTACCCCCCGCTCCCTCTCTTCTCCCATTGCATTGCAGTAGAAATTATATGACTTTTTGATTTGACTGGCATTATATTTCTTTATTTAAATTTAAAAAATACACTTAATATTAAATAGAAATTAAACATTTTGTAAACACAAGAAGTCTAAATTCACATCCAAATTAATAGAATCCAGCGAAGCGGGCCGGAATCAGTATTATAACATATATAATAATTATAAATTAATTTTAAGTCATCAAGAAAATGTAATTAGTACAAAATCTGTCCGAAATACTTAATTCCATATTACGTGGCGCAAAGCCGCGAACTAGTTAATAATAAACCTGCATAAGCTCCGAAACTCCATTTAAATGTTACAAGTGTCAGGAGTGTCAGGAGTGTCAGGAGTGTCAAGAGTGTCGGTGAACTTATACATTCAGGCGTTACTGAGTTAGCTTGTCACAAAAACTTAGCGTAACTTACGAAACTCGCTTGCTAGTCGTGCATTTCGAAATGTCGGGGGCGTATTGTGCTAGTGGTAGATAATTAATTACTGGTTTTATTGTATTTTTATATTTCTATTACTTTACAACATTCCTTTTTAGATGTAAACAACTGAAACAATCTAAATTTCAGTAATTATTATTTAAAGTCAGTTGTTCTATTAGTCTTTGTTAGAAATGCGAATAGAATTTTATTTCCAACATAAGTATTAATGTAGAAAACATAGAAAACAAAATGATAAGCAACTAAAGTGTATAATTTTAAAATATCGCATGCGACAATCTTTAAAGGTGTGGAAATAACCCCGTCCATATAAAACCTAATGCTAGAAACTATTTGTTAAAGTTTAAACTACTATTAGTGGAATTGCTGTAAAGTGGCAGTTTTTACGCGAATTCGGCGAAGCGTTATGAGAACTCAACTCACCAAGTAGACCAAAATACCGACTCACTTTCACGTCCTAATTTATTATATTAACACGTTTCATCAATTTTAATAATTTTATTCTTATTTTAATTACCAAGTAATATAAATTATGTGATTATTAAATTTAATATAACTCAATGTATTTATGAAGGTATGTAAGTACACGAAAGATTTGTAAATATAACTAGGGGCGCCAACAGACCCTTCATTTCGTTCGCGCTCGCGAAATCTCGGTTGTCGTTTGCATTTTGAGCGAAGCATGCCCAGTGTAATAACTCATCGTTTCCCATTGAATTCAATGGGATATCAGTTTTTTGACGATTATTCCTCAACGGCATGACATTTTTAAAATTTTTTCTAAAACCATCACCTAATATGTGTCTTTTTGATTTAAAAATTTCATAATTTTCTAGCAAGTAGTTTTCGAGCCTATTCGTGACAAAGAATGTGAAAAAGTCTCCAGTAAAACGCTGCCAATTATGAAACACATCTTACTCTAGAATTATATTTATTTTTAATTAAATGTAACAAAAATCTGGCAAAGCAGATCTAGCGGGTAATAGCTGCAATCTCGAACAGCGACATTATGCAAGGAGCGCTGTAACTGAATTAAAACGTTGTTCACGTGTTGTTTTAAACTACAAGTACTGTAGTGCTGTTTAGACTCTATTATGTCTTCGTGTTTTGAATGCTAATGATTAATTTCAAAACATATCATTGTGTGCACAACGAGATCTTTAATTATATATATATATATTATTATAGAAAATGAAGAAGAACGTACTCAGGTGGTTTGGGCACGTCGAGCGAATGAGTGATGAAAGAATGGTAAAAAAGATTTATACAGGCAAAGTGAGCGGTAAGAGAGACAGGGGGAGGCCTCGAGTGACCTTCGAAAAAAAGTATCTATGATACTGGAGGAAGGTCACGTAAAAAGCATGAGGACCCCCCGGAGGGCATGTATGAAGAGGTTGATGTTTGTGGCCGAGGCGAAAGAGGTATGCAGGGACCGTAGCGTTTGGCGCTCCGTCGTCTCTGGCTACCCCGCAAGGGATATGGCGTGAAGGTAAGTAAGTAAGTAAGTAAGTATTATAGTTGGACAGTGTCTTTACAGAAGGGCTTATTTTGATACATACGATATCAAAATAGGCCCTCCTGTCACTACCATTTGATACACAAGTGATCACTGGCATGGATTCAAAGTGGAAAATATAAATATACAACTATATTATTTTAACGCACACATGCAACAAAACTTACACAGGCAAATTGTATCTTTCAAATGTTTTTGTAACAATTAAGCTTCACAAATATTTTTCGTTCGCAAACAATTTAACCTCGGCTGTTAAAGGGCACCTTTGTTTAATGACTATCGCTTTACATCGCGCCTCATTAAACCTTTACATTTTTATGATTTTATTTTATGATTCATGATCTTTAATTTGTGAAATTAATATTCAATCTTTATTTTTATTATAACGTATTTTATTTCAAATTTTTATTAATAATTAATTCTTATCCTTGTGTTTTTATTTAGTTAAATAATTAGTTCAATTAGTGTCCTAAGGTTGGTAGAGACAATTTGGAACTTGTAACTTGAAAACATGTCAAAAACTTACTGTCCTTCGTGCTTTGTAGTCGGTTAACAAGCGTTGTAGCGCTACGATATTCGTGGACGACGAAGCTACAACTGTAGCAAGTTATGTCAAAAACTAAATTGAAAACTATAACAATGTGATATTTTACGATTGGATTCCATTATCTTAACCATAATATAGGCATACATAACCACTAGGGTCAGTGCAGTGATATATGGGAGCAATACTTCTAAATATACTCGGAAAATGTTTATCCATTTCAATTCTATTATGATATATGGCAGCGAGTCGTAAATGACAATTTACGCACCCCCATATTGTTATTTATAGCGCACTCGACGCTTTACCGATTTGCGCTTCCTAAACGAGATATGTGGAACGTGACATACATACATACATATAAAAAACTTATATTAACTATGCTACTTGGTCACCCATATAGTGTCTGATATTTGTATAAAAGTTGCTCTGCGTGTTATTTTACTGCCCTATATTAATATTAATATTTTATATACTCTTTAGCGATAATCTTTTAATATAGGTTCTGCTAATGAAGGAACATAATACAAGGAAGGAATATAAGTAATTCCATGAACCAATGTCTGGAAGTATCGCGCGGTTCCTGCAGCGCGAGTCCGTGCCAAGAGGCGTGAGTTGCGAACCTTTCAGGTACTGGTTAGTTTTGGCTCCAGATCAAACTTATGAACGACGTTTCCTTTTAAATTTCTGGTTTTTTGAATAGCCAACTTAAATACATTCTATTAAATGGCCGTCTCCTTCCCGGTGTCTGCAAACTTGCCAAATATTGGTCGATTCATTCCTTCGGTTTTTACTTTTAAATTCTTGAAATTTAAAGCAGATATTTCTTGCAAACTAGACCTATATTGACTATCATTTATACAATTTCTTTTATATACATTTTGAAATATTTTATTTTTGTACGTATTTTTGGTTTTTTAAAAGATTATCACTAAATTAGATGATCCAGTTTCAATTTGACTCCAAAAGATTTAAACTTGTGATGATTATAACTGTATCAGTACTGAGTATTTAGTATTTTTATATGTTTATATAATTTTTTGTATATTAAAATTTTCTCAGAGTCCGATTCCCCGTGGAAACTACGGGATGAACGGGATGAGGCCTGTGATACTCGCTGGTAAGCTTTCGACAGGTGGAAGAATTGTTCTAAACGGTTCAGGTTATTGAACCTGTTCGTTAAAAACAAACAAATTTACAAAGTTTTATTAATATTATAAAACCGTAAATCGAGAACTTTCTGTAAAATTCCGTGAAAAATTACTTTGTGATTAGTTGATGGCGTGAAAGTCAACTTTCAATAGTATTATCAAACCTTTTAGACCAATCATTGCTTCATTCAGCGTTCATTATTGGATAAATAAAATCACTAAACAAACGAGTACCTAAACCAACCGCTCCGTTCTGTTTTAGGAGTGTTGTGGTGACGGGTGAGTTAGGCTTTGAATAATATCTAGATTGCTATTGTGTACGGTCCGTTTCACGCAAACTTGTACTTCGTTTAATTATTGTTATTACCAACTAACACTGTGTTTATGTTTCAGTCATTTTACAAGCCTTTTGAAATTAGCTACTTGCCAATTTTAAATATTAATAAAGAAGTTAAAAAGGCATCAATGTAAACTTATTAAGAAAAAGTGAAGAATATGTCTATCTAGATCATCATATCTTGACTTCACTTTTTTTTTTTTGAGCAAAGCGAGCGTAGCGAGCGGAGCGTTCTACTGGAGATTTTTTTTACATTCTTTGTCACGAATAGGCTCGAAAACAACTTGACGGAAATGTATGAAATTTTGCAATCAAAAAGACACACATTAGGTGCTGGTTTAAAAAAAATAATATTTTAAAAATGTCATGTCGTTGAGGAATGATCGTCAAAAAACTGATATCCCATTGAAGTCAATGGAAAACGATGAGTCATTACACTGGGCTCGCTTCGCTTAATATGCAAACGGCACCCGAGATTTCGCGAGCGCAGCGAGTCGAAATTGAGGGTCTGTTGGCGCCCCTAGTTATACATACAGCTCAATATTTGACAATCATAAATCCCATTTCGTATTTGATATCCGATAAAAAACGCTCCCAATGAGATGTCTTTGAGACAAAAGTGAGATGTAAGTCTTAGTTTATGGCGCAGTAAAACAATTTATGTTACATTGTACGCTGATGTTTACTGCGAAATTCGCTTTACGATTCTCTCTGTATTCGCACGCGAGGGATAAAAAGTAGTAATTTGATTATTTCACTCTACGGTCTTGAAATCCACATGTACCTACAGCTTAGCTTACATGACATCACAAGCTATAACAAATGTTTTAATGCTTTAATGTAATATATATTCTACCGATAAGTAGAGCTGTATTCATTATTATTTACAGCAATACATAAAAACGTCGCCATTACGTTAATTTATTCAAAGCCTAACTCACTACAAAATGGTAGCAGGAGGTCAGCTCAAACAATTACACATACCGTAAATAAACAAGTCGGTTAATCATGTTTGCGTGACGGTAACAGCCTTTCAGATTCTGTTTAATAAGTAAGTCGTAATCGCATAGAATATGGTAATATAATTCAATGTGACTTTTGGTACATACATATATTATATTATAGATTAATGTCTTCATTTTTAATATAGGTAGTGCAATCTGCGTATAAGCCGTTTTAAAAGCCCATTGTCGGTGCTCGGCTTTACGACCAATAACTGGTTTAATAACTCCGCCATGAATGTTTTTATGTCTGTGGAGCGAGTGCGTAGACGCGTGCGTTATGCGTGCGTAGTGCGTCCGTTGTGCATGCGTTGTGCGTGCGTTGTGCGTGCGTAGTGCGTGCGTTGTGCTTGCATTGTGCATGCATAGAGCGTGCGTAGTGCGTGCGCTCGCAAATACCAATCACATAACGGCTTAAACATATTTACGAGCCATTTTGATAACAAAATATGCTCTAAATCTTCATTGATCCACATTGGAGCTTTCTGTAACTTATTGTACAGAAAAGAATAAGGTTTTAATACTATTATATTAAAAAACAAAACCAAATAAAGAAATAAATAGATCTTTATACAAAGAATTATTTGTTAAAAATTATAAACAATGTTTGAGCAATATTATGACCGAAAACATTAACGAGATAAAAGTCCGACTATAAATTCTAAGGAAGATTTTGAGTAAGAAGCTCAAATATTAAAATCGATGTTAATTTTTGGCAAGTTTGCAAACCTTGAGACGGGAGACAATCGTTAATACAACGTATTTGAAAAGATAATTACTAAAAACTACAAATACATAAATTAATTCCAAAACAAACATTGAAATCTCCAGATTTCATATTGTTTCATTACAATAATTGTTTAATTAAGTATTATACCGATACTAGGATCCGTCAACCGTGCTGTGCGTGTGTTGAGCTGAGCCCCTTTCCTTTCTTCTTTTCTTGATAACTTTTGAATGGCTAAACATTTTTTCAATCTGTTTTTTTTATAACATCCGCGTTTGGCCCCAACATAGATGAGAAAAATTTTATCTAATTATCTCGTCGTATTCTGGAGACAACTAAACACAAAAAAGGTCTCCCAAACGGTTAAGAGTTTTGCTTACGCTCACCTCAATCATTACTTTGATTTGTAACTTAAAAAACATTTCGAAGATATTTCAATTGTGAACACAACTTTGATAGAATGTGAACTTCAAGACAAATATCTTTAGACAATCTAATTCTCGAACAAACTGTAGTTAGTGGAAGATTTATATATATGTCTTTTTAAATCTACTTTATCTCTTCGTCACATAAAATATACCTGCCTTTAAGTCCGAAATGTTCAAATTTTCATGAACACCCAAGCGAAGGTATTATTCTTTAAAATTTATTCTCATTAGCTATTACTATCGCGGAACAGGATCGCCGGCCAACTTTAATTAAATATAGTCATTAAAAATATTTATAACGCCGCCGTCGGCTTTTGCATTTTTATGGGATTTTCAGAGATAGCAGTCTGAATAAGCGGTATAATTATAAAGTCTGCCTAATATACGGTGTCCTGTGAAAATCCTTATTAATATACAGGAAGAAGATATATATTTGGGATTTTTATTGTATGTTTGTATTTATTAGTATGACATTATGTCGAGTGATGATATAAATCGTGATATCCCTTCAAACCGTGTCGCAAAAATCGCTCCCATTTATGAAGGATATAAATTAATAGCTCCAATATCTTGGGCCTTTCTCTTCTTTATGTGTCTTCTTAATAATAGCAAAAAAAATGTTGTCCTTCAATTCAGAGATAAATGGGACAATGTTATTCAAATTAATAAGAACACAACAGGATCTTCTGAGATGACACAGTTAAAGTAATAATACGCAATGAAAACTATAAAAAAAAACAGTAGTAAGAGAATTTTTTAGCCAATACTATTACAAATATTTGCTTTTCAATAGAGATAGAAATATATTATTTGAAATTAATGTTGCAGATCTAAAAAACACAGATTATATAGAATAACTCTGATTAAAGTTATTAGGTACTGTTGAAATATTAACGATCGCCATTAATAAATTGTTTCTTTATATTTTAAAAATATTTTTATAACAAAAACAAATAAAACCATTTAAAGTTTTCTAGCAAAATGTGAAACAATATATCATCTGATAGCACGTCATGTAGCCCGCATTTAAATCTCACCTTCCCGGTCACGGAGCGGTTGTAAATCGTCATATGGTCCGTGTGGCGATCTTCCAAAAGTTTTCAGCGCATTTAGGATACTGGGAGCAAATATTGTTGGAGAAATATTAAGTTCTTTTGTTCCACAAACCATAGGTACCTCCATTACTTTGGGAATATACGTCCAAGGCTTTCCTTGACTAAAGCACACCCAGGTTATAAACAACAATTAGACACTTACTCAGGAACCTGTCAGTGTGATTTAGATTATAATTTTATATTATAATGTACATCACCTAAGATTGTTATATTTCTTTTGAAAAGAGCAACTGTTTAGTTTCTGACCGGCTCTTCTCAACAGAGCAGCATTCCGAGCTGGTAGCTTACTCACCTTTTTATTGTAATAATTGACGATTCAAAAGTGCGTGTAAATGCCTACTTGAATAAAGATATTTTGAATTTGAATATACGAATTAGGAAATTAAAAAGTATAAAACTTTGGTATGTCGGTCTATCATGAGTCTACTTACAATTAATCCTGCAGCCATTGACTGAACGCGGCTACACGCTGAACGAAACGGACTATTTATCGTGGGTTCGATTCAGGCATCGGGATCGCTTTAATTATGTATAGTGACTAATCCTTTCCCGATTTACTAAATTCGATATCAGTGTGGTGTTTTGGGATATTTTGATCATTATACCAGTTTTGGTATCCTATTAATAGTTGATATTGTCTTAAAAATGATTATCAACTTTGAACTCAGTCCAAAAAAGGTTATTATTATACAATTGATGACGTTTTTGAACCGTAAGGATTAAGAGCATTAGTCATATAAAAAAAGATATGAAATCTCAATAACATTGTTAATGTCCGAAGCAAAGTTGCGGACAGTTGTGAGCCAATAAGCTTCGATTGGATTTTAATCTCTGCATCAGCATTGTGGCACATTAAAGCCAAACTGCGATTAAACTTCAAACTTTCACAATAATATAAATGGTGGTCGTGGTCACCTGCCAACTCATAATGGCTACTCCGTTATCCGTGCCGGTTATTGACAGTTTCTTGGCAAGGCCCGATTTAATTACGGACCGGTTTTTTTCCAGCCGCAGGATGTAGTCCGGTCGCCAAACGTCGGAAACACATGGGCCTGGATGTCGAACGGAAATGGACAAATATTTTAATTTGATATAAATAATATAAATATATTAATTTTTGTACATAATGTTATAAATAAAAAGTTATTGATGTTATGCTCATAGGCTTTTTTAAAGGGTCAATTTCGAATGTCCACTCATAATCTAGATAAAAAAACTAAATGTGACAATAAAAATGTATATTCTCTGAATTCTCTAAAATATTTAATTATGATCATGTTATTATTCATAGTTTATGATTATAATATATTAAAAGAAATCAAAGACAAGCTGTAAGCCCATTTTAAGCTATTTTTTCTGTATCAAAATTATCTTAAATCTAACGGTTACACCCAGTTTATCTCTCCGTATGTTTCACATGACGTTCTGGCAACGCAGAATCGTTGTCACAGGCTGGTTTTTTTGTCATGACATTTATACAACTATTGTCACTGTCCAGAGCAGCGATAATTGTCAGGTTACTTCTACCATTAGATTTAATAATATTATTTCAAAAGTATGGCACGATAAAATATTTTAGGAGTTTATAAACAAATTTTAAATATTCTTACGTAAGTTTTTTTACAAAATTAAGGTCCATATTTTTAAATTTACTGTAAAATGTATTAAATCAACCGCAGACTGATAACAGATAGCTTGTAATATTCGTTTCACCTAAATCGGGTATGTGTAATTTAAGAACTGATAGGAGTTTTATGACATACAGCGGGCGAAATTAGTCTAACACATACAGCCTTAAAAACAAGATACTAAGAAAATATCTTAAAACCTATCTTCGTACAGAGTGTACTACAAATTTATTAAATAAAATCTTTGGTTCTATAGGAAAAATACTAGTTAACGATTGATAATATCATATATATAAATACTAGGATCCGCCAACAGTGCGCGGCGGGTGTTGAGCTGAGCCCCTCTCCTTTCTTCTTTTCTTGATAACTTTTGAATGGCTAAACATTTTTTCAATCTCTTTTCGCTATAACATCCGGGTTCGGCTCAAACATAAATGAGAGATTTTTTAACTAATTATCTCGTCGCATTCTGGAAACAACTAAACACAAAAAAAGGTCTCCCAGACATATTATTGACCTTCGCTAAAAATAAAAATGAAATGATGTCCTATGATGTAGTGTGCGAGTGTAATGTTGAGGAATGGAGAGCACGTGACGGAAAAGGTTACGAATGTGGGATAGGAGAGAAGATGAAATCCTTAGAAAAGATAATTGAATTATAAATTGATTACATTATGAGTCCTGAAATGACAGAGAAATATAAGGATAAAGATAAAGAAGTTCGACGATCCCAAATAACTGGGATAAGGATGATGAAATGAGTTATGTCCCAAAACATGTTTTTTATGAATCCCATTTGCTCATTAAAGGTTTCGTCTGTGTGTATCACTTACTTTGTTAGTTGGAAGGCAGACTTTGTTACACATAAGTTTAATTATGTTGAGTTTATTACATGCATACATCTTAATGGTATTAAGAGACACACAACGTATCAAATGCAGGAAATCTAAAACACAATACCCAACTGGATGTGAATTTTAACACATCCACTGTTGTGTTTACTATTTAGTTACTTACTTACTACTTACTTGTTGGTAGCTTACTCACGGACTGACTACACTGACCTTTTTTGTATTGTAGTAATTGACGATTCAAAAGTGCGTGTAAATGCCTACTTGAATAAAGATATTATGAATTTTGAATTTTTGAATTTTGAACATCACTTAGTTATTAACAAATAACTATTTGGTTTAAAGCAAAACATCAATCTTATACATAACCAAAATGAATTAAGACTACATTGCATTATATATTAATTTCTTTTATTTATAAAGATTTATTTATATAATTTATTTTTTTAACAGTTTTGTAAACTATTACTTGTCTAAGTAAAAGATCTCAGTCTATATTTATTTTATAGATAGCTATCTTAAATCAACTCGATTTGAATATGGGGTGCTTTTTAAATGGTACACTAAATAAATAATAATTCTCGCTTATATTATGTAGACAGACGGTCTATAGAACTATTGTTTTATATTACGAGCTACTGATATGTATTAATTATTTAATTGAATTAAGCAATCGATTAAAAATCAAAGAATTTAACATTGAAAACTAAATTCAATACAGTTAATAGAAAAAAGGTACTATTTTAAGACAAAATAAAATTTTAAAAGATACGATAGGAACGTGTGTGTCGAACGATGTCTTAATATTCGGATCCAACCACTTTGCATCTAGAGTGCTCGTTGGAGTCTCTCTCGCATAAATATCTCAACTAACTTCGCATCAGGAACATCCCGAAACTAAAACCAGTAGGTATAAGACTTAGTATTCTTACATTAAAAAGATTAATTCAGTCATTATAGTCATATTTTTAACTCTGTTTTGATATTTTAACACTAAACCTACCGACAATTTTTTTGTACCTGTTCTTACCGCACGCGGTCAAAGGGACCGGTAATTAAAAGTTATTTTATTATATAACGCATGTAATAATGGAAATAACTAAAAGTAAAAAGTGAAGAAAATATTATATGCATATTCTAAGAATTGTCTTGTAGTTTGTTAACGATATTATAATGTTTAAAAAAGTTATACAAAAGTTTAAGAACGGTCAATTTGACTGGTACTTGGTAGGTTTAGTGTTAAAATCCAGTTACTAAGCTATACCAGACAAACTTATTATTATTAAAATTCTGACAAAAAGTTTTGTAACTTATTGTATTTGAAAAACTATCATTGTTCTAACATAATTATATATTGTAAAGCCTTGATGCTGTTAGCAGTACAAGAACATAATTTTCAAAAATGCATATGTAAAAATGTATTTTGAAACTCATTTTAAAGAGAAACATAATTTTATTCTTATCCAAAACCCATAATAGTGAAGGCTTTAAAAATTTGGCTCAAGATTCGAGAACAATCCGTCAGCCAAAGAAGTAGAGTGCAAACCGCGCCAGAGACGCTTCATAATGGCAGTCCATTTATCACCAGCCCCTGTACTGATGACAGTACATTCATTTACCCATTGTCCCGACGTGTTCTGGCACGGCTGAGGAATATCAAATTTGGATAATGCCAGGTATTCGCATTTTATTATCGCGAAAAATGTGATATTCAGTCTCCACTCTTCCTTTTGTTGAACATTTTTAACGCAGATTACATTCTGCGAAATAGATTCTTTATGCTAAATTTTGCTTTACCTAAGTTAAAGTCCATTCAACTTGGACGTGATGTTTATTAGAGTTTATTTTTTATTACTCTAAAATCGATGGCTTCTTTTTCTAACTACTTATTTGTCCTTTACAACAACGAAATATAATTAACATATATTATTTTAAAATGTAATTAGGAAAGCATACCATGGCTTGCGTAATAACTACGAGTATAAATGTATTTCTTTCTATATCTACACCAAACTTATTGTATATTAAATGGTCTATGGATTGGTCAGCACATTACTCCAATAATTATTATGGATAGGTGTATGGACCCTTCCAGTTCAAAAAACAACAACAAACCTGCAATCAAGTCGCTACACCAACATGAATACAATATAACCTACACTTATATAACACTTTAGAATCATTAAGTTCAAATACCTTAAAAAGCCAAACCGTGGACAAATGAACACGCAATTCACGAATCTGCTCCAATTAGGGGGACAATTTAGGTTTTTTCCTAACAGGCAGCCAGTGCGAGTGCCAAGTCCAAAGAATGTTTGTGGTGTGTGTAATTAAATCGCCTTGCCAAGAATCCTGGGACACGTGTAAAAAATTACAACGTTAGAGTCAAGGTAAATTGGGGGGTCCAATTTATTTATCTACAAATTATAGCAACGGAAAAAGAATATAAAGAAAATAATGATGAAATCTTTAATATCGGGTTTGAAAATGGACCACAATTTTCATAGTCAATAAGAGAATTGAAAGCAAATAGTGATTCCTCAATTCTTTAAGTATTTATAACCAATGCTGGGTCTATCAATAAATGGAGTTACACTTTACGTTAGCAATCACAAGATTGAATTAGACTTGAATGAGACAAACAAACTGTTTAATCTGGAAGGACAACACTACTTTAATTTAATTACAAACTTGTCTAAGGCGGGTGCGTTCAGAACTTAGGTGGATAACAAATATGTTGTATTTCATTGCTTTGTTAATTTTACATTAATAATATATAAAGATTTAATGATTATATATTAATAAATTTAATTATGAAATACACATGTTTTTATAACTTGAATTAATGAAAATTGAATTGCATTTCCGTATTTCTATTATATTTGTATGCAAAGGCGAGGCTCCGGGTATATTCTTTTGTTTGAAGGTAAGTGTAGTCTATCAACGGCAGCTGCTGGAGTCGGCGAAATATTGCCCGCTTAAGCAATTCCGGGGTGATTTATTCAAACATGTTATTTTAATGTAATATATTACGTTTATAAAATGTTATGGTGAATTTGATATCATTATGAGGTAATTATTCTTTGTTTATAGTTTGATTTAAAATAAATTCAATGTTGAAATATAATTTAAGATCCTGGTAACAAATGCCAGTGAATTACAATGAAAGTAAGTTTATAATGAAGTAATTATGAAGACAATATCCAGCTAAGCGACATTAATCAAGTCGGGCGGTCCATTAGTGAGCAACAAAGAGTTGAGACAATCAATATGATCGCGGAGCCGCGGAACGCTTCACTGAGACTACGGTGACCATCATATTGGTATAACTTTACTTAAATCTTTGTTGAGCTGAGCCTAAGCGAAGCTCTTAACCGTTTGGGAGACCTTTTTTGTGTTTAGTTGTCTCCAGAATGCAACGAGATAATTAGCTAAAAATTTTTTCATGTATGTTTGAGCCGAACGCGGATGTTATAGCTAAACCAGATTGAAAAAATGTTTAGCCATTCAAAAGTTATCAAGAAGAGAAGAAAGGAGAGGGGCTCAGCTCAACACCCGCACAGCACGGGCAGCGGATCCTAGTATCAAATAGTCATTAAAATGTTAGTTAATCAAAATTGACATTGACGTAAAAGTAAACTTCTAGACCGAATAGTTCTAATTCTAGAATGTCATTATATTACTTATATTGAATAGAATATTAATATGTCATAATATGTCATATACATATTATTTGTACAAGTAAATAAAAAACTTGTATTTGACGAGACATCGTTAAAATTGTACAAAAACAGCACAGCGTACTGACATCACACAATTGAAAGTATTTTGTTTTACTTTTTTTCGTTACTGTTATGAACTACAATTTGAGGTTTGATAAAACTTTACAGTGAAAATAATATTATATTTTTTCATAAATACATGATAAAGGTATAAGTTACTATTACAATTTCTTTCATGATAAAGTAAAATCCTGTACTGAGAGTTGACGTTACAACCTCAATTTCGACTCGCTGCGCTCGCTAAATCTCGGGTGCCGATTGCATATTGAGCGAAGCGAGCCCAGTGTATTGACTCATCGTTTCCCGTTGACTTCTATGGGATATCAGTTTTTTAAGATGATAAAAAAAAAAATTTGAGGATATTTTCAAATTTTTTTTAAAGCCATCACCTAATATGTGTCTTTTTGATTGCAAAGTTTCATAATTTTCCGTCAAGTAGTTTTCGAGCCAATTCGTGATAAAGAACGTAAAAAGTCTCCAGTAAAACGCTCCGAGCACTCCGTTCGCTTCGCTCAAAAATTATTTTTTTAATTGAAACTAAAATTTACGTTATCTATAATTAACAATATCATAATCTGTCCATGTTTGATAGTTTTGTCACAAATGTGTATTAAATGAATTTAGTAAAATAATGATGGAGGCTGTCTCATGGTGTCTCTACAGAAACGTCATCTTCAAAGCGGTTTGATAGATGGTTGGTATTCCGTGTCTCGGCGTTGGATCCCATCAATACTAAAGTTAAATTTAATGTTACAAACTACCCATTTAATAAGTAACATGTAAATCACTTGAGTTAATAAATCAATAGAAATTCAGGATCGAGAAAACTAATAGATATAATATTTAACCGTTCCTGTTTAGTATAAATATTTCATTTTTTGTTTCTGGTAACAATGAATATCTTCGTCGTCCTTCACCTATTTGAGGCCCTGGGTACTTAGGACAATGGGGCCTCTATGACCCTTATAGAACATACAACAGATTGGGTCGTCTATAATCTTAAATCGTAATATGAAGGCAAATACCTAATTTTATGCATTTTGATAGGTATAAATTTCATAAACCTTCCAAGTTTCAATAGGATCACGGCTTTCTACGTATTGAATTATAATTATCTATCGGTTATTCCATAATTGAGGATTAGGGGGCCTCAATCGATCGCGGGGCCCTGAGTAAGTGTGTCCAGTGGTAAAGAGGGGCCCTGAGCAAGTGATGTGTCGAATGGTAAAGAGGGGTCTGTACCTACTATTCTTTTATATATAGAATGTAAGTAAAAATATATAAAATATAGATATAAGCAATCTTTTATGAGTCCTGATATCATTTATTCATTAAAGTATATCTTTTATAGACAATTTTACACCTTTCAGTATTCTCCTCCTAAGTGCTGCCGTAAAAATTTTAACCCACCTGAGCTCCATTCATACGAGAGATATGGGATGAAGTATTTATTTAAACTTTTAACTACTTGTAGTGGAATATCAGTAATTTTCATAAACACCTCGTCTTCATGCACTATTAGTTTAAGACTTAATGCTTTTCCATAACACTCGATAAAAATGTTTATTAAACTTTGCAAGATATGAAATAATATAACAAATAAATATGAACTTAATAACCTTTATATTACATTTTGAAAAGATAAACATATATGTATTTGGTAATGTGAATGATAGTACAATTACTGCAGAACATTTTTTAAGTTTTTACAGAAAATTTTGTGAATATAAATGGTAGTAATTTCCATAACATGTTTTAATTGCAGTGTTCTTAGTATATATATTTATATATTTTCCACTTTGAATATGGATTCAAAGTGGAAAATATATAAATTTGATACACAAGTGATCACTGGTATGGACCAGTGATCACTTGTGTATCAAATGGAAGTGACAGGAGGGCCTATTTTGATATCGTATGTGTCAAAATAGGCCCTTCTGTAAAGACACTATCCAACTTAAAACTACGAGAATAAAAGGGATAAGAAAAGTCCGAGATGATCATAATAATTTATTATAGGAATGTTACAAATATATATATATAAAGATTGCAGGATACGTGTGTGTATAATAGTCGAGAACTTAGTATAAGAAATTTAACAAAAACACGAGAAAATACACGATTTATAATATAAAAAAGATAATGTATGTTAGCAAATTAAAATTTAATTATTGTTTGATGGTATGTTGGTGATAATATTAACACTAAACCTACCGACAATTCTTGTATACCTGTTCCTACCGCACGCCGTCGAATTGACCGGTAATTAAAAGTTATTTTATTTTATAACGCAGGTAATAATGGAAATAACTAAAAGTAAAGAGTGAAGACAATATTATATGCATATTCTAATAATTGTGATGTAGTTTGATAACGATATTATAACGTTTAGAAATGTGTAAGTTTTACAAAAGTTTAAGAACGTTCAATTTGACCGGTACTTGGTAGGTTTAGTGTTAAAGGTTCCAACAAACTTTTTTTGGTCCACAACTTTTTCTTAATCTCCATTAATTTAGTTATTTAATGCTGATCTGTATTTATAGAAATGTGTGAAATGAAAAATACTTCAAGTCTTTTAATAATTACTTAATTAAAGAAGTAAGAAAGACTTAAAAAATGGTAACAGTTCACGTTCACAAAACATTCGATACAAAACTTCGAGAATATCCGAGCACTTAAGTAACGCGATAGCATCTTTATTTGACATCACATGTAGGTCATATTTGGGTCAAAATATTTATTCTTTAAGATTATTTCGTCATGAGAATACTTATAGGTGTAATAAAATATATATGAACCATCACAATGACAAGGGCGATTTTAAATTTGATTTCTTTTTTATTTCATAGTGTATAATGTTATCTTATATTTCATAGTGCATAGTGTTATCTTTTGCTTCATAGTGTAGTGTTGTCTTTTATTTCATAGTAGTGTATTTATAGTGTGAGTGTGCCGAGCGCGGCCTGTCTCTCTTGGTCCGTGAAGTGCAGTACTGCTGCGATGGCGTTAACCATATGTCTCCGGCCACCTCCCTCCCCACACGTCAGGTACGATATCACCACGTTCTTCAAGTACTCCAGGTTCTCACCCTCGCGGGAGTGCGTTCTTCTCAGTCTGTTCGTGATTGTTATGATCATCAGTACCTTGTTATATTAAAAAGCAAACGAGCGTGCAATCATCACCTCTTTTAAAATCAGAGGAATCGCAAGTGTTGCTGGCTTTCGAGATGGGAGTAAACGCCTTTTTTGAAGGTACCCATATCGTACTGATCTCGAAATACCGCCGAAGGAAGTTCGTTCCACATTCGAGTGGTACGTAGAAGAAAGCTCCTTGAGAACCGCACAGTGGAGGATCACCACGCATCCAAGTGGTACGGATGGTATAGGAGGCGATGGCGCCCTGTGCGATGATGAAATTCGGAAGTAGCTACAGATCGATTAGCTCTTTGGAACACTACCTGTCGTAAATGCGTTAGAAGACGCAAAAAGAGGCTCATTCTCTACGCAATGCCAGAGATTCCAGCCGTTCGCATAGCACCGGGTCCCCAACAATTCGAACTCTCCGTTGTATGTGATCAAAAGGTAGAAGTTCATATTGGGGTGATCTGCACCAGAGATGAGAACAGTACTCCATGAGTGGCCGGACCTGCGCCTTATAGAGCGCAAGTTTTTGGACAAACCTGAAAACCTACTCTCTATTGATTGAACCTCGCTCTATTGATCATTCCCAATTACATCGAGGCCAACTTGGCCTTGCTCTCCAGATGACCACGAAACCGACAGTCGCTCCAAATGTCGAGGACCAGTATTTTGATACTTGGCAAGACATTGAAGGTAACGCTCTCGAAGAGCGGAAATACGACAAATCAAATTTTCTTAGTGGTAAACGAGCCACCTTATGTTGTCTGGGGATTGAACTTAACGAGGTTCAGTTCACACCATTCTAAGACCATCCTCAGACGGGTCTTTATAGACTTATCGACGTTTTCCCGAAAGCCCTGCACGACCGGAGTATACCGCATCCCCAGTGTTGTCATCCACATACCAATGTACGTTGGAAATATCTAACATATCATTGATGTGCAGGAGGAACAGAGTTGGGGATAGCACGCAGCCTTGGGGTACACCAGCGTTTACGGGCTTGGGGTCCAAACCAAAAACGTCGAGAACGACTTGTATGCTTCGTCTAGTGAGAAAGTTAATGATCCACTCACATAAACTTGAGCCATACACAATCGAAGATTTTTGCCATAAACAGACTATCTGCCGTATCCTCTCTCTTGGTTTCAATATCCGCTGCCCAACGATGCGTAAGATGTAACAGAAAATTACCAGCCGATTGTTCATGATGAAGGCCATATTACCGATCATTGAAAAACTGGCGACCTTTGAGGTACATTAGGAGCTGTTTGTTAATGTTGCTCTCCATTATGTTGGAGAGAAGAGAGGTACTGGCGATACGTTTATAGTTAGCTAAGTCAGAGCTATCACCTTTTTTTAGGAGCGGATGGACCGATGCCGAAATAAACGCGTTAGCACTGGAGTCACCTCGGGGGCACATTGGGGAAATGTCATCCGGTCCAACTTATGAACTTCCAAAGTAAATAGAGCCTTTTGTATATTTTATGTCGAAAAATTAATGCAGGCATTAAGTTTTGATACCACGGGATGGTAGGCGCTGTCTTACCTTGGTTGTCTAAAGCCGAGTTTGAAGCAAAAAGAGTGCCCAAGAGATTGCCTTTCTTTTTTGCCATGTGAGTCAAGGAGCCATTCCCTATGTGCAATGCCGGTCGGCACGGCTGGCAAAGCTACTCAGAATGGTTTTCGCCAGAGCCTAGAACTTATGCGTGACGGGCCTTGCCAGTTGATCATCAATTTTGATGATAACTTTGCTCTGGCGATTTACCGTTTGAAGAATCTGGAAGCATGGTTAAATTTCCCCTTCAGAACTCTAAAGTTCTGAGGAGGAAAGAGGATCTCTAGAGTTGGAATAAATAGTTCCATGCCCTGTAGTATTACATCACTACAGCCGCAGCGCAGTCACTGATAATTGGATCATTGGAAGGGAAACAAATCGGCCCTCATGGGTAGAATGCAAAAAAGGAACGGATTCCATCCCAATCCGCTGACTTGTTGTCGGGTCGCAGGTCTTGTTCGAGCCGGACTTTGTATGGGCACTATATAGAAACGGAACCAGAAAATGATTAGAGGACCCTCGCGGAGACTAGACAGTGACTTGGTACTTTCCTGGATAGTCAGCAGAAGCTGCAACATTATGGCCGGCTGGGCCGTCTCTAGATAGACGATAGTGGACTGCCTTTAGTTTAGAGTTTAGTCCCTGGATGTTGCAAAAGTTCACATTTACAGTGGAGCTGGGTGCCGCTGCTTAACGTCGTGGGCCCTCACTAAACACAAAATGAGGGGGGAGCTGGGCTTTTGGCTTGTCTCACTCACCGACGTAACATAACCAAATTCGGTTATTACACGTCGATCTTCCATGAGAGGATGATCTGGAACAGTGAGATGACTAGAGCTAAGCTCTCATCATCTCTCCGATGCGTAGTTTCCCTCTCCGCTACTCACCTGTCGATCTCTTCTTTGAGAGTCCTCACAACTTCTTTGAAACGTTCCTTCTCAATGGTCGCTTCCCGCTGACAATCACTGCAATATATATGATGCAATACATAACATATATATATATATATATATATATATATATATATATATATATATATATATGTATAAATCAATCTATGGACTAAATATAAAATATGTCAATAAATCTACAAGGAGAGATGGAACTCTATACATTTTCTATATAGTATACCAGCTTTTCCCCGCGGCTTCACTCGGTTTTGTATATTTATATCTAGTATTTCGGGATATTCTATTTGATATTTAGATTTAGATCCCGGCATATAATATAAAAAACGTTCGAGACGAAATTTTTTAACTACATCTCCCTTAAGAATTGCACTTGTCTTCTAGTAAAAACCCTACAAAAATCCGTTTAGCACTTTTTGAAATATATAGTATAGCTTTAATGATATATATTTGAATAATAATAATATATATAATAAGACAATAATATATATATATATAAGTGTAGTGTATACCGCTGTAGTCCCTCAAGTGTGTGTTTGTCTCTCCTCAGCTGCGTGATGGAGAGGTCCCTCCGCGCCAGCTCGTGCGCGTAGTGCAGCATATGGGGAGCCACGCCCTCCTACACATACATACATAGATACACATATACACACATAGATACACATATACACACATAAATACACATATACACACATAAAACACATACATACATACACAAATGTGTGTGTGTGTGTGTGTGTGTGTGTGTGCATCAGTATCTATCTTATCTATCCTAATCTCTTAAAAGCTACCTCTCTACTTATCTCTGTTTCACTAACCCGACTCGAAAAGTGAGTATTTCTTTTATGTATACACTTTTTGAACAAGCTCAAACTTTCAATTCACCATTTAATAAATTTAAAAACCTTGTAAAGTAACGTTTGTGTTAACGAATATCTAGAACACACACCAGTGGTATGATGTTCGATGCCCGGTGCTTTAAGATATTATAAATGTATTTTAGTCTTAATTATAACTTAAAAAGGAATAAGACAAGTTTCTATCTCGAGCTTTCAGGTCTGCAAATAACCATCTCTCCTTCTCTCTCTCTTCCTCTCTCTCTCTCTCTCTTTCCCCCTCCCTCCCTCTCTCTCTCCCTCTCTCTCTCTCTATTCCTCCCTCTCTCCCTCTCCCTCCCTCAATACTCACATTCACCAGTCCGTGTCCCTCCTCCGTGCTGACCTTCCGTGACCTCTCGTTCCTGGCTCGTATGTAGTTGTCTGTCTCCTCCAACAGAGTGGAGTATCTCTCTCTCTGTGTCTGTACCTGTTTCTCCAGACTCTGTATCCTTGTTTTGAGGTCTGACGTGACCTCCTTGTGGTATTCGTTTTCAGTTTTTAGTTTCTGTAAATGGTATTGAGAAACTGATAATATATTTTCTTAAAAATTGAAAATTATCTTTTATCTTTAAATGTTTTCTTTTATCTATTAGTAAAAGAAAAGATTAAAAGTACTAAAAACATTTAGATTTTTTTATTCACAAACTAAAATATATTAAAATATTTTTCTTATTTTTTAGTTTCCGTAAAAAAAATCTTGATTATCTTAGAATATTTGAAAATAAATTATGAATTTTCATTTCTAAAATTTTATTTACAATGTTTTCTAATAAATCAAAGTTTTTTCGCCTATAAACCATAATCTCTTCCTAATATTATAGTAGAAGTAGAAGAAAAACGATCTAGAAGTATACTAATGCAACAAATTTTTTGACATTATCTCTCTTGATCTCTTAAGAGATTGAGAGAGATAAAGAGAAATCACCGAACTAAATCATTTAATAAACTATACCTCCTCATGTAATCTCAGCAACTCCACCTTATCCTGCTTCTCCTCCTCCAGCAACATCACTAGGGTATGCGTCTTCTCTTTCAATATCGCCATCTCGCTCTTCAGATCTCCCATCTCGCTCTCCTCATTCCCGTTCACTTTGACGTTTAGAAATTTATAATTCTCGAATTCCATTCTCAGATTCTCCACCTCCTCCCTGCACTTGTCGTGAACGTGGTCGTATCCATCCAATCTGAAGACCGTGTGTATGTCTATTGGGTTTCCTAGTTTATCATTCTCCGCTATGAGCTCCTTCTTCAGTATGTGTATCTTGTCTATAAGTGTGTGTATGTATTCGCTGTCTGCTAGTTTGTCGTTGTCCGTTTCGCTTTTCGGGACCTCTTCTGAAACTTAATGATAATAAAATCCTACATTTCTTCCTTTATTTTGTTCTAGAATATGAGAAATTTCTGGAATGCTAGTCGTCTGTTGAATCAGATATTGGCTATCACAACACCAAACTTTATAAAAATCTGTCTAGTAATTTTGTTTTATTGTGATTCCTCAAACCAAGTTCTATATTTTATTATTTTGTATTGTATAAGTATAATTTTTGAAATATTTTAAAATATTCAATACACATATTCCGTATCATTAGTATGTTACATGTATAGATTTAGATTTTAAAGATCTACAGGGTAAAATATTTATAGATAAGGGTACAGATAAATATTTTTTGAGCGAAGCGAACGAAGTGAGCGAAGCGAACGAAGTGAGCGGAGCGTTTTACTGGAGACTTTTTACATTCTTTGTCACGAATTGGCTCGAAAACTACTTGACGGAAAATTATGAAACTTTGCAATCAAAAAGACACACATTAGATGATGGTTTTAAAAAAAAATTTGAAAAATGCCTCCAAAAAAATATATATATTTTTTATTTCATGTCAAAAAACTGATATCCCATTGAAGTCAATGGGAAAAAATTACTCAATACACTGGGCTTGCTTCGCTCAATATGCAAACGGTACCCGAGCTTTCGCGAGTCGAAATTGAGGGTTTGTTGGCGCCCCTAGTATATTATGATTAAAAGTCTTATTTAGATTATTTTAAACTACAGAGAAAATGACACTTTTCTTACGTACACTTTTCTTTCCACATTTGTACTTTATAAACTATAATACTAACTGACCATTCAACCCATTGGTGGCTATCTTCTCCATCAGCCCGTGGTTGAGCGAGTCCCTCAGTTGTTGGATGGTGCTCTGGTCTCGTCTCCTCATCATGTCGTACTCTCCTATGGTCTGTGATAGTTCTGCCAGTTTTCCTTCTAGAAGGGCCACTCGTTCTTCTTGCCTGGCGCATATCTTACGAGCTGATTCCTCTGCCCTCTTTGCTTTTATTTGTTCCTGTACAAAGATTCTGATTTATCTATTAAGTAAAGTATATTTAAGCTAAACTATAGTCTAACGAAAGGCATAAACGAAGGACAAGTGCTTGTTCTTGAAATGCAAATGTTGAGAAGTATGTGCAGTGTGATGTAAATTAATAAAGTAAGTAGTAAGTGAGTGAGTTTGACAATAGTACCGGTAATAGAAATAGTAATATAATGAACTGAGGAAATATTAAGGACCTGTAACGAGAAGTCAATATGGTTGTGATACAAAAGGGAAAGTGAAAAATACAGAAATGAAGTGCGTGTAAAATTACAAAATAAGGTAAGTGTAAAAAAAAAATTATAAATTGTAGAAATTTTCGATAATCGGCGACAAGGGTTATCACTAATTAAGGCGAATCTTATATAATTTTAATCGATGTCTACGGAGAAACAAACGGCAATTGTTATACGAGGGTCAAACTAGCATTCTAGCAAGTTATTAGTTTTATTGTAACTTTTCAAAATAGCGTCCATTTACATCAATACATCGCTGCATTCGATGGAACCATTGAGAAAAGCACCTTGCCCACTCGGCCTTAGGGGTCTCTTCGACGGCGTTTTAAAATGCAGCCACTGCTTCTTCGGCGTCTATAAAACGTTTTCCTCGAAGTTTTTCTTTTATTTTCGGAAATAAATAAAAATCGCAGGGTGCGAGGTCGGGGCTATACGGCGGGTGACCCAGTAATTCCACGTCTGAGGTCACCAAATAGTCGATCGTTTGCCTGGCGGTGTGCGACGAGGCATTGTCGTGATGAAGGAGGATCCTGCTGCGAGGTCGTTTCTCTCGAACTTTTTCCAAGACAAGTGGCAAACAATTGTTAGTATACCACTCTGCATTAAACGTTTTCTGATCCTCTAAGACTACTGTAGCGTAATGACCTGTCTTTCCGAAGAACGAGGCCACCATCTTTTTTCCAACACTTCGACCTCTCTTCACTTTAGTTGGCAACTCTTCGGAAGGAAACACCCACTGAGCAGACTGTCTTTTGGTTTCCGGATCATAACAGTAAATCCAGCTTTCGTCACCAGTTAGTATGTCGAACACAGCATTTGAGTCACCTCCGTTAAATTTTTGGATCATTTCTCGGCACCAATCAACACGGCGGAGTTTTTGAGCCTCGGTCAAATTATGCGGTATCCAGCGGGCACAAAGCTTCCTGACCGCTAAATGTTCATGGAGGATTTTGTGCACTTGACTCATACCTATGCCTAGACTTGTCCGAATCTGCTGATAGGTCACTCTTTTGTCAGTCTCTATCATACGCCGCACAACACTGATGTTATCTTCAGTCGTCGCTGTAGAAGGCCGCCCCTCACGCAAATCATCGGTGAGATTAGTTCGACCACGTTTGAATTCATTAAACCAGTTGTAAACTGTGGCACGAGATGGGGCTTCATCGTGAAAAGGCAATCGAAGTCTATCATAACTTTCTTGTTGACTTAAATGACTTCGAAAGTCATAAAAAATCATTGCACGAAAATTTTCTCGGCTTAAATTCATTCTGACGTGCACAGACAATTTTCAATTTGCCGCCAAATCGTAAAACAAATGACAAATGAATGAAATGTACACTCAATAATATTGGTAAAGAGTTCTATTTTCAAAATTTAAACAATTTTTTTTAATATAATGCTTTTAAGTGGCCAGTTCTAAAAACTTTCAGTTTGGCCCTCGTATAAGTATATAATAATTGCAGTATATAGGTACTTAGGAATTTTTTTATAGATACTTGTATCTACCGGCAAAGATAATTTTCAAGTAATTCAATCGAACGAAATATATGTATTATTTGGGAATATTATATAAATTTGGGATTACTTTAAGAGATGCACGTATGTATGTATGTTATGTATGTAGTCAAGTGATGACCTCTCTGATGGCGAGTGCATGTGACTGTTCCAGCAGCGCCAGCTTCTGCTGCAATCGCAGGAGCAGCGCCGGCGTCTCGGCCGTGCGGGTCTCCGCGCGCTGCAGCCGCCGGCGACACGCGGAGAGGGACCCGGACAGGTCCCGGACGCGCTTCTCCAGCTCCGCCTGCGAAGCTGCGGACGATACACCGCGGGTCACTAACCGACGGATCCGAACCAAGGACGGTCACGAACCGGTCCGGTTTTTCTTATATAACCAGAGTTATGTATTGGCAACATATTATAATTAAATCTAATAACAAACAACGATAAATACCGGCTCAAAAGACTGATGCTTTCCGGATAAGCGGGAATCACAGCTTATGTTGGGATAATTCCGGTCCGGTTTATTTTATTTTTATATATACCCGGACCGGTTATATAAAAAAAAAAATTACAAGAGTAAGCGAGCTTGCTGGTCACAGATGATACGCCCCCATGAACTCTTGAAACATTCGAAGAGATCCCACTCTAGATGGACTCTGTCTCCTTCTACTTCGGGAGAACATCCAAAGAAGTCCCACTCCCTCTATCTCCTCCTACTTGGGAAGTCGATGCCGATCTTTGTAATTAACTCAACAAATAATTTATCTATCCCACCGTGTATTTAATTATTTGATTATTTATAATTTATTTGTTTTTTGCTTGAATTATCTTAACCGGCCGTGAGTGTCTCCTATTATATAACTTTAAGACACTTACTAAACTAGTTAGTGAGATATCATACAGACTCAGTAGACTAAATATTGTACGCTAATTAGCTTAGTGTAATTTATAAGTACTTTTTAACTATTTTTAGGGTTAACACTAAACCTACCAAGTACCGGTCAAATTGACCGTTCTTAAACTTTTGTAAAACTTAAACATTTTTAAACGTTATAATATCGTTATCAAACTACATGACAATTCTTAGAATATGCATATAATATTGTCTTCACTCTTTACTTTTAGTTATTTCCATTATTACCTGCGTTATATAATAAAATAACTTTTAATTACCGATCAATTTGACCGCGTGCGGTAGGAACAGGGATACAAGAATTGTCGGTAGGTTTAGGGTTAACTAGTGTTTTACCGAATTAAGATCTTCAAGTGGCAAAGTTTGTGTATAGCAAAAAAACACATTTACGATATACGGGAGAAGTCGCAGAATGCAATAGTTGTTTTGAGATTTGGCCAAAGCCTTGATTGGACCATCAAAGGTTACTATGAAACCTTAACCAGTAATTATTTTTTACTCTCTTACCTGAATTAGCTGATTCTCACCCAAAGATGTTCAGTCTAAATTACTAACACTTTCCTCCTGCTTCGCTAACAATTCACAATATTAAATACTTTATTTCTTAATTCATATTTAACATAATTAATGTATTTTCTCATTGCTTATTCCCAATTTATTATAAGTATACGTACCTTGAGACTCGGTGTCATGAACCACTTTGTCTTCTAATTTCTCTACGGCTTTTCTTTCACTATTTAACTTCAGATGTAACTCCCTGGAAATAAAATAAATAAATAAAATAAATATACATATAATATTTCTATTAAAATAACCAATTAATTTTAATAAAGTCATTAAATAATACATTTTTAGTAAAATAATGTAACAGCTGTTTGTAAACAACACTCTGTATTATTATATACTAGGGACGCCAATAGACCCTCAATTTCGACTCGCTGCGCTTGCGAAATCTCGGGTGCCGTATGCATATTGAGCGAAGCGAGCCCAGTGTATTGACTCATCGTTTCCCAATGACTTCAATGGGATATCAGTTTTTTGACATGATAAAAAAAAAAATTTTTTTTTTGACGACCTTTTTTTTTAAACCATCACCTAATGTGTGTCTTTATGATTGCAAAATTTCATAATTTTCCGTCAAGTAGTTTTCGAGCCTATTCGTGACAAAGAATGTCAAAAAGTCTCCAGTAGAACGCTCCGCTCGCTACGCTCGCTTCGCTCAACTAGCAACGCCCCGTGGTTTCACACGCGTAGACACCGATCTCGTGGTAGTGGACTCTTAAATGGAATTTTCAATTTTAATGAGTTTGTTGTGCGGTTCTTCTCAGAGGACACGTTTGGAACATGAGTAGCCTTATTTTAAGTTGGAGAGTATCTTTACAGAGGGCCTATTTTGATATGTACTATATCAAAATAGGCCCTCCTGTCACTTCCATTTGATACACAAGTGATCACTGGTATGGAAAGTGGAAAATATATAAATATATAAATTAAATAATATTAATTTAAAATGTATTTTATAGGTGTTTAAACGGTGTTTAATAAAATATTAAGTTATATGGGATAAAGATTTGAGTATGAATAGTATTGTTTGATTGTAGTCGGCACTTCTATCAACTTCAACGTAAAAAAGTTGTTATAGTGTCATAATTACAGTAGTTGGATATATGGTATTGTGGACTTTTGTAGAGATTAATACATTCTATATTATTGTAGAACATTTTTTTGTTCTATCATTAATACTTTCAACGCACGCCATGATAGATTTTTATAACCAATTTTTGCACACTTTGAGTCACATTATTGCATTCTTATTAGATAATAAAGCCTATGTCGCTCGGTGAAGATGCAATTTTGTAATGGTTAAAGAATTTTTTAAATCGGTCCAGTAGGTTTTGTGTGAAACATTACAAACATACATACAAAAACACAAATTTTTCCTCTTTATAATATTATTAGATATATATAATGTAGAGTAGAATGTACAATATATATATATATATTCCTTACTCACTTCAACATAGCTGAATGATCAGCCCTCTCTTTCTCTCTCTCCTGTATCTCGTAGGCTATTTTGGCTTTAAGGTTAGCGACCTCCGCTAGATGTTGCTGAACCAGCGTCTTTGTTTCATCTTTAATAGACGCCAACATACTCTCATACTGGAAACATTAACGCTGCATTGAAAGGAGACATACTCCGAGGGTACGAGATACAGTTTTTTAAAGTAAAATGAAAATTTATTATTAAAATTATAATGAAAATACCTTTTCTCTTGTTACTTTCTTATCAGATTGAAAAGCCTCTTCCATCCGAGTCTTTTCAGTTGTTAAAGTTGAAAGAGATAATGTTAACGTTGCAATGGAGTCGGGAGATCCTGGAAATGTGTTGATAAATTTTGTTAAAAATCTATAAGTAAAGACACAATATGCACTAAATATATAAAGAATTTTAAAATGTATGCCACAGAAAGCATGAAGATAAATAAAGTAGGATACCATTTTCATCACTTTCTGTTCTGTTTAAAGCCTTCAAACTGATTTCCAATGCCTCCTTCTCCTTTGCAAGGCCTTTGTATGCAGCAACAACATCTGTAAGTTTAATATAAGTTGTTTAAGATACATGCTGTTAACTTTTCTACAGGAAACAATAACATAATATTAAGTAACTATTAAGTTTCGTAAATTTACTGTCTTATTTAAGTTTAATAATTTAATTGTTTTATACAGTACTGTTATTTACCTCTCAAACGTCCTTCATATCTCTTAATTTGATCTGCTTGTTTTGTAATAGTAGATATTAACTCCTGCTTCGATAATGATTCCATACTGAATGTTACGACAAATGGTAAAGACAAATTCACAATACTCCTTGTAAACCTATTAATATGGATATTTATTAACTGTAATATATATCAAAGGGGTAACATTTGAATATTTTATTTTTTCAAAAGAAATATATTTATTACTTTAACTAGTAAATAAAAACATCTGTCGATTGACAAATCATTGACGTTGTACGTTCAAACAACTGACAGTGACGTACAACTTCTTTCTCGACATGTCAGTCTTTGTCAATTTTTTTTTTCTTTTGAACAAATTGTAATTATATAAAAATAATTTTTAAATAATAATAGTATTTCTTATTATTATTATTTTCTCTATACATAAATATAAGAATAATATATACATTTGCTTATACAGTAATGTTTTTTTAATCTATATTTTAAAGAGTTAATGATGGGAATTTTTGTGTAAGTACCTACCAAATTATTGTAACTGCTCGATTTTAATTTGAGAGTATTATTAAGTAATTATACTAATAACTAATTTGATAGAGAAATACTAAAATAAAATTCTGTAACAATGCTGCTTTTAAAATTAAATCACTTGCAAATTAATTATTAACTGTAATAATTTTCTTTCATTTTATCAACGATATCTCATACATATTATGGTGTATGTAGCATTATATATTATATTTTACGCGCGCCGTAAGATGATCATCAAAAAATTCTAGAGATCACAGGTTTGAGTCGTGCTGATTGTAAATCACGTTCATTTTATAAATAATTATTAAAATTTTAAAACATGGCCAACATGTTTGAGGAGTATAATAAAAACAAGAGAATCTTTTTTAAAATCTTTTATTACAATTGTTTGTCCCAAAACAATAATATTATAGGTAGTTAGTACAAAACCAGTTTTATTGACTTCATAACTTCTAGTGTGTTTTCACTATTGGATACTGTTTAACGTTCAGACCGCAAACACTAGGAAGTGGGAGTGTTCGCATCCGGGGTAGTCACCGACGAAGGAATCGATCGATTCCGTTGTACACATTTTCAAAGCATTAAAGTTCAAATTAATAACTTGGCGACATTTTACCTCATTACTAATGATATACAGACCGCCCGATGGTATTATTTTTGATAATAATTTTAGGGGTTACCGGTCAGTTACCCCATTGTTTAGAGAAGGTTTTAAAATTTAACATAACAAAGAATTTGAATAATTAAATAATGTACGTACATTCGAAAGGGGTGTTCTTGCAATATTTTAATGCAAAATTTGACCTATTTTATAAAAACGAGATGCAAGGGTGACTCGAATCTACCGGGACGGATATCTCCCTATCTATTGCGGGGTGGCTAGAGGTCATCGAACTCGAATTAGGGTGACATGGCTACATTCACCCTCACAATGTTGCGTAATAAAAATGCCTTGCCGAATCTATTTGATCCCTTATTTTTTAGATTGCGTGTTATGTTTCGTTAAAGCAAATATATTATAACACATATTTATATTACAATTCTGCTGTTTTTAGTAACTTTACCGCCATTACTCACCTTTAATATGGAACTATATAAAATGATGTAATATTTCACCATTGCGCGTTTCCAGAACCACGTGCTCCTTTGTCTTATAGTGTTGGATTTATAAAATAAAAGAATATTATTTTGTACATTATTGCTAATGTCGATATTTAATGTCTATATCAATATTCCCTACTCAGATTACATTCGTTGACATTTCGAGATTAATTAATGTATGTAAGCCAAACATTTAAACACATTGTCGGCATTTTGTACTCTGTCTTACAATTAGCTACGTGCTAGGCCAAACCTTATGTTACAGAACCCAAACCTGCCCAGAGATTAAAAAAAAAAAAAAAAACAAAATTTAATTTATGACAAATAAACACTTAAAATTGAATGTTAGTAAATAACTGATACTATATTAATATAAATAAATTACGCAAAACTAAGAACAAATAATAAATGGGACAGGTGCATTTCACATTCCAAATAGATCAAATGGCTCAGACATCTCGGAGACGGTGGCTGTGAACAGTTTCTCATCTTGTACAATTGTAATGCAGTAAGTCGGGGACAACACAACACAGACTATGCTATCTCTTTAAATACACAGTCCAATACATTTTGGGCGATAAAACTACAAAAACTTTCACATTTGAGCACATAATTATTACATTAATATACATACATGGCTTCCATTTTACACACATACTTTTTATTGTGAAAATATACACTGACATTTAAGTAGCCTCTTAGTTATAGTGACATTACATTATACAACTACTAGAATATTATTATATATACTTTAAAAAAATGTTGCAAGAACATAACATTTACCGCCCAAAACATTGACAACACTGAGGTTCATGTGACTAGTTGGAGCACACCGTTTGTTACTGTTTTATACGTGTGCTGATAATATACTTACATTAAAAACACCACACCAACATAATTTAAACTCAAAATACCTAAACTACAGAACACAGTTCACATTAAATACTTAATGTCCTTAAAGATTTAAACGTTGCGCAAATTATAACTGACTAGTACAATGAAGTTAAGTACTTTAAATAAATAATTATATTATAATGAAACATTTATTTATCCTTACCGGTATTCACCATATAACCACATCAACAATTGCCCATCACCTGACGGCCACGGCCATGGCCAAATCAGAGACACATTGATGTTATGTTCAATATAAATTAAGATACTTAATACAAAATGCATTATCGAACCCCCATTCTTATGTCAAAATCAGATCTCAGTAGCACTCGTCGGTGATATGCTATCATTTACCTACAAATAATTTAGCTATGTCAAAAAACTACTAAACAAGATGTCAAGAGTCAAATATAAATTACGGGAAATGTCAAGGTTGAGTTAATGCATATCAAACTAATTTTGAACTTACACTAATACAATATATTAATTGTAACATCAAAAAGAAATCTATAATATATTACTATTCACTAATATGATAATAAATTATTAATTATACATTACTTAAATTTAATAATAAATAGAGATTATACAATCAAATTATTAAGAGAGACAATATCATCAAGTTGAACATCGATATCCAAATAGCAAACAATTATCCGCAGCTCTCAGACTAATTGCTTCGCACACTACAAAAGCTTACTTCTCCTCTCAATACACTCCGATACAAATAGTATCAATGGTTCCAAATCTAAACCAGAGACATTCTATCATTATCCGACTGTAATAAGAACACTCCAGAGGGATCCGGATGCTTAAAGCAAAAAAAATTGAGATGTCTCCTCCAGATTATTAAAAAACGACCCCTACTTATATAAAGTTTATAAATGTGCCCGCAAATAGAATGCGTCGTATCCAAGATTACAAAATTTCGTTTTTTTTAAAATGTTGATCAATTAAAATTTTTTGTCATGGTCCTTAAATTCATAATTAAATGATTTTTTGATTTTTTTTTTTTCATCATCATCTGTCAATATCGTCAAAGCAAAACATCATTAACCATAAAGTCTTGTATAAAATTATTATAATTTTAATTACAGTTACATTATACGGCTACTACATAAATGATTTTTTATTTTTTATAAATCCCTACATAAGATTTTGTGCATGAATCAAGCTCCTGACCGTCATTGTCTTTAACATTATCAGTAATGTATTTTAATAATAAAAATATAAAAGCTCCCATGGAAGAAGTTATTATGTTATATGTTCTCATGAGAATTTAATCTAACGATCAAATCAGTCACATCTTTCACATCTTTGGTTAACTACAACACGTAATGTATACACGTACAATATACATTAATTTTATTTATTGCTGAATTACTATTTCCATTAATAAATACATGTATGTATAATTGCACTGCCTTTTATATATTTTTTTTTACTTATAGTAAATTTTTTTATATTGCACGGGAATCATTGTAGAAATAAATATATTAATTTGTTGTTTTGTGAAATATATCTGTGTGACAAAAATAAAAATAATTTATAACACGAGCGGACAAGTCAAAAACCTATCAAAGATTTGGACATAGGTAATAAATTAATTACTTTAATTATTATACTTTCTAGCTTAAAATGTCTTATGTTGAAAAGATTTTACTATTTATATTTAATATGTTCAGTGTTTTGTAACTTCTATTGTCACTTGCCGGTAAACAATCAGGGAATAATTGTTTAGCATCTGCTGGCGCAAAATGGCTGCATATCAATGATTTTTAGGTATACAAATTGTTGTTTATGGCAAAATAATTATACATTAACTTACAAATACTGTGATGTTACTTATGTGACAATAGATGGTTTGTACTTTATGAACACTGGTTTAAAAATTGGTGTCATTTTATGATTCTCATCATTAATCTCTATCAATGGTATCATTAAGACGGATGACACATGACAGAGTAATGATCAACATTTTCCATTAACTACAATTTATTGACTAGATTTTAAAGAGCTTAGGATTTACTCTTATTTGTTTTGAAGCTGACTTGCAGCACCTGTCCGTTCAGGGAGTATCCGTTCAATGACTGGATTGCCACTACGGCCTCGTCGTAATTAGTCATCGTAACAAAACCGTAGCCTTTACACTTGTTGGTTGTGGGATCTCTTATTATTTTTACACTCTGTACAGCTCCAAATGGACCAAACAGCTGCCAAAGCACACTTTCTTCGGTATCGGCACCGATATTATAAACAAAAATGCACCAACCTGAACCACCTAATGCATTTCCTTGGACAAGAGGATCTGCGAGTGGAGAGTACCGTTGAAGTCCCTTGTTAATAGCGAGCAAAGCCTTTCCAGCAGGCCCTAGGAAGCGACGGACGGTAGGAGGGGCTAAGTATGTAGCCAGCGGAGCAAGTGCCTTATTTTGATTACTTGGGTTGTTTGCACATTTCACTGTTATGGGACCTGTGCCTCCCGTCGGTATTGTACCATTTAATTCTCTTATAGCATTCTCAGCTTCAATTCTTTGATCATAACGAATAAATGCTACTCCCCTCGAAGGTCCCTGAATACCTTGTTCTTCAACCCCTTGCAACAAATGTCCAACATTCATATTTTCGTGTAGGATGCGCGAACTGATTATTGTTCCAAAAGGACTGAATAATTTCTCCAAATCCTGCTGTGTCATGTGCTTAGGGAGACCTGAGACGTAAAGATTAGCGCCTTTTATCGCATCTGAACTAGGACGGGCGTAAGACACTTTTATAATTTTATTCTGTAATCTGAGACCATTTAGAGTATTCACGGCCTTTTCGGCGTCTTCAGGCTTGTGATAATTGACGAATGCATATCCCAAACTCTGGCCGTTCAGAATGTGATCAGGAAAAACAGTCACCTTATCCCGTATTAACTTGCAGCTCTCCACTTCACCAACACTTGAAAAAAGTGATCTGATTTCTTCCTGGGACATGGTTTGAGGCAAATAGTTGACTATTAAATTAGTCTTCGACTCATTATTGCACGGTTGAAGCTTACTACCATTTTGCGTAGGCTGATTCGCGTTTACGGCATCGATATTAGCCATCATTTTTACTAAAATGTTAACTCAAAATCTGTCGAAATATCACTGAATGAATGTCTAAATTGCTTTCGAAGTAATTCTAAATCAGACCATGGATATCTCACACGTAATATTAACTTCGGCTCGCGTTGGTTGAAAGCATATGCAAGGAAAGAAAATCAATAAGATGCTGTTCACTCTCGTACTTATTCCTTTTTACGTGCTATAGTCCCAAGTTCGCTGAATCAAAACGTAAGCGGAAACACAAATGAACGCTAGTTTATTAGATATAATAGAAAATACTAAAGTAAAGTGAAAAGGAAATCAACCAAAAATCTATGCGACTTGCGACCTATTCTCGTAAATTCATTTCTTTCACTTCACTTTCTTTTTGAAAATGTTGCCATGAATAGATACACAATCCATAACCTTGTTTTGATAATATATCAATAAAAATCTTTTGAGTTTTAAGTATATTAAAAATAATTTATTCTTATTTGTCCTTAAGATTTATATTCAATAAAATATTAAAATGCCAGTAACGTACTGTAATTTTTTATTTGCATTTTAGATCAGTATATTTTTTTTAAACAAAATATTATTCTATGACGTTGCACAATATATAAATAATCATAATACATAGTAAATAATACATTTAATATTATATTTAATTATGTAAAAACACGTTACAATTTGTATATAATATAAATATAATTATAAAGTACTGAATTGCGAAAATTTAAATGTTACATACTTTTACTGTATGAAAATAATAGATATATTTATAAAATATGTCAACAATACGTTCATTTTGAATAACTTGAATATTAAAGTGAATTTAAAGTATAAAACTAGAATTATTTTAGAAGACGATGACCTAAAAAATAATATATTTCTTGAATTAGGGGAAATATATACAGTATTGCAACACTAAATAAAGGGTACCAAACGCAGTTCTGCCAACAGAACAAACATTTTAAAGCGCATTTGCAAAGATAGTTTTCGAAAATATTATATTTTGAGAAACATATTAAATAAACTTTTTGTTACTAAGAAATAATTACTAAATATTATTGTAAAAATATAATTAATCAAATGGGAAAATAATTAATTTCATATATTTTTTCTCATTTGAACTATATATATTTTAGGTATTTTTTCCCTTTTGCCTGTTTTTAGTTTTAATAAATAAATATTTTTTTTTATTTACTTTCCATAAATCTGTTTTTATCTTTAAAAAAATCGGTTTGCTAAATAAATAATAAGTATAAAAATCTGGATCAGTACTTAAATAAACTATGTTACTTCATCCATTATTTTCATTCATCTTTTTAGTCTTATTTTCATTTGTTTAACTGTTTTCTTTACAGTTTAAAGCGGAACCTAATGTTGGAAGATGCCATTTTGAAAATATATCTACAGAAAGTACATCCAAAATCTGTTATTAGACAAAAATCGCGATAGGAACTATTGCATTGTATTGTGTGCTTCAGTGGACTTTAGAGTACTTCTATCTTTTCTCGACAGTTCTTTCCTATTGACAAACTCTTTGGAACAGTGTAGCTACAGTCCGACTTTTTACAAGTATGTTGTGCCATACATTTATAAAGAATTACAATTTTATTATTTGATTTATCCTGATGAACATTAAGCATTTATTTTCGAAATCTTAAGCATTGGTTGGACGCGTTGGTGTATAATAAGAAAACACATTTTTTATCAAACCTAAAGAACGAACGAAAAGCAGACGGATTAAAGAATGGACAAATACAAATTTAAATTCAAAATATCTTTATTCAAGTAGGCATGCACTTTTGAATCGTCAATTATTACAATACAAAAACAGTGTAGTCAGTCCGTGAATAAGCTACCACCGGCTCGGAATACTGCTCTGTTGAGAAGAGCCGGCCAGAAACTCAACAGTTGCCCTTTTCAAAAGAAATATAACAATCTTTGGTGATGTAATCAATGGTTATTTTGTCTTACAAATTCAGGATCTTCTAAAGTCTTCCAAAGAGTTATGGTGTTTTAAAGGAATACGACAGTTTTATACAGCAAAAACCTATATGGTTATTAAAAGAAATAAATTACATAGCATGTATCGGAAATGTGAATTTGGATAGTTATAAGAAGACGGAAATAGAATATATGGACAGAAAGCGTGAAAAATTATATAGTTAAAATAATTGGTATAAGAATTGTCTAAGGCGCCTGCGGTTTAACTAAAGCAATTACTCTTGATACAAACTTAATTATTTCAAACTTGCAGTACCCTGTCCCGGTGGTACATTCTAGTTGCTTGGTGAGAAATAGATGTCGCTAGTATTGCAAACAGAACAAAATCGGTAAATGTTTAAAACGTTCGAATTTCAAAATAGTCCTCCATTGCAAATACGATCCATTTTTAAACTCTTCGCTTGAACTTTTCGTGTAAGAGAGATGTGCATTGAATTGATTATAATTATAAAATATAGATATAGATATAGATAAGATAAAGTGAGATGAGATGGATAGATAACAACAATTGTATTGAGTTGAATCTGTTTAAATTTGAGTTGAATATGTGCAGTAATTTTTGCGTGTTTGAAGCTTACAAACCAACAGAAGATTTTTATATATTGAGATACTTTTCCTTGCTAATTTATTAGTTTGATATCTTTTATTTGTGTGGAGTGTATTTAAAAAACCTGTTTGAGTAGGTGAGTACTATACTTCCCTAAATGCTCGACTCATGGAGGATTATTTAATTATTACTGCGTTTCAGTCTGCATTATTTGTAAGTCAGTAGCTTTTGAATTAGCTTTAAATACAACAAAAAACAACATTGGAAATTTTTAACATTTTTATTTATAAAAAAAAAATTATATGACATCATTAATTTTTACAATTTCATCAATCAAAAGTTAATAATGGTTGAAAAGATTTATGTAACGTAAAATATAATTATATTTCATTTATTAACTTACAATTATTAAGAGGTCTAAGTTTATTAAGTTCAAAAACAATTTTTCTGCAATAATTATAGATTTTCAACCGAACCGGAATAAAAATTTTTCATCCAAACCACAATTTTAATCAACGAAATTTTGTAAATAATACAGTAATTTTTCTAAACACTGAAATTGACGAAATAAGACTGGAAATTTATTTACATATTTATATTCTAAAGAACTCTAATGCTGTCAGAATGCGAACTGACATTTGTAGTATTTCCGTGCATACTTCAGCTGCGTCAGTGGCTCACTCTGGGAACATTCTTTAACCATGACCGTTCTTATGATCAGTGCAATGTTTACAACAAACTATAACTAAGGAAAAAAACTGACAGACAAACATTTTAATAGTGTTTATCATTTATGAGCTGAGCGTAAGCGAACGCTCTTAACCGTTTAGGAGACCTTTTTGTGTTTAGTTGTCTCCAGAATGCGACGAGATAATTAGCTACAAATTTTCTCATGTATGTCTGAGCCGAACGCGGATGTTATAGCGAAAACAGATTGACAAAATGTTGAGCCATTCAAAAGTTATCAAGAAAAGAAGAAAGGAGAGGGGCTCAGCTCAACACACGCACAGCACGGGCAGCGGATCCTAGTAGTGAACATATTTAGCTTTGTTACTAAAATATTATATATATAGAATTATAACAAATAGTTTTTTCTCAGTAGTCTTAATTGTCGTAATTGTCATAATAGATACATTATATGTGTCTTTTTCAATTCATGATCTTGTGAATGTCGGACATCTTGTTTAGACTGACATAATTCCCACCAAAACACATTCGTGTTATTTTGAAAATATTGATTTGGATCCGCCGCCGTGCGCTCCGGGAGTTGAGCTGAGTCCCCTCTTTTTTTTTGACCATTACTTCTGAACGGAATGAGATATTTTAATTCTGTTTTTTTTTTAAAACATGCCTATTTGAAAACTCTACAGCTCTGCCATTTTTCATTCAAATCGGTTCATTAGTTTTTATATGATGTTGCTTCAAAAAGAAGTTTCCGAAAAACTTCGCTTACGCTCAGCAATCATTAAGCGAGTTTAATTAGTAGGTTATTTTATTGATGTCAATATAAAAAAATATAATTCTCTGAGTATCGTAAATAAATATAATTTAACATGATCATGAGCAGTTCTTAACCAAGTTGACATGAGTATACCTTCAGTAGTTCAGCATTTGAACTATTTCCTATTTGTGAACGTGAAAAAATGTGATTTGTTCAACAGAATTGGTTCAAATATCAAAGAATAATATTTACATATAAAAAGAAACTATAAAAAAAGTAAATATAATGGAAAATATATATATATCTGAAGTAAGAACATATTACAACACAGTTATATTCTCCATGTTATATTCTCCATGACTGATATTTTAGATAAGGTGACTACATTTGACTTGTAGAAGAATTTAACTTTAATATAAAATATAACTTGAAGTTTATATATATATATATATATATATATATATATATTCATCACTCACTGACTCAACAAGAAATCTTCGAAACTATCTGTCCGATTAACTTAATATTTTACATATTTACTTCTTTTGTGACGTAGACGTCCACTGAGAACGGATTTTACGAAATTCCTATCACAACGGATAACAACTTTTTGCATTTCGCCAAATTTTAAACCTGTAGGAGCTATACACTTAACGCGGGGGTAACACTAACAGTTACTATAGCAACGGTTACGATGACAACGGTTCATATGACAAAGGTTACCATAGCAACCTAAGTTCACATCCAAATTAATAGTGTGTCCAGCGGAGCGGGAGGGAATAAGTTAATATTATTTAACACATTGAAGCCACAAGTAATTTAGTGGACTTGTGTAATTATAACTTGGAACGGTTTGAGTCTTTAACAGATAATTACTCTAATTGTAGTTGTGTGAGTAAAAAATTAGATGAAGTTGGTAAAATAAGCTCTGAGGTGTTGGGTGACTCGGCTATACATAATAAACTTAGTATTAAAGATGTAGATATTATGACAAACAGCCAAACAATTAATAAGTCCTCCGCTGTGCTCCAAAATAATTACTTTGTTTTCTCTGACCAATTAGGTCAAGGCTTTGGGTCCCTTTTAAATAATGAATTAGATAATTTATGTAATATATGCACGCCTGGAGCCAGTTACCAACATCATGTAAATAAAATGATGAGCTACAATTTGATCAAAAATAGTACTATTGTATTATTACATGGAGATGGTTTGTCCGTTAAGAAAAGTGAAATTATTAAAAATATGGAAAAATTATTAATTATAAATAGCAAAAATAATTGTAAATTTGTATTGTGCTCATTTCCATATTCATTATCTTATTCGGACAAACAGAACAAATACATATATAATCTTAATATGACATTGTACAATTTGACATACCGTCATAGCGACGCTTTTCTTTATTTTGACTTAAATAAATTTATTTATAATAGTTTTAGAATGACAAAAGGTACAATGTATCTGCCTCAGTATTATAAAAAACAAATTGCTACTTTAGTAGCATTTAATATAAAAAACTTCGTTATAAGGGATATAACGAAAAATGACATTAATCACAATAATATAACTGTGATAGAAAATAATCGTTCCACTTTAAACTGAATAATACGACAAAGCCTAAGCTATTTAATATTATCCATCAAAATATACAAGGCTTAGGTGGCAAGGAGTCGGAAGTGGAACTTTTTGTTAAAAAATTCAATATTAGTTTATTGTGCATTACAGAGCACTGGCTGTCAAAGAGCAACAATGTTATAAATATCGAAAATTATAAATTGTCAAGTTCGTTCTGTAGAGAGAAAGCTATTCGCGGTGGCTCACTTATTTTAGCTCGTAGTGATGTAGTTTTTAAGTCTCGTTCAGACATAGTGGCGCTCTCTGTCGAGCGAATTATTGAGCTGTCCTGCATTGAGCTCAATGAATATATTATCTTATGCGTGTACCGACCCCCCTCTGGAGACTTTGATGAATTTGAAAATAAAATGGAGGATATTTTAACAACACTTTGTAATAAAAAAAAGTCGGTGATAGTGTGCGGCGACTTCAATGTAGATATATTACAAGTAACTTCGTGTAGTGTTCGTTTATTAAATTTGTTTAAATCCTATAACGTGTTAAACGTCTTTTCGGAACCTACTCGAATAACTAGTGTTTCCGCGACTTGTATTGATAATGTGTTCTGTCACTGTAACGTATATGAAGAGAGGATAATATCGAATTTAAGTTCAGACCACTGTGGTCAACAATTTTCTCTCTTAATTAATCATGAAATTGCAAGACCCCAAAAATTCACTTGTAGACCAATAACAAAAAATAGAATGCTCACTTTTAAAAAAAATGTTGCAAAAATAGTGGTTAAAGAAAATGTAACCAATGATAATCCGAACAATTTATATAATAAAGTTTTCGATTTGTTGTTAAATGAATTTAATAATATTTTTAAGCCAAAAACGTTTACGAAATACTTTAAAATTAAATTTAGTGATTGGGCTACCGTAGGAATATATAGAAGCAGAGAAAGATTATATGATTTATATGGTGAGAGGCAATGGAATCATGATCCGGTGTTCTTAAATAGAGTCAGAAATTTCTCTAAAATATTTAAGAACGTTTGCGTACAAGCCAAGTCCATTTATATAAAAAATCAAATTTTAAATTCAGAAGATAAAATAAAGGCAACTTGGGATATTTTATCTAGCTTTACTGGAAAATCTAGGGCTCCCAATGGACCTATAAAGTTAAAAATTGATAATATGGAAATAAATAAAGAATCAAAGGTGGCGGCTGTTTTTGAGACCTTTTTTACTGAAATCCCAATAACAGTCACACGTAATTTAAATTCCTCATCATCTGTTGCAATCGCGGAATTGAACAAAAATGTTAAAGTCAATAATAAATATTTTGCTTTTAAACCTGTTTCATCAGATGAAATAGTTAACACATTTAGAACCTTAAATTCGAAGAGAACCGGTGATCTCTGGGGTATGTCAGTTAAATTGCTTAGTACTATTATAAATGATATTGCCCCTCAATTATCCCTTATTTTTAACAAATGTATCGAAACCGGTATATTTCCAGATTTGATGAAAAACAGTAAAATAGTTCCTTTGTTTAAAAGTGGCGATAGATTGGATCCCGAAAATTATAGGCCTATCTCGGTTTTACCGACCTTGAGTAAGGTCTTCGAGAAAATAATTTTAAATCAGATTTCAGAGTTTATGTATAGCAGTGGGATCATGCATAGTGAACAATATGGTTTCACCAAAGGAAAATCAACGACTGATGCGGGTGCTGCGCTTCTTAAGCACATTTACGACGCGTGGGAGAAGTCGCAGAATGCAATTGGGGTGTTTTGCGATTTGTCCAAAGCCTTTGATTGTGTGGACCATCGGACGTTACTATGCAAACTAAACCACTACGGTGTACGTAGCGCTGCGCTTGATCTTATTGCCTCTTACCTGAATCAAAGAATCCAGACAGTTTACGTAAATAATTCTAAATCGTCTGGTTCTCACCTAAAGATGGGTGTTCCACAAGGATCTATTCTGGGCCCCTTTTTGTTTTTACTTAATATTAATGACTTGCCCTTTTTTGTTAAGGGTCTGTGTGACATTGTACTCTTTGCTGATGACACCTCGCTTATTTTTAAAGTTGAGCGTGATAGGATTAATTATGACGAAGTAAACAGTACTTTGTCACGAGTCCTGCATTGGTTCGAAATTAATAATTTAGTGTTAAATGCTAAGAAAACTAAATGCGTAGAGTTTACACTTCCTAATGTAAAAAGTAAAAATTGTAACTTGCTCCTTAACAATGAAGTGTTAGAATTGATTGACTCAACAAAATTCTTAGGTTTAACATTAGATAGAAAGCTCCAGTGGAACCCCCATCTCTCAACACTCGCAGCCAAACTCAGCTCCGCCGTCTTTGCAATTAGAAAAGTTAGACAATTAACGGACATAAATACGGCTCGACTTGTTTATTTTAGTTATTTTCACAGTATTTTATCTTACGGTATTTTATTATGGGGCAGTGCTGTCGAAATTAATTCTATATTTATTTTACAAAAAAGAGCTGTGCGGGCTATTTATAACTTAAAAGCTAGAGATTCTCTGAGAGATGTTTTTAAAGAAATAGGTATTCTTACAGTCGCTTCCCAATACATATTTAATAACATTTTATATATACGTCAAAATTTAAATAGTTATATAAAAAACAGTGACAGACACGCGATAAATACGAGAAATAAAAACAAACTCGTAACGCCAAAGTTTCGGCTTCAAAAAGTTAATAAATCCTTCATGGGTTTGAGTATACGCATATATAATAAAGTTCCACAAGATATCTTAGACCTTCCATTTCTTAGTTTTAAATCTAAAATCAAAAGTTTATTGTTAAATAAAGCTTATTATAACGTTCAAGAGTTTTTAGTGGATCGAAATATGTGGAACTTAAGTTGTTGAATCATTTGCAGGATTTATATTATATTATAATTAATATATATCACCTATTGTTATATTTCTTTTGAAAAGAGCAACCGTTGAGTTTCTGGCCGGCTCTTCTCAACAGAGCAGCATTCCGAGCCGGTGGTAGCTTGCTTACGGACGGACTACACTGACCTTTTTTTGTATTGTAATAATTGACGATTCAAAAGTGCGTGTAAATGCCTACTTGAATAAAGATATTTTGAATTTTGAATTTTGAATTTTGAATTTTGAATTATATATGTAGAAAGTAGATATTAAATACTTTTATGTATAACTACTAACCCGATGTGAACTACTTTTATCCCGTTACGCCTCTTGCCAAGTGCTGGACATCTTAGCCTGAGTGTTGAGTGAGTGTCTTGAGTATTTAAGATTTATTTTATATTTTGTATAAGTTATCAGATGTACTTCTCTACTTCCTCCTATTGTAATCCATCCCGTGGGAATATCGGGCAAAAGCCTACGTTACTTACTACTAAAGAATTTTTAAAATTTTTTCAGTATTTATTGAACATATTCGTTACATTTATTATATTATAGAGTTATTTTCATACATATAATATGTTGTATGAAAGGTTTCATATATTTATGAAGCCGTTAAGTATTGTATAGTGATAAGCCATGACAACTGTAACTGTCGCTAATCAGATTACTACGGACTCGGTTTTGATACCAATTTTAATATACAATAATAATTATATTTCATAATATTTAGTTATTATTTGTTATACATTATGATATTGGATATATTGTTATTCTTTTATGTAATATATATATATATATATATATATGTCAACTTTTTGCATTTCGCCAAGTTTAAAACCTGTAGCAGCTATACGCTTAACGCCATAGCCACAGTTTCCATGACAACGGTTACCTTGACAACAGATACTATGGCAACTAGATTTTCGATGAGGTTGGGAGGGGAGGAGGGTGCAAAAAGTTGAAATTTGAATGAATAAATAAATAAATATTAGTAAAAAAAAATCAAAATGGTAATTAGTTATTTGGGGATCCCGCCACATTACATAACGGGAACGCATCCCAACACACAGTACCTCATAGGTGATGTGGAAATTTGTGTATTCACTGACTGGTATTATATTTAACTATTTAAAATTAAAAAAAAATAACACTAAATAAAAAAGGGAAATTAAACATTTTGTCAATATCACAACCACTTAGTTAATACATGCAAATTAGTTAACCGGAATAGTAATTATTACAATTACACAAAAATATAATACGTATGTGTGTGTGTGTGTGTGTAAATTAATGGAATTTTGAATAATGATTCTAAAAAAATATATCTAGGGGTGCCAACAAACCCTCAATTTCGACTAGCTGCGCGAGCCCAGTGTATTGACTCATCGTTTTCCATTGACTTCAATGGGATATCAGTTTTTTGACCTGATATTAAAAAAAAAAATTTTTTTTGAGTACATTTTTTATTTTTTTTTTCTTTAAAACGATTACCTAATGTGTGTCTTTTTGATTGCAAAGTTTCATAATTTTCCGTCAAGTAGTTTTCGAGCCAATTTGTGACAAAGAATGTAAAAAAGTCTCCAGTAAAACGATCCTTTCACTTCGCTGCGCTCAATAATGTCACTTAAGGTTTATTTGAATTTACACCGGAATGTTTAAATAGTTACGTTAAAGCCTAGCTGTCTGCAGTGTATACGGGGTTGTCTACGGGGTTGTATACGGGGTTGTGTACGGGGCTGTTTACGTGGTAGGTCTCCCGTGTACCTCTCACAGATCAGCGTAATAAAGCTATTATAGGTAAGTTTCCTACAATGAGTGAGACAGCCTTCTCTTAATATCCTTTGTCCTTCTCTCTCCTATAATACATTTTTGAAACCTTATTTAATTCCTATTACTAATTAGCCATGTTACATGAGTGTCAATCAGATCTCTTTTGTCTTTGTCTGTTGTGATTGATAAAATGAAACACAAATATAATATCGTAAACCAGGGACTGTGTCCCACACAATGGAAGTGACTCACGGTGTGGTAAAAACGATAAGCGACGAGCGATCTATCTTTATTATATTTATACTAGTTTTTATCCTCGACATCACTCGTTTATTTATTCCTAACTAAAAAGCACAATTTTTTATTTAATACAAAAAATCATAAAACATTTAATTCTGGATAAATTATTTGAGCGAAGCGAGCGAAGTTAGCGGAGCGTTTTACTGGAGACTTTTGACATTCTTTGTCACGAATTGGCTCGAAAACTACTTAACGGAAAATTATGAAACTTTGCAATGAAAAAGATACATATTAGGTGATGGTTTAAAAAAAAAATCTAAAAATGTCGTAAAAAAAATATTTTTTTTTTATTGTGTCAAAAAACTGATATCCCATTGAAGTCAATGGGAAACGATGAGTCAATACAACGGGCTCGCTTCGCTCAATATGCAAACGGCACCGGTTTGTTGGCGCCCCTAGTATATATATTTTTATTATTCATTGTTAATTTAATTTCATCATAAAAATCTTATGTCTTATCTCTTCAATGTATTGCAGTGATGATGTTGAAATATGAAAAGACAAATAAATTGCGAAGGTAATCTAAACTGTAATTATTTATTACTAAAGGTATCGCAATGATTGTGCTAATAATGACTCACTTTGCACTAGGTTTAACCGGATGTTGGGAGAGTAGAGCTTCATTAACAATATATATATATATATATATATATATATATATATATATATATATATATATATATATATATATATATATATATATATTCCCTCCCGCTTCGCTGGCACACTATTAATTGGGATGTGAACTTAGGTTACTATGGTGACTTTTGTCATATTATCCGTTGTCATCTTAACCTATGCTATTGTATATTGCTATATATGTATGTTGCTATAGTAACTCTTATAAACGCGTTCAGTATATTTCCTACATCTTTAAAACTTTGCGAGATGTAAAAAGTTGAAATCTGTTGTGATAAGAATTCGGTAAAATCAGTTCTTAGTAAACGTCTACGTCACAAAAGAAGTAACTGTAAAATTTTAAGTTAATCGGAGAGATAGTTTCGGCGATTTCGTGATGAGTCAGTGAGTGGTAAATCGCTTACATATATATATATATATATATATATATATATATATATATATATATATATATATATATATATTACAATCGCGTTCTCTTCCATCTTGGACCAACCCCTACAGGAAGGGGTCGACGTCGGTGCGTTGAGTGCACGCGTACTCTTACGAAACAACCATGATTCATTATTTGAACCACTTCGATACAAATATACTTGTAACTAAATTGTAGCTTAAGAAATCATTTTCCTTTTTACTGGTCTAAAGGTCAATGAACTTGCTAGCGTTATTTATAGTTTTACTTTTGTTATTTTATCTGTTATTTGTGTAACTTTCAGTTGAAACTTGTAATGTATGATATAGAAAGTATTTATCGCGGAAGAATGCAACGTAACAAGCCAGATGTTTGTAACATTATATAAAATAATTGGTTTTGATTCATTTATGTTATGATTCATATAATAGAAAAGTAATAAACAATTTTCACTTTATTGTTATTGTACAAATATTTATATTTACGAGATGGCGTACAACGTAAGAGATGACGCAAGTGACGTCAGTTCATGAAGAGCAAACAAAAATATTTATCAATCTTACTACAATAATAATAGTTATAAGAAAACAATTGGAATTTCATTTATCCCGACCTCATTCTACATAAAATGTATAAAATATATAATAATTATTAGTGATTAACTCTTATCAGTAACCCATTTTTGTATTTTATCCTTCAACTGTGAACTTTGGATCGTTACGACCTAATTTTCGGCCATTTTGTTTATGTTAAACATACCATTTAGGATTTGTTAATGCTCATAAAAGTCAAGAGTGATACTTTTTCCTGTATTTTACATGTGATTTGAAAAATTTGGATTATTTAAAATAAAATAATCTGTTTTATTGAAAAATTTAAACGAATTTATTGTACCAGCTTTAGTTTTAATTCATTCACACATTTGTTGGGTATTTTTTTTTATTTTTTTCTAAAGCAACTTATTTTTATGTGATTTACATTTTATAGTCCTATAGTCAATAAACTAGGGACGCCAACAGACCCCCAATTTCGACTCTTGCGCTCGCGAAATCTCGGGTGCCGTTTACATATTGAGTGAAGCGAACCCAGTGTAATGACTCATCGTTTCCCATTGACTTCAATGGGATATCAGTATTTTGACATTACATTTTTCATTTTTTTTTGACGTCATTTTTCAAATTTTTTTTTAAACCATCACCTAATTTGTGTCTTTTTGATTGCAAAATTTCATAATTTTCTGTCAAGTAGTTTTCGAGCCTATTCGTGACAAAGAATGTCATAAAGTCTCCAGTAGAACGCTCCGCTCGCTACGCTCGCTTCGCTCAATAATCATAATTCAGTCGAATATTGTGCATGGACTTGTGTACAACACACAAACAGTAATGTATATTTTATATAATATATATTAATTGCGATAATCTGATATGCAATAACGCAAGAGCCACAACAATGTTAATTGCATGCAGACTGTTGCACCCACAATTTACAGCGCGGCTGCAATGTGAGTGCGGTTGCACTAAACTACCAGTCGTAGCCTTTTATGAAATAGAACAAACAACGGAAGAATGGAGAAATAATATAGTAATTCTATAGTTGAGCTGAGCGTAAGCGAAGCTCTTAACCGTTTGAGAGACCTTTTTTGTGTTTAGTTATCTCCAGAATGCGACGAGATAATTAGCTGAACATTTTCTCAGTATGTTTGAGCCACCGCGGATGTTATAGCGAAAACAGATTGAAAAAATGTTTAGCCATTCACAAGTTATAAAGAAAAGAAGAAAGGAGAGGGGCTCAGCTCACATCCGCCGCGGTTGGCGGATACTAGTATATGTTATATGTATATATGTTTAAATGATCCATGGTTGTTTAATCATGAAGACCTTCAGGTAGTATTCTATTTATAGATCATAATCTTTTATAATTTCATTGCAATTTTATAGCAATTAACTTAGTCTTACAAATTGTAGTCATCTAATAAGTGGAATGGCGATCTACACGTGACTAAAAAATGTGATAATGTTTTGACGGATACGACGCCATTTTTAATTTAATACGTGACATATACTTTTCGTTCCATGATCGTTTAATTAAACTAACATTTATATATAATATTGTGTAATGTAATAATTAAAACACTTTTCATAGTTTACAATTGAATGTGAAAAGATATTAACACTAAACCTATCAAGTACCGGTCAAATTGACAGTTCTTAAACTTTTGTAAAACTTGCACATTCTTAAACGTTATAATATCGTTATCAAACTACATCACAATTATTAGAATATGCATATTATATTTTCTTCACTCTTTACTTTAAGTTATTTCCATTATTACCTGCGTTATATAATAATATAACTTTTAATTACCGGTCAATTTGAACGCGTGCGGTAGGAAAAGGTATACAAGAAATGTCGGTAGGTTTAGTGTTAAAGGCACGGTGTAAACAATGTGGAGAAAACACAAGAGTCATTCACAATAATGTTGAATGAGCAAAGAAATTTTTATTAAATATATACAGACAAGTATATTTTTTAGTGTTATAATAATTGAGCTGAGCGTGAGCGAAGCTCTTAACCGTTTGAGATACTTCTTTTTGAAGCAACATCACATAAAAACTACTAAAACGATTTGAATGAAAATTGGCAGAAACGTAGAGCTTAGGAATGGGCATGTTTAAAAAAACAGAATTAAAAGATCTCATTCCGTTTAGAAGTGATGGTCAAAAAAATAAAGGGGCTCAGCTCAACTCCCGCAGCTCAACTCATGGCGGCGAATCCAGGTAACTTTTATTACTAGTTGAATATAAAACACTTGAATTAGTTTCCTAGATTAAGACTAGACTAGATTAGTTTAAGACTAAAAATAATACAAGGAAACTTAAATCACATGTGACATGTACCCGCATTTTTAGATTCCTTTCAAGAATTTTCAGCAGAAATAACAAATGACAAGTCTTTGTTTTGAAGTGAGAGTGTACCCGCATGAACTCCTCAAGCCGACGAGCAGCTGCAAACCAATTGTCCAGATTGCCGCTAAGTGATGTCAAACATTTTAATGAACGGCAATTGAGCAGCAATTTGTGTCAGCACAGCTATGTATCTTGTAAAGAGATTTCAATTATGTCTAAGAATTTTTATAGGTGAAGTTTGGACATTGTATAGGATATATTTATATATTAGGATCCGCCAACCGTGCTGTGCGAGTGTTGAGCTGAGCCCCTCTCCTTTCTTCTTTTCTTGATAACTTTTGAATGGCTAAACATATTTTCAAACTGTTTTCGCTATAACATCTGCGTTCGGTTCTAACATACATGAGAAAATTTTTAGCTAATTATCTCGTCGCATTCTGGAGACAACTAAACACAAAAAAAGGTCTCCCAAACGGTTAAGAGCTTCGCTTACGCTCAGCTCAATTAATAAAATTTAAGTGTCGGTTTGTAATTTAAAATTAACAGCTTTTCACTAAATGCTTATGAGAATATATATGGTACTAATAGCAAAAATGAACAATTAATTGTTCTCTGTGTGTCCGTCTGTCTGTTCTGCTTAACTATGAAACGGCTTCAAATAAAAATTTCAATATTCACGTATGATTTAATACAAAAGACAAAGAAAATAGTTTTCACAAAATTTCTACGTGTTTGTGCAACCGGTTCCGGTTATATGATAAAAAGAGACAGGGACACAGAGAAAGAGAGAGAGATACACACACACACACACACACACACACACACACACACACGCACACACGTCACTTCGTTAACAATTTCAACTAAAACTAATTAAGAAATTGGTAATATATATATATATATATATATATATATATATATATATATATATATATATAATACAAAATATTTTAAAAATACAATGAATCCAACAATTTTATATTAATTATTTGATTACGTTCAGATATTCAATAATTCAATACCTTATACTGAAAGGTTTTCTCGCTCACTGAAATGAAACACCCTGGTCGTTAATGAATAATACAGACAGGTTCAGGGAATTACAATGTTAATATAGGCAGTGTTTATAATATTAAAAATACAACAAAGAATAGATTATAGAGTATATGTGATCAAAGAAAACACTTAATAGAAATTAAGAGAATACAGGTTAAAGTATTAAAGAACTCGTGTTGTAGTTAACAAAAGAAAATTTATATATTTTAATAATTTGGATTTTTATGTGTATTTGTACATATATATATGGCAAAAAAGAGATAATTTGATTCAAATGATTTTTTTCTTATTCAAACAATGTTTGAGGATAATCAAGACAAATAGCAGAAATTTTAATTATTTTTCGATCTATTAATCTACTATCTATTAATATTATATAGATATAGATATAGATATAGATATAGATATAGATATAGATATAGATATAGATATAGATATAGATATAGATATAGTATAGTGTAGTTGTTTCTATGCACTCAGTGTACTCGCAGAGCACGTGCGGACTGTGGACGTGCGGGTACAGAGGTCGCTCTTTGTTAGAGATGATTGTTATTATAACATTGTATAAAGACATATTAATCATATTATATATATATATATATATGATGATCTACAGATAATTAAATAATAATTAATTGTAAAGAAATATGTCGTATTTATTATTATATTTAGCGCAAAGTTAGTAACAATAAAATATTATATGGGATAGATTTGAATAAAAATTCAGGTTACCATCGGTCGTTAGTATAGACTTAACGCAATTCATATCGAAATATATTCATATCATATCATATATATATATCATATATATATCATTCATATATTAAATTATAACATATCATATGACGATGTATTTCGACGTTCATTTAATAAACAATTTAAATTAGTCCAAGGCTACATTATAGTAATTAAACTATTCTTTACGTCAATTCATTTGACAGTTGAATTATGTATAAACATATGATATGTGATCTATATATATATGTATATATATATATATATATATATACATATATATAAGCGATTTACCACTCGCTCACTCATCACGAAATCTCCGAAACTATCTGTCCGATTAACTTTATATTTTATAGTTACATCTTTTGTGACGTAGACGTCCACTAAGAACGGATTTTACGGAATTCCTATCACAACGGATTACAACTTTTTGCATTTAACCAAGTTTTAAACCTGTATTAGCTATACACTTAACGCGGGGTTAAGAGTTACCATAGCAACGGTTACGATGACAACGGATAATATGACAAAGGTTACCATAGCAACCTAAGTTCACATCCAAATTAATAGTGTGCCAGTGAAGCGGGAGGGCATAAGGTAGTAATATAATAGCAACAATGGAGCAATGTTTATCTTATTCTAGACCTATAAGTATAATGGTGACCTTGAAATATTTAAATAATGTCCTGCATGTTAATATATCACCAGTTTTGGGTGGTGATAAAAACCATTGTGTTATATGGTTTGAGGCACTCATTGTGATACGGAAGCTTGTAATTAACGTAAATTTAACAATGTAATTGTATATAATTTGGGAACGAAATAAATAGATTATTAATACTCAAAATATTCACTAAATAGCCAAATTCTCAATACCTTTCACCGCCTATTTGATTACGGGTGAGATTTTTAAAATCTCTTAGTTCGCTAAGTCTTAAAAGGCAAAACCTCTGATCTACTACACATTTCGATAATGTTGTGTGCTCAAACAATATATATATATATATATATATATATATATATATATACATATATATATGTTCAAAGTATATGTGTGAATATCATTTAAACATTTTATTTTTTTGTTGAATAACAAAGAAATGCAGAAATACAAAAACAAATAAATATTATCCTCTACATATATAACCTTAATGTACAATAGTGGGTGTATTGACAACACGGAGATGAAATAAAAAATGCGTCGCAATTACACCCTGGGGAGCACTCAGACGGTCCCAGAGTGGGGAGGGTGGGTATCTGTCACTGCACACAATAGCTGTGTGCTTGTACCTTCAAATTAACCTGAAATAACAAAAAAAATCAAACACGTAGAACCGTTGACTGCCAATCGAATTTCATTTATTTTGTTTCTAGTTTTTGGGATGATTCTTGAAGCATATATAATTTTTTTGAGTAAAAAATGAATAAAATATAAAGACCCTCCCGTTCAGTATTTAAAACTGAAAAATATTTTTTCACATAAAAAAATATATTTTACTTAAAATTGAAATTTTTACTAAGTGTGGTATGAAAATATTTTTTCTTACTCTGTTTAAGACTTATTTCTCAATTCATGTAAGAATTCACCAATCTATTTGGGATTCAGACTAATGGTATAAGTTACATGATTGAGCGAAGCAAGCGTAGCGTTCTACTGAAGACTTTTTCACATTCTTTGTCACGAATAGGCTCGAAAACTACTTGACGGAAAATTATGAAATTTTGCAATCAAAAAGACACACATTAGGTGATGGTTTAAAAAAAAAAATTGAAGAAGGTCGTAAAAAAAAAGATTTTTAATGGTTTGCCAAAAAACTGATATCCCATTGAAGTCAATGGGAAACGATGAGTCATTACACTGGGTTCGCTTCGCTCAATATGCAAACGGTACCCGAGATTTCGCGAGCGCAGCGAGTCGAAATTGAGGGTCTGTTGGCGCCACTAGTTTATTTCGTTTTAGAATAGTTATAGTATCTGTTACTTGTATTATCAAATAAACGCTGTGTGTATGTCTTTTCGCCTCTATCCCTTAGCAGCATGAAAATTCTTCATCAGCCACTTCGTTGAATTTCAATCAATCTGATAAGAAAATTAATTTGGACGAAGAACTTTTCTAATTACTGAAATTCCATAATTGATTTTCCATTTTATGAATAGAAAATTAAGTATTTATCATTTTTTAAACGACTTTGAGTATCAAAAACTAAAGATGGCGTGCAAAAATTAACAAAAAAAATATCTAGTCATTACATTATTTGGACAAATTCTGTTTATATATATATATATATATTGTGTTTTTTTTATATGTATATACACTTTGCTCCCTTTGTTACAAGTCACCACATCTATGAAAATGTTATAGACAAATATTTAGTTTGCCTATTTTTATCCTATATCGAGTTATATTCAGTCGAGAATGGAAATAGTGACTGGAAATGGAAGTCAATGAACTGACGCTTCCGTCTGAAACGAATGAATTGTCAATGTTTTAGTGAACATTATTATAAATATTGAATTATTGATTGAAATGTTAATTGAGCTGAGCGTAAGCGAAGCTCTTAACTGTTTGGGAGACCTTTGTGTTTAGTTGTCTCCAGAATGCGACAAGATGATTAGCTAAAAATTTTCTCATGTATGTTTGAGTACGCGGATGTTATAGCGAAAACAGATTGAAAAAATGTTTAGCCATTCAAAAGTTATCAAGAAAAGAAAGGAGAGGGGCTCAGCTCAACACCCGCACAGCATGGTTGGCGGATCCTAGTTTCATAATTTAGTAATTTTATATTGTACTTTGTGATTTAAATAGATTGGCATTCAGAAATACCGCCAATAGCCAATCAGTGATTAATTGAAGGTTGCTCCTCTATATATACTTAAAACATTTGAAAAGAATTTCATTATATATATATATATATATATATATATATATATACACGCCTTTGTATGGTATGAACTCAGAATATTTTCATACTAGGGGCAACTAGGGACAAATTTTTTTCCCAATGGGATATCAGTTTTTTGACGATTATTCCTCAAACATTTTTTTTAAACTATCACCTAATGTGTGTCTTTTTGATTGCAAAATTTCATAATTTTCCATCAAGTACTTTTTGAGCCTATTCGTGACAAAGAATATGAAAATCTCCAGTAGAACGCTCCGCTCGCTTCGCTCAATAATACAGAAAAAATCTAGCAATTAGTAAAATCACTTTGAAATACTTTCAAAGATGTTTCAAACAGAAATAGGAATTTCAATTTATAAATAAATATATGTAGTATATAATTACATTTCAATGTATATAACTTCAGTGAGTACTATGCTTTATCTATATTGAACAGATCGGCGTCTGTCCGTCTGCGAGGAGATAACTCAATCCCCATTCAAGTGATATCAAATTAATTGAGAGATTTCTCTCTCTCTCTCTCTCTCTCTATCTCATTCTAAAATTATTTTAATATTATATATGTTAAATATGAAAGAGTCATCCGATTTAACCTAAATCTCGGAATTCAGTTCAGATATTAAAATTAATTAATTTAATAAAATATATGCTATTGAGGTTAAGAGAAAAAATTGTATATTTCTTTTTTATAAAAATTTTTAGTTCCTTTTCCAATTATAATAATATTATATCCGTGTGGAGCGAATCAAAAATTGATTACGAAATCAGACCGTCAAAAACTAATCATTCGCCATGGATTTATTTAGCTTGACAATTAAGACAAACGAACAATGAAAAATAAATTATTTTTTTATAATAATATATATATAATATATAATTAATCATTTTATTAATAATTAACAAAGAATTACAGTTATTTAAATAGGGCAGAACACAAGCCCTGTCTGCAGTGCGTGTGCGAGGGAGATGGTCTGTTAGAGCGAGAGGGCACACCTGAAATCGATGTTATCATGCCATCTCGCTCTAGTCCGGTACGCGTGCACTCAATGCACTCGACTATCAATGTGTTTCATCCAACTTATTTGCATTCATGATTTCAATTATTTAGGAAGTGCGTGCGTTCTTATTGTTATAGAAAAATAAGTATAAAAATCAAGAAATTAATATTTAATTCACTCTAAATCCTAATTGTTTTATATTATACAATATGCTATGCAACTTTATTGGTAATTGGTTTGTTCTTCCGTGTGTCAGTAATTTGATATCAAATCGATCTGGAAAATCAATCAAACCCAATCCTACTTCACGGAATGGATAATTTTAGATGACTGAAAATATTTTAATAATTGGTTTGACATATTTTATGACTCAAACCATATTTAGATTTTCTTATCTTTTAATATATAAAGTAAAGAAGAAAAAAATTAATGTTTTAATTCGATCTAAAAATGTTTAAAATGTTTGAGTCCATTTTAACAGAGTATAAAAATATGGTAGTTAATTCTATATGCATTGTTATATATTTTTTTTTTATTAAATTGTCTCTAAATTTAGTTTGTAATAATTATTCTATAAATTAGTTATATATTATATTATTATTTATTAGTTTCTGATAACACTTATATGAAAAGTATCACCTTTACTGATGGCTCGTGTGAAAGTATTGAAAGAAATGTACATTACGTCACTTGTATGTATGTGTGTGTGTTTGTATGTGTGTGTGTATCGACAATCGATCTCGTGTTCTCACAAACATTAAACAGCTGTGTATCTTCGGGTGTTGTCGTCTTTGTTCGTGTTTAGAGTTCGTTGTCTCAGTAGTCAGTACCGCCAGTGCCTCAGTAACACTCGAACACTACGCGACGGTGGACGTGTTAAGGGCTTCCAGTGTTTTGTAATTTTTAGTGACGTGTGTTTGTGGATTAATACAAGAAAGGTAAAAACATTATTATATCATCTGTGACATACTTCCATTGTCTTTTATATGTGTAAACATATTAATTTGGTACCGACGCATGTTGTGACAATGGAGGCTGGGTTAAAATATTTTGAAAAATCCGCACTTTACTGCAGCATTAATCTCCATTTTTTATTAATGGGACATAAAACATATCATTCTCATAGTTCATATGTTATATATTTTGTCAAAGCATGGTAAAGGTTTGTTGTATTTAGTCGTCATGCAAAATCTCCATCGCCATAAACAGGTTTGTAGAGTGCAGTTTCTTTTGTGATTTATATTTGCTTTTGTTACTGAAACATTACATTGATTGGGATGATTTATGCTGAATAATTTTTATTCATAAACGTTTAATTGTTTAAGCAGATTTATTTCTTTTTTTCAATGAATAAATAACGGTTTTTAATTGTAGAAATTAATTTAGGATTAATAGGGTTTGTGTTTATATATACTAGGTCTGAAGTGGATTGAATGAGAAAATATTGAAAAATATTGACTTATATATATATATATATATATATATATATATATATATATATATATATATATATATATATATATATATATATATATATATATATATATATATATATATATATATATATATATATATATATATATATATATATATATATATATATATATATATATTTCATTAAATTAAAAACTATTACTATAAATTAATATATTTTTAACATATAAATTTTTTCAAAAGAGATTTTATGACGTTTCTAAATTATCTGTTCTGAAACATAAAATATTAAATTGGTAACTTATTGAATATTTTTTCTTTTGATTATTAAGTAATTTTAATTCCAATTAATTATTTTGATCATTGTTACAATATTTGTTTGTTACTCGAATGTGTACGTAAAATACCAACGCATTACCTACTTTTGCAGATACGATCTATATAGTAAGGTTATTTTCAGTTCATCTGTCTTTACGTTTAACTCGATATAGTTAACCCATATCATGTGCTATTAACCCAAAAACTAAAATACAAATAGTTCACAATGAATGGACTATCAGTTAAGAAACTAAATTACCAACTATGTAACAATTATATAGTGGATATAGGCTGGTATTACACTGTATATCGCAGATAAATTCCTTTGTGTATATATTTCTTACACAAGATACGTGTGTCCAAACCTTAAATGCAAACCGGTTTTAAACGCATATTGCATTTGTTTTGATTGTCTTTTCGTTACACATTTCGTTTCGTTCGTTCCAACGGTTGTATTACCACAAAATAACCTAAACTACGGCGTTAAGTGAAAAATAACTCATATATATATATATATATATATATATATATAATAAAGTATATAGGTTAAATTTGTACATCGAATATTTTATAACTAATTTATGTTATTAAAAAAACAATGGTAAATGTTTCTTTGTCGGCCTTTTTATATGTTGGGTAGTGACGCAAAATGTATTATAGGTTTAGTGTTCTAACATTTATAAATAATAAAAAAATGATTTGATAAATATATAATATAATATTTAAGTATTTATTTAATTATATGATATTAACTGGTAAAAACTGATTTGACTACATTTTTAAGGATAGCTGCGAGAGCAAAGCCGCTGTCAAGAGCTAGTTATGAATAGTGCAACACAAACTTTACACAAACAAACACAAAAAACAATATTTTCTTTTATTATAACAAAGGGTAAAAGAGTTCCTCACAGAGTAGACCCACTGGTGATACCAATGTTGAAATATTTATAGTACTTTTATACTATTCTTTAAATAATCTGAAGTCTCGCCGCAACACAATTATACTAACTGGAACAAGCTATGCAAATACCCCGTGTGTACTCGTGTTTTTCTATTATATATATATATTTTGTGTAAAATACGTTTTTTTAATTATGAATGACATTTTATTATTTAAAATATTTTTACGGAGCGACCTACTGGAGACTTTTTCACATTCTTTGTCACGAATAGGCTCGTTACACTGGGCTCGCTTCGCTCAATATGCCTGAGATTTCGCGAGCGCAGCGAGTCGAAATTGAGGGTCTGTTGGCGCCCCTGGTATTTTTTTATCCATAATATTTTAAAAGTCTAACTTTTTTTCTCACCTAATTTATTGCATTAATCTACATAAAATAATAATATATATTATGCAAATATTATAATTATTAATTGTTATTATCTATTGTGATATTTAAATTGTAGTAAATTAAATCGCCGCCATCTTTTTATGTTATTTTTTCCGCTAAATCCGTAATAAACATAACATTTATATTTCTTTTGACGTTAAAGGTATTAAGTAAAATTATATTAATTGAGAAATTATTTAACATATTATTTTATCATGTCTTCCGAATATCTTAGTTTTTCTTCGTTTCTTTATTTACTTTCAGTTTTGAAACGATGTTAATAAAAACAATACTGTAATCCTTATGTATGTTTGTATTAAAATAATTATATATATATAATATTTATATATATATAAATTAACTATACGGATACAACCTAAAAGATCGCTATTAGTTGCTATTATTTACAGGAATGTAAATAATAGCAAATTTATATATTTATTTATCTTCACGCCATATCCCTTGCGGGGTAGCCAGAGACACAGCGCCAAACGCTACGGTCCCTGCATACCTCTTTCGCCTCGACCACAGACATCAACCTCTTCATACATGTCACTGTCTTTAACGCGTTGGAGACAACTATCCAAATACAAATAGAACAACCAAGCTGACTGACATAACGCAACCTTGCTTAACACCCGATTGGATGTCAAACCAGGGCAACATGTCAGCTCCTACTTGCACACAGGCTGAGTGATCTCGGTAAAGAGACCTTACAGCCTGTAGCAAGGGTCCGTTCACATTGTATTGGTTCAGTATCTCCCATAATTTCTTTCTCACAACTCTTCAAACGCCTTTTCCAAGTCTACAAAAGCACAGAAAACCTCTTGGTTTAGAGCCAAAAACTTTTCCGTGATCATGCGGAGTGAAAAGATCTGATCTATACACCCTCTTCCAGGTCTAAAACCTCCTTGGGCCTCCCACAACAGCCTTTCAGTACTCTCTTGCATTCTTCTCGCTAATATTTTAGCATAAACTTTACCGTCCAAGCTATATATCAAACACATAGCCCTATAGCTTGCACAGTCTATCTGTGAACCTTTGCCTTTATAAAAAGGTACGATGACTGCACCTCGCCAATCGTCTAGGACCTCTCCTGATTTCCAGCATAAATTGCACAAAAACCAGAAAAAGTCCAAGACGCGTGGCCCACCATATTTGATCATCTCGGCAGTAACTTCATTTGCTCCCGCAGCCTTACCACATTTCAGACTTCGAATCGGGCTCTACTTCTTCCAAACTGATTTCACTATCGGCTACATCTGGACTCAGCATTTCGCTGGTACTCAAGGCCGATGTACATTCATAGTAATTCACTAACAAATGTAATTAATATAAATCAATATATATTAAATGTGTGAAACCACAATATCTAACACGGTCGTAGTGTACATTCACCCGATGTGGTTGAGTCATTGCACTAATATATATATATATATAAATATAAATATATACAGGAAAATACTGCTTCAATCGAATGAAGGAAGCGGAAGAATTGGCTTACAAGAATCTCATAAACGAAATTAAATGACATTTATTTATTGTAGCTATTTAAATGTGATCGTAAAAAACTAATCTTAGTTCGTTTTCGTTTGTTGTTTCGTTCGTTTCGTTACTGAAAATTTTGTGATTATATATTATTATTTTTTATATTTTGTCTCTGTTTAGATGTAGGTCTTTTATATATATATATATATATATATATATATGTATGTATGTATGTATGTAAAAATACATACCGTATATATTTCATTGAAACTATAAAAGTAACGTTAAATTGATATTACATAACGTTGTATTTCTGTTCAAGACTTTAATAAGTATTCATTTGAAATAATCACGGAAATGTTATCATACTTCCAAGCAATCCATGTAACGCATGCGGACCAAAACGCAAACTTAAACTACATTTGATACTAGGGGCGCCAACAAACCCTCAATTTCGACTCGCTGCTCTCGCGAAATCTTGGATGCCGTTTGCATATTGAGCGAAGCGAGCCCAGTGTATTGAGTCATCGTTTCCCATTGACTTCAATGGGATATCAGTTTTTTGACATAATATAAAAAAAAACATATTTTTTTGAGGACACTTTTTCATTTTTTTTAAAACCCTCACCTAATATGTGTCTATTTGATTGCAAAGTTTCATAATTTTCCGTCAAGTTGTTTTCGAGCCAATTCGTGACAAAGAATGCAAAAAGTCTCCAGTAAAACGCTCCGCTCACTTCGTTCGCTTCGCTCAATTATGTCTCACATACTATATAGTATGTACCAGACATTACTAATTGTGGCATAGGGCTATTTAAATTCGAGGTCACGGTGTAACAAAGAAAACATATACATACAAGAAGTTACTTCTGGCACTAGCAAGTAAAAATTACTAAATATATTCCCCGTAGCACGTGTTGAAGCAAGTCTGAGTTACAAGGTTGGGATGGTTTGGTTATTTCTGGATATTTGTTTTAATAAAAAATTCTTTCCTAAATATCGTTAATTGAATGTTTTCCAATCCAATCTAATCCAATGCAAAGATTAGTGTACCATCCTTTTCTAATTCATCATATACTTACTTTTTCTCATTTATTTCTTTCATCTATTTTTTTAATATTATCTATATTCCAAACTTTCATAGACTCAAAATATTTCAGTGAGTCACAGCAAAAAAATGTTTCAACATTTTTTAATTTAAATTTAAAGAACACTCATGAAAATGAAGGGCTCTTTTCTAGACTGTGACAGATGGGTAATTTTCTCTTTTTAATCTTTAATATATTTTCTTCAACTAATGTTTAATTTATCATTATTTTGTACATGTATTTAGTTATACTTATAGTGATCTAACAATGAGTATCGATCCACACGGATCTTACGTCATGACCTTCATGTTTTTACTTACTCGTTAGCTAACAAAGTCCAAATATTACTTATCATGCCAACTCACTGACTTGATCAAATATATTTTATTAGGGTCTATCAATGTACATTGGAACTTAAACTTGGTTTATTTATTGTATTCTAGTCTCAAAAATACAGCACTTCAAATAGTTTTTCATAGACTTTACAAATTCGGAAAAACCTCTTTTTGATCCATAGAAAGAATAGTAAAAAGCATTTCAAAGCAATTTCAGTTTTAAGAACTCTTATGAAATAATAATTAATAAAAGACAAAAAATTATGTAATTGAGCGAAGCGAGCGTAGCGAGCGGAGCGTTCTACTGGCGACTTTTTCACATTCTTTGTCACGAATAGGCTCGAAAACTACTTGACGGAAAATTATGAAATTTTGCAATCAAGTGTGATTTTGATTTTGATTGATGACATTAGGTGATGGTTTTAAAAAAAATAATTAAAAATGTGTCGTTGAGGAATAATCGTCAAAAAACTGATATCCCATTGAAGTCAATGGGAAACGATGAGTCATAACACTGGGCTCGCTGCGCTCAATATGCAAACGACACCCGAGATTTCGCGAGCGCAGTGAGTCGAAATTGAGGGTCTGTTGACGCCCGTAGTTAAAGTAATATTATCGTAATCTTTAGCAGTGAAGATGTCACGTTAAGTGTCTCAGATCTTATTAAAGAAGCCTGTGAAGCAGTCATTTCACACTATCCCTGATATATTGACCTTCGCGGATGCACAATATGTAGTATTTAAACATTTGAAAGACATTTATAACGATTTTAGGAGTCGCAGGTTCGAGTTTTATGTTGATTTTCATTTTATCTTAATATTTAAAGCACAAAGACACTCACTGACTCACTGACTCATTCATCGCTCTACAGCCCAAACCGTAATACCTAGAAAGCTGAAATTTGGACACAAGACTCCTGACATATTGAATATGTGCAATAAGAAAGGATTTTGCAAAGGTCCAAACCGTTCCAAAGTTACAGCTAAAAAACTGCAAAGTTTACCCTCCGCTCCCTCTCTTCTCCCATTGCATTGCAGTAGAAATTCAAATTATTTGGCCTGTCAGTATGTTTATTCTCAACACGCTGCGATGTGAGAAACAAGAGTGTACCTATAACCCGATAGGAATGAAACTGTGGTGATCAAACTCAAGGCTTCCTCGCACTGATAGCGAGTCATGATGGGTTGGAGGATAGAGCGTGTATGTGAGGGTAGGGTCATGGGTTCAATACTCACGAAAGTCAATTTTTTTTTGTTTATTCCCGTCGCGAAGCACGTGCCGGTTAGTATTCATTAAAAGACACGTTTAATTAAATATATTATCTATAGGTAGTACTTACTTGAGTATGGCGATAAAGTATTATATAATGTAAGAACATCTAATCTAATATTATATTAAGTTATAGTATGTATATATACATATATATATATATATATATATACATTCAAAATAGCTTAACGACCTTTTTGAATACATACTAACCTATTTTAGTATAAACCAATACATTTGAGGTTATTTTTAACATTCGAAAGCTGCTTTGAAAATAGCATTTGGAATTTTAGATTGAATATATTTAAACATTCTGTTGTCACAAGTGTATTTTGTTTTGTAACCATTTTTATATAAAATTGTGGATATTGACTTAGATGGAAATATAAATTGTGAAATATGCAATCAGCGCCATCTAGTTGCAATGGTGATTCTAAATTACTAACACTCAATTACTAACGAAAAATCTATTTTGAGATAATTAATTAGAGTTCTATATTTAATAATAATTTCAATATCAAATATAAATTACAAATAAAATTTGATTAATAATATATTTAGATAATCTTAAAAATAATTGAAATTATGTAACAACAAATAAAGAAGTAATTCAAAATGGCCGACTTTGACATAATTCAAAGACAGCTTTTACGTTCCGCAAGTAACATTATAATTATGTTTCATTGTTACATTATATTAACAACATGGATACAATATTAAATATATTATAATAGACAATTTAAACATAAGAATATGAAATATAAATATATTATTCTTATTAAATAGCGGAATGAAGAAGAACGTGCTCATGTGGTTTGGGCACGTCGAACGAATGAGTGATGAAAGAATGGTAAAAAAGATTTATACAGGAAAAGTGAATGGTAAGAGCGACAGGGGGAGGCCTCGAGTGACCTTCGAAAACACAGTATCAATGTTACTGGAGGAAGGTCACGTAAAAAGCATGAGGACCCCCCGGAGGGCATGTATGAAGAGGTTGATGTCTGTGGCCGAGGCGAAAGAGGTATGCAGGGACCGTAGCGTTTGGCGCTCCGTCGTCTCTGACTACCCCGCAAGGGATATGGCTGGATATGGTAAGGTTAAATAAATAAATAAATAAATAGCGGACATTTTGTCAGTCAATATGGGCCTTGTAAATCAGATTCAATGTTAGTATTTAAATACATTATGTGATAGTCGTTTTGATTATTATAGATATATTTTATCGCTTTGATAAGGTATACTACTTGTCTTGGATAGACTGTTACTAAGAACATCCCACCATATCTTTAATAATTAACCCGTATAAAGTAAATTAATGTAATAAGATTCAATGACCTAAATTAAGTTTTGACAGTCAAATTATTGTTTAAATATACGCTCTTATAACGCGTATTCATATAACGCGATTGCAGTCCCGTATAACAGGTGTTTTCATTCATATAACGCGGGGATTTACTATGAAATTTATAATATTTTTTTAGTTTATAATTAATTTCGTTTACCTTTGCACATTGTGTTGTTATAAAATTAAATTAAATTAAGTTTTTTCCTTCCTTCTTCCTGCCTTATATTCCATTTAAATCGCCTTCAACGAGAAAAGTTAAACGTGAATTATTTGTCCATAACGCGTTATTTTATCACATGAGCGCGTTATACAAGTATATTCGTACAACGCGTTTTCCTATAACGCTGAACGAATCTACCGTCTTATAGGAGGGTTACTATATAATATAGTTTCAAAATATTCAATATATCAAAGTATTTGCATTTAAAATCTGTGTACATTGTGAAGTGTTTGAAGTGGATACAACAGGACGCTCCGTGATCGGCTTCACAATTATTATAAGTGATTTCATTAATACTTATTTGGATACTCACTTATTATGACTTAGTAAGATTATTTGTAAATTATATTTCATTATATTAAATTTTAGTAATATTACATTAGGATTATAGTTCTTTGAACATTTGTGTGTTTGTTTGCCAGTAATATTATGAAATTTTGAAGCTGGTTGTTGTAAACTTGTGTCGTTAAAGAGGATAATAGTATAGTAAAGGGTAAAATTTGTTTGCGGCAACCAGGAATAGAATTTTAAATGACGTGAATTCACGTCATCGCAACCAGGGATATAATTTGAAATAACGTGAATTCACGTCATCGGCAACCAGAAATATAATTTTAAATGACGTGAATTCACGTCATCGGCAATTAGGTTTAGAATTAGAAATGACGTGAATTCACGTCAGCGGTCGCGAATGTTAATATCGTTATGCAGTATGGCATGGCCGCTGTTAATATTACATATTATAAATGAGGTAAAATATATAATTATATTAATATAAAACTACACACGTACGTCAAAGTCCTTCGTTAGTATATTTTAGGAAGACCTTCCTACTACTAGTGTGTGTCTACTACGCAAGTGAAACGCGACAGTGTTTGAAAACACTATGAGTGTCATTCACATGTGTGTGTGTGTGTGTGTGTGTTATTATTTGACTTAATGTTATTTGTACGTCAACACTAAACCTACCAAGTACCGGTCAAATTGACCGTTCTTAGACAGTATTTAAACTTTTGTAAAACTTACACATTTTTAAACGTTATAATATCGTTATCAAACTACATGACAATTATTAGAATATGCATATAATATTTTCTTCACTCTTTACTTTTAGTTATTTCCATTATTATCTGCTTTATATAATAAAATAACTTTTAATTACCGGTCAATTTGACCGCGTGCGGTAGGAACAGGTGTACAAGAATTGTCGGTAGGTTTAGTGTTAATGTTATTTGTACGTTAAATAAGAAGTATTTTAATAATCATAAAACAAACCTGGCTTCAAACAAAGCGATACGCTCCGTATCGATCCAATATTGTGCTGCCAAGTATATTTTCAACTTTATGTTAAAGACATAAAGTCCATTTTGGATAACGACATAATCATGTTATGAAAACTAAATTTGAACTGCTAGTTAAAATGAACACAGTATTGTACTGAATTGTATTTAAAAGTTTTATATTATTTGTTATTTAATACATTTTGTTAAGTTAAATCTTGATATTACTAGTTTATTTTATTTAATTGAGCGAAGCGAGTGGAGCGTTCTATCGGAGAATGTCACGAATAGGCTTGAAAACTATTTGACGGAAAATTATGAAATTTTGCTATCAAAAAGACAAATTAGGTGACGAAATATAAAAAAAATTAGAAAAAGGTAAAAAAAAATTTTGAAAAATGTTATGTCAAAAAACTGATATCCCATTGAGGTCAATGGGAAACGATAAGTCATTACACTATATTCGTTTCGCTCAATATGCAAACGGCAACCGAAATTTCGCGAGCGCAGCGTGTCGAAATTGAGGGTCTATTGGCGCCCCTAGTTTATTTTCTATATATATATTTTCTTTATATATATTTTCCATTTCATATGTCATTTCAAATGAAGAAGCAGTTCCATAAAGAAATTTTCACCGCCATTTTGGTTTTATATTTTCAACAATACGCTTATAAATATTTTAATATAAAATACTTAATATTTTTTCAGTAGACGTTGGTCTGGAATTAAAATAAAAAGATACGAAGAAACGTGTAGTATGATTTTTTCTTAAGGTTTTAGTTTTTTGAGCGAAGCGGGCGTAGCGAACGGAGCGTTCTACTGGAGACATTCTTTGTCACGAATTGGTTCGATAACTTCTTGACGGAAAATTATGAAATTTTGCAATCAAAACGACGCACATTAGTTGCTAGGTTTAAAAAAAAAAATTGTGTCAAAAAAAATATTTTTTTTTAAATATCACGTCAAAAAACTGTTAACCCATTGAAGTCAATGGGAAACGATGAGCCATTACACTGGGCTCAATATGTAAACGGCACCCGAGATTTCGCGAGCGCAGCGTGTCGAAATCTCGGGTCTGTTGGCGCCCCTAGTATTTATATAACCAATAAAATGAGATGCTATCAATAATAAAATCCCAGCGTGTACAGATTTGTTAATATCAATGCGAATATCGTAATCTATAGATTAATAGATTAATAGATTAATTACTACTGATAGCTATTTTGTAACAAATTTATCAGGATTAATGCGAGCGTTGGCAATTGGACGCACGCGTACAGTTAGCGACACATGACGTTAAGTATACCAGAAATATTTTTACGAATCAGTTGTAATAATTGGGTCCAAATCTTGTAACTTTAATTAATAATAGTATTTTAATATTTTTTTTATATTTTTCTCTTAATTGAGCGAAGTGAGCGGAGCTAGCGAAACGCTATATGTGAGACTTTGCATCCCTTGTTCCGGATATGCATGAAAACGGCTTTACCGATCTTCATGAAATTTTGCACAATTATAGCAATAGTTACTGCCATGGTTTATAAAAAAAAAATTGAAAAAAACTCATGTCGTTGAGGAAAAATCACCAAAAAATTACAGTCCTATAGACTTCAATGTAAAAAAAAATCGCTATGTGATATTTGATTATTCTTTATTTTTTGCCTGTCGGTTTCAACTTTGAACGCTGAATTGAAGATAGGTTACTCGCTTCGCTCAATTCGCCGAACTCTACCGAGACTTTGAGAGCGCAGCGAGTCAAAATGGAGGTCCGGTTCACGCCCTTAGTATTTTTGTGTTAATAATGAGTGTAATTTTACTTTACATGGATTCAAAATCAACCATCGACCTAGCCTAGTTGAATCAGACGCTCACACAAATGTAGGACAACTTAATCAAGATATGTTATACCTAATATACGTATAATAAAATAGAATTTAAGCATAATTCAGAGAAATTGATTATTTTTTGCTATTTGTCTGTTTTTTTGTCGTAAAATCTATTGAACTGACTTTGAAAAGAACTAATTTAGTAATGATTCTCATTTTTTTCTCATTTTCACGACGAAATGTGAAATAACTGATGGTATAAATGTATTAAAACTTCAAGTACATGCTTACAGTCAGACGAAGTCGCTTGAAACAGCTAGTTAATAATTATCAAAACAACATTAATTTATTCCCAATATATATATGTATATATATATATGTATACTAGGGTCCGCCAACCGTGCGCGGCGGATGTTGAGCTGAGCCCCTCTCCTTTCTTTTCTTGATAACTTTTGAAAGGCTAAACATTTCTTCAATCTGTTTTCGCTATAACATCCGCGTACTCAAACATACATGAGAAAATATTTAGCTAATCATCTCGTCGCATTCTGGAGACAAGTAAACACAAAAAAGGTCTCCCAAACGGTTAAGATATAAATCAAACTTGCTGTGTGGACTGTACTGACGTGATTGTCCGATTTGTGACAGATAAGTTGTCGCTAGCTCTAGTGACGCCATTTTAAATACATTCTTAATTTAATACTAAATAGTCTTGAAGCATGTCTTGTGGGTTACGGTTTTATTTAATTAGTTCAGTTTAATATTTATATTAATTAAAGGTAATATTTATTTTATTGGATATTTAATATAGGGTAAATGTTACTATATTATAACGCGACCGACGTCACATATTTTGCAAGTAAAATATATTTTAGGCAAGTTTTGTTTAAATTTACAATTTATATATTTTTTATATTATTCCTTTATTAAAATCTTTAGCGTTGTATTAAATTTCGTCTGTAAAGGGTGCATGTAAATGGATATTTTGTTTTTTCATACATTATTTATGAGAAAGCTTACATTTTCATTTAGACTTAAGTTTGCTTGAATATATATATACATTTCTTCCTTAATATTTGATATTAAATCAGTGTCAGGTTCAAATGTTTGATAAGATTATCAAACCTTGTAACGGGTTATCAAATTAGATAGTTTGATAAATAAATCATTTGACTTATAAATGGACTTTGTTGATCAGATTGTAGGAGCGCCCTGTAGAGGAGATGCTGGCAAATATTAGCGGGACCTTGGTACAGGTATGGATCTTTTTATATCGGGATATAATTTGTAGATTTTTTTTGATATTTCAAGATAAGATTATGGTGAATGTTTAGTTTTTTAAGCTTTTCACCACCACCAGGTCACCACGATGGTATAACTATGAGGTTAAATATTATATTTATTGCACAGCTTTTTATATTATTTATTTAAATTTTAATTATTATTAGATTTTGATATCCATTTTCTTCTTGCTTTGTATATATGGGTGTAGGTAAGTAGAGTACGCTTTTTGAGTAATGTTATATATGTATGTCATGTATATATATGTTATACATATTATGTTATGTTATATATATATTAGTTGTAAACCTGAATATTTTAACAATAAATGTAATGAATAGTGTAAATTAACATGGCGGAGGTCGTTGGTCGTTGCATCCAACGGTAAACCCGCAATGATTCATCGCTACTTTGACAAAGAGTCTTCCATATAACATTACAGAAGTTTATCTTTATCACAATTTAATATATTATAATAAAAACACTAAAACTACACGAAATATTAAATAAAATTGCATAAAAAATTAAAAAAATATCCATTTCATGTAGAAAAATGTGTATCTTTTGATTCGGTTTAGAACAACATACTATGGTTTATATATATATATATATATATATATACTTGAGTGTACATATATCATAAAGTTTCACAAGATATCTTAGACCTTCCATTTCTTAGTTTTAAATCTAAAATCAAAAGTTTATTATATCTAATAATAAACTTTCGCTATCTTATTATAACGTTCAAGAGTTGTTAGATCGAAATGTATGAAAGTTAGGTTGTTGAATCATTTGCAGGATTTATATTATAATGTACATCACCTATTGTTATATTTCTTTTGAAAAGAGCAACTGTTGAGTTTTTGGCTCTTCAACAGAGCAACATTCTGAGTTGGTAGCTTACTCACAGACTGACTACACTGACTTTTTGTTGATTCATTTGTAGGATTTATATTATAATGTACATCACCTATTGTTATATTTCTTTTAAAAAGAGCAACTGTTGAGTTTTTGGCCGGCTCTTCAACAGAGCAGAATTCTGAGTTGGTAGCTTACTTTTTGGCTCTTCAACAGAGCAGCATTCTGAGTTGGTAGCTTACTCACAGACTAAACTGTCAATTTTTTATGTAATAATTGATTCAAAAGTGTTTAAATGACTTGAATAAATATATTTTGAATTTAGCAGTATAAAAGATATCTGTGAGACAACAACAACTATTGTTGTTCAGATATTTCTGAGTAACAGATAGCACGCAGTTTATTAATTTGTTTAAAGTATCTTTTTTATCTTGATTACTAATTAAAGAATCTCTTTTATCTTTTCACATACAAGTAAGTGGGTTAGGAAAACAATATGCGTCATTGTCAGTGTTTTGTATATGTTAACAAATAGAATTTTATTAAAGTTAATAGAGAAAAAATTATATTTTATTTGTGTTGATAAATTATTTTAATATGTATATATATTATTTTAAAGGAATTTGGAAAACAATAAAAATATTTATACTTAAATGTCGAAGTAACTCGATTTGTTTAATATTTTGAGTCTTTTTTCCTGATCTTTTGTTTAAGATCTAATAAATATTGATTCAAAAAGCAGGCAATGTAACGAAATTACAATATATATATAGCTGTTTGTCTGTGGTTATTACTGGTGATTGTCTGAAAGATCAATTATTTGTCTTCACTATATAGTATTTCCGGATATAAGAACCGGTTTCTAAAAAATTTTTTCGTTAGTAAAAAGTTTTGTACATATCTTTTCCTGGACAGGCACCTGGGGTTTGTTTCATTATATGAACATATATAAATATATTTACCTATATACATATATATGTTATTATACCAAATTATTAAGAACAAGTCACCATTCTGTGCATATTATGTTACTGAAGACACATTTGTCGAACCATGATATAGATATGGGAATAGGGAGAATACTTTAAATTATTATCTCTACTAATAGCTTAAGAGTTTGTTAGTTTTAAAACATTAATCTCTAGATCCTCTGGATTAGTTATCCCAAGGGACCGCGAAAAAGTTTGATTCTTTATTTTTGAGGAAAGTTACATATTTAATTAAATATATAAATTATATATGATTTCGAAAAGAAAATCTCTGTCACTAGACAAAGAAAGGGTATACTATATTAACTAGTTGTTACCGGAAACTTCTGACAAACAAACATTTCTTTTCAGTCTATTTTGATATCTGTCTTGTAAACGGAAGCAACTCTATAAAAATATTTAATGAACGATTCTGTTAGTTTATGATATATAGAAAAAACACTATTGATTTTAATCCTGGTTTCATTACGGCGTATAACTTACCCACATTAGAATTGTTACCAGTATGTTGGTATCGTCATGTATACACTTTTTGTATGAATGCTTTCAGCAGCTGAATACCTAAATCCTATCTTCCCTCTCCACATCCATCTCTGTCTCTCCAGGGTCATTACCAAATTGCCATATTCGTAGAAGACAGATGAAAATGTAAAAATCACTTCAATTATAATCTTAATATATAAAACACAAAGACACTCACTGACTCACTGACTCATTCATCGCTCTACAATCCAAACCGTTATACCTAGAATGCTGAAATTTGAACACAAGACTCCTGACAAACTGAATAGGTGCAATAAGAAAGGTTTCTGCAAAGATCCAAACCGTTCCAAAGTTACAGCTAAAAACTGCAAAAAATATAACGCGCCTGTTTGATACCTAATAGGTGGTGTGGGAATTCAAACAAAATGTTTGATCACTTTCGCCGTCCGTCGCGAAGCACGGGTAACCTGCTAGTATATTATAAAACATGTTTACAAAACCAAATACATATCTTATTCATGTTGACGAGACATTACCTTAGTTTTATCATTCCAACATGTGTTGTAATGTGCCAAAAATATACAAGTATCTTTATACTTGCCCACACAATACTGCCTCTGGAATTTCACAAATGAATGGATGAAAGACGTCAGACACCCACACAAATGTTACGAGCTTGCATCCAGCTTGAAAACAACTCCCATTTAAGACTTATTTCTTTTCAAAATTTCTATTTATAACACTTTTTAATATTAAACCTTATTGGTTTCAGGGGTTCCATCAGGATGGTCATTCGATGACGACTGGTAAGAAGATGGAGTCCAAAGGCACTCAGATCCACTTGCCCCTGATGGGTCGAGGCAGCCGGGGAGAGATCAGCGACAAAGTGATGTTCTCACAAGTGAAGTCACCGGAACAGCTCAATAACGGTCAACTATTGGCGTGAGTCAATTAACTCCCACTTATCACTAACTTACAATAGTAATTTTACTATTATTTTTTGGTACTTAACTTAACTTATCTTCACGCCATATCCCTTGCGGGGTAGCCAGAGACACAGCGCCAAACGCTACGGTCCCTGGATACCTCTTTCACCTCGGCCACAGACATCAACCTCTTCATACATGCCCTCCGGGGGTCCGGGGGTTATTTTTTAGTCTTTTTAACATATTCACTTGAAGTGATTCGTTAATTCAGAATACAGTTACAAAACCCTACTTAGTAGTCGCACGTCATGAGTTGTTATTCAGAAGTGATAATTTTTCACTTCTGAATAACAACTATTTCAAGTTCAATATCTTTCAAAATGTTTATTTATTTATTTATTCAGTAGATAAACATTTTGCGTGTAAGATAATCAGATTTTAAAATATTAACACTGGAATGGAACCTGTTACCGTTAGAAATCTTCTTCTTAAGCCATCGCGTTCTTTTTCCCATTTAAATTTATCTTTCTTTAACATGTTTCTTTAGCGTATTAAATAAATACTATGATCCGCTGCCCGTGCTGTGCGGGTGTTGAGCTGAGTCCCTCTCCTTTCTTCTTTTCTTGATACCTTTTGAATGGCTAAACATTTTTCCAATCTGTTTTCACTATAACATCCGCGTTCGTCTCAAACATACACTAGAACATTTTTAGCTAATTATCTCGTCGCATCAGGAGACAACTAAACACAAATACAGGTCTCCCAAACGGTTAAGAGCTTCGCTTACGCTCAGCTCAAAAAATATTTTTTTCTTAAGAGCTTAAAAAAATAACGCATTATTAAAAAAACTTAATTTCTTTATATAAATACAATTATTAATTACAATACTATGTGTCAACCCCATTACGATGTTTCGGTCATAAAATACATTTAATTTATATTAAGCGCCATTTTTTTACATTTAACATTTGAATGACATGCGATTTGGAGCACTATTTCTATACTCGCTCAAACACCATGGTTTACTTTATTTAATTATAATTTAATTATCGTAATAGTTTTTTATTTTATTAGTAAGGTGTGAAGACTACTAGTACTATATATATATATATATATATATATATATATATATATATATATATATATATATATATAGTCCAATTTACAAAGGTTTTTGAATTCAAAAAGTAATACTATTTAATATTAACTAATATGTCTTATATGACTAAATATACTTTTATTAGTGCTATCAGTTGAAGGTGAAATATATTAATTACAATGTCTATAAAAACATATATATCTTGCCAAAATTCTCAGACTAATCTATAAATGGAAACATGTTCTATTGGAGTCATATATATATATATATATATATATATATATATATGACTCTAATATACACTAGCTTATGTCTCCCGCTTCGCTGGGCACACTATTAATTTGGATGTGAACTTTGGTTGCTATGGTAACCTTTCATATTATCCGTTGTCATCGTAACCGTTGCTATGGTATAAAACTTGGCAAAATACATATATATACAAAATGTAGACTAGTGTATAATCTGCTATAACTAATATTATAAACACTAAATTATGTTTGTTTGTAAATGATTCACTCTAAAACTAGCAATATATTGTTACACTCACAAGATGCTCCTTGGTCTTTTAAACTAATCTCTGAAATTATTTATTTTAAAGTTACCAATATTTTAAAGGGAACTAAAGATTCATTGGTAAATATTGGTTAAAGAATTATTGAAATCAGATGAGCAGTTCCGAAGATTACCATATATATATATATTAGTATAAATAAAAAGTTATATATATATATATATTAATATTAGTATAAATAAAAAGTTATTTTGCTATGGTTAGAAATATTTGTTATTAAATAATATATATATAAAAAATAGAATCTATATCTTTATAACTTAATTATTATTCTTAAAGACCTATTTGAATATAGACTGAAGTTGGATCCCATTTAACTTTATCTCCTCGGTCCAGACCTAGATATTTGACGCAGACCCCAACGCAGACCCGGGGTCACCTACTTGGAAGTGGAACACTTAATTGTACCTCTAGATACCACCGCACTAAATACTTTGAGCCGTTCTAGTACGGGTTACGTAAAACAACTGAGAATCAATTATATTTATATGAAAAATTTATTAGTCTATCTTTTTTTCGATTTATTCAATTTCTCAAAAGCATACATTTCTAAATAGCATATACGGACAATTAAATTTGATTTATTATAATGTTAAAATTAATTATTTTTCTTTTACCAAAAAAATAGAACTCAGATATGGCTTAAATATGATTCCTATTTTAATTTTGGTTGTTTTTTTGGTCTTACCTAGATATTAATACTTGTCAAATAGAATGGTATTTGACGTAAGACTGCGCTAAACTATGCCGTATAATTGACGATTATTTGCATAACAACAAAATAATAATTCATAATCTAACAATACAATACTAGGATCCGCTGCCCGTGCTGTGCGGGTGTTGAGCTGAGCCCCTCTCCTTTCTTCTTTTCTTGATAACTTTTGAATGGCTAAACATTTCTTCAATCTGTTTTCGCTATAACATCCGCGTTCGGCTCAAACATATACGAGAAATTTTTTAGCTAATTATCTCGTCGCATTCTGGAGACAACGAAACACAAAAAAAGATCTCCCAAACGGTTAAGAGCTTCGCTTACGCTCAGCTCAACTTAGTATTATGAATTTACATTAGCGATAGACAAATACCACAAACATTTAAATCTCAGTTTAACAAATAATGAAGGGATGTGTACATTTTTGATCAACTTGGCATCATTCCAAACTGTTGTAAACAAGACGAATAGATCACTTGGACAGACGAATATATATATATATATATATATATATATAATTGTTTACTAAACTGGTACATTGCTATGACCAGAGCAAACAGATTACCAAAAGAATAAAATCACTGTATACAGTAATACCCCGCTTTATGCGACCCCGTTATACGCGGTTTCACTATAACGCGGATGCAAATTTCGCGCTCAAATGCCTCGAATTACGCGAAAGAGTGTGTATATATATAATGTAGTCATCAACAATAGAAGTATTTTTTTTTTTGTAAAAAATAAAAGAGTATGTATTGCATAAAGTGTTCCTAGAATTAAAGTGATTGATTAAAATGATTTGTATTTTTTTGTAATAATTTTTGACTATGTTTAATTATAAACCTCGTTATACGCGAATTTCAGTTAACGCGATTCTTTTTGGAACGTATCCCTCGCGTAAAGCGGGGTATTACTGTATTTTGTATAATTCTTCTTGATACTATTAGTATTATATCTGAAGGTATAATTTATGTAAACAATAATAAGTAATAAAAAACAGTAATAAATTACTATTTTAAATAATAACTCAAAAAAACTAAGTACATATCGTACAGATAACTAAAAGTAATAGGAAATGACCACTATGATATTACTTATATTATAGTATAAGCTTTCACCGGGACTCTGTGTGCGTTAGAAAATTGCAAGTTTTAAACTCCTGAACCGTACTATCAAATAGTATTATCTGCATACTTGCAGAGTTATTTTAGAAGGCGCTTTCACTAAATTAAATCTTCTATTTACCATGTAAATCTGCGATTCACCACTCACTTACTTATCACGAAATCTTTGAAACTATCTGTTCGACTAACTTAAAATTTTACATAGTTACTTCTTTTGTGACGTAGACGTTCACTAAGAATGGATTTTACGGAATTCATATCACAACGGATTACAACTTTTGCTTTTCGCCAAGTTATAAACCTGTATAACCTGTAGGAGTTATACACTTAACGCGGGGTTAAGAGTTACTATAGCAACGGTTACGATGACAACGGATAATATGACAACGGTTACCATAGCAACCTAAGTTCACATCCAAATTAATAGTGTCCAGCGCCGCGGGAGGGAATAATCTAATATATATATATATATATATATATATATATATATACTTACCGGAAAGTAATTATATACCAAATGAAAACATATTTCTTAGAGAGATTAGTGTTTTTAAATAAAAAACATAATATTCATATATTATATATACATATATGACTATATTTTTGTCTAAAATGTGTATCTTTGAGCTTTTTGAATCACGCTGGATTGGTTTAGATTAGAATTATTTTAGGATTCACAACATTAAATAGTCCCTTCAAATATATTTCATAATATTTGTTAATAAAATATTTTTAACTGTATTCTGAGATTTCAATGCAACATGTATTTAATGAAAACAATCATTACATAACCTTTCTTTTGAGATATTACCTATCATATTCGTACTACGGACTCCGTATCTCCGTATCTATATATATCTACTAGGGGCGCCGACAAACCCTCATTTTCGACTCGCTGCGCTCGCGAAATATCGGGTTCCGTTTGCATATTGAGCGAAGCGAGCCCAGTGTATTGATTCATCGTTTCCCATTGACTTCAATAGGATATCAGTTTTTCGAAATGTACTTTAAAAAAAAAATTTTTTGTTTGACGACATTTTTCAATTTTTTTTAAACCATCACTCAATGTGTATCTTTTTGATTGCAAAGTTTCATAATTTTCCATTAAATAGTTTTCGAGCCAATTCGTGACAAAGAATGTAAAAAGTCTCCAGTAAAACGCTCCGCTCACTTCGTTCGCTTCGCTCAATATTATTCGACGTATTACGTCTGTGTGTACACTTTATTATTATTTGGGGGATGTAAACTATGTTAATTTGGTACAAAAATTATAATAATATGGTATTCGGCGTGTTTATACATAATTTAAGTAATGTTAATATTCTGAAACGTAGAGCTGTAGAGCTGAGGTACGGAAAGAATCCAAACATCACGTTCCGACCCTCGACCTTGAACTTGGGCTTACGTAACAACAAATTCCGTATATAATGTATACATACCCTTAACTAGGTACCTGACTTTATACATACCCGTGGTACGGAATGAATTGTATTTTGTAATCGGAATACCTTATTTGAATTGTCCGTAAATAATGGTTTGGTTATTAACTGTTGTTATGCGATAATTGACGTCAATTTTTAAACTATAGTTTAAATATCAAAAGCACATATAGGTTATTGGGTGTTACAATACTAGGATCCGTCAACCGTGCGCGGCGGGTGTTGAGCTGAGCCCCTCTCCTTTTTTCTTTTTTTGATAACTTTTGAATGGCTAAACATTTTTTCAATCTGTTTTCACTATAACATCCGTGTTCTCAAACATACATCAGACAATTTTTAACTAATTATTTTGTCGCATTCTGGAGACAACTAAACACAAAAAAAGGTCTCCCAAACGGTTAAGAGCTTCGGTTACGCTCAGCTCAATAACATGAATAAATATTATATTTACCAGTGTTTTGGAACCAAATCTCAGGTATCAAACTACCGAGAATTGACCCCACACGAAGAATATATAGAAATATAATCACAAATTGCCATACCTCCAGGCTTAATATATCAAATACAGACATTCAAGTTCTATTGATGTAATCTAAAGATTTTTTATCATAATATGTTGCTGCAAAAAGTTAACGAACATTGCTCGTGATGACTTTGTATTCTGAGAATACGAGTTCTTAGTAATCAATTTAATCTCACTTTATGAACACATATCATCATTGACAGATTCAAATGTTATTTTTTTCTGCAGAGGCTCAAAAATGAATCTTTGTAATGGCGGCGCGGGTGCTATGGCTGGGTTGGTCCCAAAAGTGCCTAATAGCGAAGGCGACCAGAAGAAACCTATGGCATCCCTTACGCATCTACCGAAAAGACCTCCAGTGGACATAGAGTTCTTGGACCTCTCGTATTCAGTGAGTGAAGGTAGAAAGAGAGGGTACAAGGCGTTACTTAAGGGCATCAATGGAACCTTTCGATCGAGTGAACTGACAGCCATCATGGGACCCTCGGGAGCCGGGAAGAGCACGCTTATGAATATTTTAGCGGGATACAAGTGAGAATAATTACTTTATTTCAGTTTCTTTGAAATATTATTTATTTATGCGCAATAAATAGCTAAATCTAATTATGTCATTTTTCACTTATAAAAATAATATGCCACAGAAAATAAATAGCAAAAATTTTTATATACATTTTGGAACAACGCCAACCCAAAACATTATAATGAGAACTATTTTAAGATACATTCCCCTAATTATATTAATTGCATACTTACCGGCGTTATTTCTTTATTTTACATTCATTTCATATTTCAGAACATCAAACGTTAGCGGGTCGATACTTATAAATGGGAAGGAGAGAAACCTTAGACGTTTCAGAAAACTATCCTGCTACATCATGCAGGACGACTGCCTCCTCCCTCACCTCACTGTTCGGGAGGCCATGTACGTATCAGCCAATCTGAAGCTCGGTAAAGACATGACAATCAACGCGAAGAAGATAGTCATTGATGAGATATTGGAGATGCTGGGGCTCGTGGAAGCCGGTGATACGAGGACTATTAATTTATCGGGGGGTCAGAAGAAACGCCTTTCAATAGCATTAGAATTAGTGAATAATCCACCTGTGATGTTTTTTGACGAGCCCACCTCTGGATTGGACAGCTCGTCGTGTTTTCAATGTATATCCTTACTGAAATCCCTGGCCAGAGGAGGCAGGACGATCATCTGCACCATCCACCAGCCGTCCGCCAGGCTGTTCGAGATGTTTGATTACCTGTACACCTTGGCGGAGGGACAGTGTATATACCAGGGCTCCGTGAGAGGATTAGTGCCATTCCTGTCGTCTATGAGCCTTCACTGTCCCAGTTACCACAACCCAGCTGATTATGGTGAGGTTAACGACTTAAATATTATTATTTTTTCATTCATTTCTTCGTTTTTAAACACAATTTTTCTTCTATCCTTCTAATACTGAGATCTTCCGCCGTGCGCTGCGGGAGTTGAGCGGAGCCCTTTCAGTTTTTTGACCATCATTTCTTTATGGAATGAGATATTTTAATTCTGATTTTTTTAAACGTGCCCATTCCCAAGCTCTACAGGTCTGCAAATTTTCATTCAAATCGGTTCAGTAGTTTTTATGTGATGTTGCTTCAAAAAGAAGTTTCCCAAACCGTTCAGAGCTTCGCTTACGCTCAGCTCAATCAAACACAAGTTTGAAATAAAGTCTTGATTATCCTGTTGTTATATTAAAAAAAATAATTTCTTTACAGTGATGGAAGTGGCGACCGGTGAGCACGGGGACTGGGTCCACAAGCTGGTGATGGCGGTGAACAAAGGCAACTGCGGGCGAGCACAATCATCATCATCATCATCTTCATCATCAGTACCTCAGAACTGCAATTATAATAACCAAAGCAAGAACAACGTCAAGAAAGAAGCGCTCGGAATAGTTATAGGTATGGTAAAATAATATATTTTATTTATATAAATTTTTTTATTAATTAGGAATATATATATATAGCTTTAGTAGGTTCCTACAATATTTTGTTAGGTAGGGAGAGGAGCGTGAACAGTGAAGGTGAGCGTGTATGCGCATAGTAAAGGGGCCCTTAAACCTACATCTGGGTCGGAAGTCCCAGGCATTGTTTGCGCTCCTTTTCTTGCAACGCGATGGGCCCGGCACCCGCACGGTGAATACATGGAATGCTAAGAAGCTTCGTCTCTCTTCCAGACAAGCCGACCTGCACCGTGATAGACATGTCGGAGCCCCCCCTCAACACTGACAAACAGAACGCTCTACCCAACTCAACACTGGCCCCGGTCACTTGCACCACCTCACTCCTGGACTCCAGCGAGAGCTTCACAAAAAAACCACCAAACACCGGCTTCCCTACATCCGGGTGGAAGCAATTCTGGATCTTACTGAAGCGAACCTTCAGGAGTATTCTCCGAGATCCGATGTTGACGCATCTAAGGCTATGTTCGCATACAGTGGTGGGTTTGCTGATCGGCTTCCTGTACTATGACATCGGCCACGACGCCGCCAAGGTGATGAGCAACGCCGGGTGTATATTCTTCACTGTGATGTTCACCATGTTCACCGCCATGATGCCCACGATCCTAACATGTATGTATTGCTAATAGTAACTACTAGGGGCGCCAACAAACCGGTGCCGTTTGCATATTGAGCGAAGCGAATCCAATGTATTGACTCATCGTTTCCCATTGATTTCAATGGGATATCAGTTTTTTTAAATGACATAGAAAAAAAAATTTTTTTTGAGGACATTTTTCAAAATTTTTTTAAAACCATCACCTAATGTATGTCTTTTTGATTGCAAAATTTCATAATTTTCCGTCAAGTAGTTTTCGAGCCTATTCGTGACAGAATGTAAAAAGTGTCCAGTAAAACGCTCCACTCACTTCGTTCGCTTCGCTCAAATATTGTTGATAATCCATAAATTTTGTAAATAATTATGAATTTATTTCCAGTCCCGACTGAGATGAGCGTGTTTGTGAGAGAGCATTTAAACTATTGGTATTCCTTAAAGGCGTTCTACTTCGCGAAGACCATAGCGGATCTACCGTTCCAGGTACATTATATATTATACTATAAGTTTAGTTTTTAAGAAACGAACTAGTTTGATAATATTAAAATATTTGCTTATACAAAATCTTTGATGGTTATAGTTGTTCGTACATTGCTCACTAAATATTGTTTGTGAAACAGTGATCAGAATATAAAAACCCGGCAGAATTTGTTGTGTGGTTCTTCTCAGAGCAGTTTGGAACACTCTTATTTATTTTAAGTTGGAGATTGTTTATAGAAGGGTTTTTGATAATGGTATCAAGTCCTGACACTCCCATTTGATATGCAAATGATTCAAAGATATATAAATAAATATATAATAATAATTTCAGATCGTGTTCAGCGGCGTGTACGTGATCATAGTGTACTTCATGACGGGGCAGCCCATGCAGACGGACAGGGTGCTCATGTTCACCACCATCAACATCCTCACCGCCCTCGTCGCCCAGTCCCTGGGGCTGCTCATCGGCGCCGCCATGAAGATAGAGACCGGGGTCTACTTGGGTCCGGTGACGACCATCCCGGTGGTGCTGTTCTCCGGATTCTTCGTCAACTTCAACGCCATCCCCAGCTACCTCCAGTGGCTGACGTACCTCAGCTACGTGAGATACGGCTTCGAGGGCGCCATGCTCTCGGTCTACGGGTTCGGAAGAGAAAAACTGCACTGTTCCCTACCCTACTGTCACTATAGATCACCCAGCCTCTTCCTCAAAGAGATGACGATGGACAAAGCGAACTTCTGGGTGGACGTGGGGGCGCTGAGCGCTTTCTTTGTATTTATTAGAGTAATCTCCTACCTAGTGCTAAGGTTTAAGTTGAAGATGATGCAGTAGGTGCTTGTCGGGCTGGCATTGTTCTGCAGAGGTGTGTGAGGGTGGAGCCGTTGAAGTAGATGTAACTTAGTTCGATATACATAGCTTCATAGCCGCAGCTCGACTCGGTCGGTTTAGTGTTTATACGTAAAGTTAGGATAAGTTGTCTAGTTCGGGCCCATGACTTAATTTTAAGTTACTTGATATTATATATTTTATTATTTGTATTTATAAATTCACGACGTAGGCTTTTTATTCGTGTACGTACGCTTGAGATTAACTCTTAATGTCTCTGGGGTCTCCTGGTGTCTTGGGGTCTCCTGGGGTCTCCTGGGGTCTGATGAAATTACGACTTAGTACCATCACAGCTGATTATCATAATTAGGCCTAATTGGATGTCATCATTCCTTTATTATTTTTATATCGGACATGTATTTTTTATATATTTTTTAGATGAATGAATGAATGAAGGTTTGTACCTGTATCTAATAGTGAAGATCAGTGCAATAGAAAAAATATTCCTAATAAATTCAAAGCAATAATTTTATCTACTTTTTGTATTAAAAATATTTTTATTTTATTTAAATTTAAGTTTTAATAGATTTATGTTATTTGAAATGTATATTAATATGATATTTGGTAGTGCGTATGGTTCGTGTGATCTCAATATTGTGTTTTATTGGTAATATGAATATTTTTTTACAGAATGAGTCGTAATTTTGATCAGAGAGGGCGTACATATCCACTCAGTAAGATAGTTATCTATAGATACTTAGAACCATCGCTGCGCTAAGTACTGTATCTTAATTACCAGTATTTATTAATAAACGACTGTGATTTTTATATAATAAGCCTTGTTTAATTTTATTACCTTCCACGGATTACAACATTCACACATTATTTCATTTGTTTACTCTGATATTATTGAGCTGAGCGTAACCGAAGCTCTTAACCGTTTGGGAGACCTTTTTTTGTGTTTCATTGTCTCCAGAATGCGACGACATAATTGGATAAAAATTTTCTCATGTATGTTTGAGACGAACGTGGATGTTATAGCGAAAACAGATTGAAAAAATGTTTAGCCATTCAAAAGTTATCAAGAAAAGATCACTCCTGCCATAGACAATACATTAGAGCTGCCCTGCGTGTGCGAGCAATGTGCTTCCGGCGAATCCTAGTATAGATACGGGTCAGAATTTTAATTGCAGAGATTATCGCATACAAATACAACAAGTAACATATAAAAATTTTTTTTTGTTTAAAAAATACATTTTGAAAACTTTGCTTTATTTGATATCTTGTGATTTTCATTTTTCTACAGCACTACTTCCCCTTTTTACTTTATTTGTCGAGTATTTTTGAACTTTGTTGTAGGTATGTTGTAAAAGTATAAAGGAAAGTCAATTAAAAAGTAAAATCTAAGTGATGGTACATGTTTTAGAATGATTAATATTTCTCATTATTCATTTTATTTATGTTTAAAATCTATATACGTAACTACAGCTTTAACAATTAGTAAAAACCCACGCGGAGGGTATGACAGTGACATCTATATCCCACAATTGGTACTGAAATATGATATTAATCATATATATTTCAAAGGTAGTAAACTATTACATTGACTTCAAAATTTAATAAATAATTCTATGTTGTTAATTTTATTAACAATATTAATCTACTTAAAAGAAGATGTAATTTGCAAGCAACTGAACTTGTTTTATTTTGTTAAAGCGCCATCTATCGTATTTTCCACAAATTAAGTAAGATACTGTGTTAAACATTTTCTGCCTAAATCTTTACTTTCGGCCACCAAATGTTAATACTCGTATGGTAATCTTTTCACATGTAGAGGGCGTTGGTAAAAATGTTTTTCTTTTAATATTTTTACTTTTACATTACATTTGATTACCTCTTTACTTGTTACTATTTTTTTTTACTAAATTCAGTGTTCGAGAGTCGTATGTACTCCTCAAGTCACAACTAGAATACTTCATGTGTTATAAAGTTGTATGTCATCAGAACACTTGTCATTATTATAACGGGAATAAGAAATTCAATGGCAGATGTCACATTCAGTGACAGCTACTGGATATGTAACACGACGAACCGAAGTTTTCCGTTTATCCGCAATAAAAATACGGTTCAGTCGTATCCCCAATATAAAGAAACCTCATTATGGATGAAAAGGCTTTGCAAACCTATATCGCGTAAGTAGAAATAAAACAAATAGAAACATAACATGACTTAAGCAAAATACTAAATATTTTTATATTTCTTAAAAGCATGAGGGCCCCCCGGAGGGCATGTATAAAGAGGTTAATATCTGTGGCCGAGGTGAAAGAGGTATGCAGGGACCGTAGCCTTTGGCGCTCCGTCGTCACTGGCTACCCCGCAAGGAATATGGCGTGAAGATAAATAAATAAATAAATATATTTTATATTTCGTTATGAATTTAAATTTAACGATTCAAATGTGCATCTAAATGCCTATTTGATTAAAGATATTTAATCTTTTTAATCAATCAATTTAAATATTTTGTGGATCTTAGTAATGCCAAGATGGCAACATTAAATTTAAAAAAAAATACAAAATGTCATAGACTAATAAAAACTCTTTAATGAGCTGTCAACCCAATATCTTCAGACTTAGTGATTGAAACATTGTCAAAATGAGAATTGGTGCCAATAAATAATTAAATATGAAAAAAAGTAAAATAAGTCCTTTTGGTTACTTTAAGAATATGTTTTTTAATATAAATAATTGAATAAATAATTCAATGACTACAATAGAGGTTCACTTGAAAAGTATCTTTGTGAAGCAAATTAATGAATATACACATAATAAGCATATATTTTTACTAAATTGAATGAGAAACCTATATATTAACTTTATTTTATTTAGTTTAACACTAAACCTACCGACAATTCTTGTAAACCAGTTCCGACCGCACGACGTCAAATTGACCGGTAATTAAAAGTTATTTTATTATATAACGCAGGTAATAATGGAAATAACTAAAAGTAAAGTGTGAAGAAAATATTATATGTATATTCTAATAATTGTCATGCAGTTTGATAACGATATTATAACGTTTAAGAACGTGTAAGTTTTACAAAAGTTGAAGAACGGTCAATTTTACCGGTACTTGGTAGGTTTAGTGTTAATCAATATAATATAAATTAATTAATAAATTATAAGCGTTTGTATGATTGAGCTTATTTTCGGTTTATCTTCTTGGAATTAGGAGTTAAGGTTTTGTTGATACAAGGCTTTATCAATCCATTTAGCTTCATGCCTCGTCCTCAAAAAGCATATTTCGGAAGATGTATCAATAGACTTCAGTTATATAAAATATTTGAATTATATTAACATAGATAATATTTTCAATATTCTATCGACTTATTTTTTTTCCATAATAACTTGAAAACAAAAAAATATTTTAAGTAACTTAGCGATGTTTGTAAGCTACGGTAACCACTGCTTCAGAAATATGTACCTACTATTAAGTTGATTTTAACTAGAAACGTATTATATTCACATTTATTTAAGCTTTATAATGTCGATAAAATGATGGAATTACAGTCCAACAAAATAGTTTTATAAGTATTGGAAGCCAGAAACTAGTTTTAACTAGGGTAAGTGGGGTAGGTGGGGTGGGTGGGGTGGTGGTACTGTGAGTGTGTGTCACCTAATGACAGTACCTATATTTAAGTTATATATATTCTCAAGTTAAAGTTCTAAGAATAAATTATTCTATATACATTTTTAAAATAACATACATTAAACACACAATATAAGAAAATATTCATTTTCTCAGACAAAATTTTAATGAATTTTAAATTAGTTTTATTTATTATTCAAATAAATTTAAAATAAATTACTCGCGTAGCCTATCTTTTATCTTTCCCCTCCCCATTAATGGAGGGTCGGCCTATATGTTAATTCTTCTGTTATAAGTTATCGTGCTGGGAACATGATTCTTGGCCATTTAATTATTTTATGATAAAACAGTCCACTTTTAAACTTAAAACTTTTCTCGTTACGTTAAACGATTACTTTTTTTTGTATATTGCGTTGCTACTTTTACGCTACTTCTTACATACCCATTTATTACTGTACCCATTTTCGTCGCACTTGCACAGTCTTCCATGTATTAGTTTCTTAGCGGAGATTATCGATCTAAAAACATGACAAATGGGTGGCTATTTCATAAATATTCCCCTTAAGTCTAAGTTTAAATCAGGAATCGCATGTTATTCCCATAATCTGCCCTTTTATGCACGCTGCGTTGACACTATATATGTACAGATCTGATTTCAATCTGAGTCAAGATACCGAAAGACGAAGTAAACTGCTAAAGGAGCCCCGTTTGCAGTTTACTCCGACAGGGCAGCCTACTGGACCTCAAGACCGATAAGAAACATGTCGTCAGCAAACAGCATGCACACCAGCTTGACTTCTCCGCTATGGAGACACTAAAATTGTATTATTCACGAAGCCCTTTTGACCAAGACACTAGACTGACCATATAAAGTATGTATGAAATCCGTAAACTCCAGGAACATGTACACTTTTTACACTATATCCTTTCCTTTCGATTTCCTTCCTATATACGGCATTCGCTCTTTCTCCTATATAATTTGTTTTCTCATATATTCTATTCTACTCACTTTTTGAGATCCCGTTACTTGATCTGAAAACCAGTAGTGATGTATTAATTAGTCTAGTCCCCTTTTAGCACTCTTTACTTGACTTCCAGTATTCTATCATATCAATTATAAAAATGACTTAATCAAATAAAAAATATAACTACTGTGTTGTGCTTGTAATTGTGCAAGTAGTTTCAAACATACGTTTTTTTAAAACTTTAACTTCATTTAAAATATTATTTACGGATAATGTATTTTATATATTTTTATAAATCGATATGGCAATATGAAATGATGACTTGTAATGTCAAGTGTCAATTCATTGACGTTTACACTTGAGTTGAGATGCAGTGGGCAGTGAACGCGAAATGCGTATTGTTAATTGCATATTATTTGGCTATATTATAGTGAAATCATGAAATCACGTTTACTTTACAAGTAATATAAGAAGCAAATTATAAATTAAGTGTAAATCATGACAAATTTTCTAATATTAAGAGCAGGAATCATCCTATCTATTATAGTTAAAGTTAAAAATACTCCTGTTATGGCAATACCTTCTTTTGAAGAGAAGTTCTGTAAGGATAATGATTATATCAGGGCTAAGTTTGCTCCCGGAGTGTACGCAGGTTACACGGTTGTCATAGGGAAACCGTTGTCAGCCTTAACGGATATTAGAGTAAAGTTAGACTCAAGTTCAGCAATAGAGATAGTAAGTATCTATTTATTATTAGACCTTGTAGGACGGAATGTAAGGTTCAAATGATTATTTATGTAAAAAGCGAAATAACATTTTCCGTTTGTTGCCTTGATTGTTATCTTGATTGCATCAACATAATACGTTTAAAGATGTTTTATATCTAAAATTGATGTTTTGGTAAGCGGATGCAAATGAGGGGTTGAGGGGTGCCACGGGCGGATTTGGATTTGTTTCCATAAGATTGTTGTCACTTAAAGCCGAAATTTGTATGCGTCGCGGTCAGCGCTATCGCTGCTGCGACCCTTTATACTATAAGATAAATATAAAATTATAAATATAGGCAACAATAATCAAGTCTTTCGAATCAGGAACAAATTCAGGATATTTTTAAATAAAATGATGTAGAATATATTTACACAGACACACATGGTTTTGATTGTGATCCAAAAAAGTCACTTCTGAATTAACTTTAGGAAAAAGTTAATATATCTTTGTCTATAAAGTTTAGTTTAAAAACACACAATATCAAAATGATGCCAAGAGTCATGATTTTTAAGGATCCCCAGAAACATATGAGAATTCATTACGGGATCGCCTTTGTTGTGATCGAAGTAGTAAAACTTTTGAAAGCTATAAGCCGAAGTTTTAAAGAGATAAAAAATATATTGTGTTTAAATAAATCTCTTATAACGCGGTTTAACTTTGAATTGTCGTATCGTACGTATCGTAACATCAGGTTGTAAAGGGCACCAAAGAAAAATAACCTCCGTTGTTAAGAGAGACAAAAGACCCCTATTACGAGGGCGATTCGAGTTTATACTCGAGGGGAATTTTTAGGAGAAAAAATTATTATTCAGAAAAATTGTGCGGGTCCAATCAAGGTGCCTAAGTAAACGCGTTGAAGTAAGTGTAAGAATTTAATCTTGTTTACCGTTTAAAGCTTTTTCGTTTTATTTTTTAAGCGTTTATTACTATTTGGTTTATATTTTTTAATAACGTTTTAAAAAGTAACCTCTGAATTCTCTTATTTCAATTATTCTTTATTAAACAATTTATTGAAGTTTAATGTAAATATTATAAGCAAAAAAAAACTAACAGGAGTTATATTGAAATTAGTTTAAGATTCTAAAATTACAATTATCTTGGCAGCTATCTTAAATATACTCTGGAATGACTTCTGTAGTATTACTTAATGTCTAGACGATTCCGATTTATGGACCTCATCTTAGAACATGTTTACAGATAACATTCTTAATTAATAATTAACTAGGATCCGCTGCCCGTGCTGTGCGGGTGTTGAGCTGAGCCCCTCTCCTTTCTTCTTTTCTTGATAACTTTTGAATGGCTAAACCTTTTGTCAATCTGTTTTCGCTATAACATCCGCGTTCGGCTCAAACATACATGAATTTTTTTTAGCTAATTATCTCGTCGCATTCTGGAGACAACTAAACACAAAAAAAGGTCTCCCAAACGGTTAAGAGCTTCGCTTACGCTCAGCTCAATCAATCCAGCGTTAGCCTGGGATTGGCTTAAGAATTAGGAAAAAAAGAATAAAAAATACACTACGATGTCATAGCATTTGACTTAAAAAATCTAAGACGATTAAATCTTTAAGAATTTAGGTATTTTTAAGAATTACCCAATATAACTTACTTAAAAAGAAAAATGTTAAAAACTAAAGATAAGAAATACGAGTTTTACGGTTTTTAAAATCCAATTATACCTACTACTTTAGACTATCTAATAATATGAAGTAAATAAAATAAAAAAAATTACAGAGTTAGTTACATGCTGAATTAAGGGAGCCTACTTTTTATTCAATTTAAATGAGTATTGTTAAAGAATTCGGAAGTTCCTTCAATAAGTGAGGAAAAAACACGTGTATGAGAAAATTTTCCTAAGGAAACGATTTTTATAAATTCCAAACAATGAAATATGCGGTCAGCTGTTGCTGTTATCATCTTTATAGCGCAATTTATCAAAATCTACCTCTAACTTATACATACCAGCACCATAAATAAATATATAATTGAAAATTTAGAAATATATAATTGAAAATTTAATAACATCTCACCTTCATTACGAGTTATTAATTAAATAAGAATTTAATTTACAAACTAAATAATTAAATTCAAAACAGAACAGCTGATTTATATGTTAATAATATTGAAAATAACTTTAACGTTTCATAAATTTTAACCCGTCAATATATATTAGTATAACCTCACTAAATTACCGATACAATGCTATTAACAATTTAATTGGATTATTCAGTAATATTCTATACCAACAATGAGGTCGGAGCTATTGGTTGTGGATATTTAATTCAGCTAGTAATTATCATATATCATGACATACATATATATATACATATATATTAACACTAAACCTACCAAGTACCGGTCAAATTGACCGTTCTTAAACTTTTGTAAAACTTACACATTTTTAAACGTTATAATATCGTTATCAAACTACATGACAATTCTTAGAATATGCATATAATATTGTCTTCACTCTTTACTTTTAGTTATTTCCATTATTACCTGCGTTATATAATAAAATAACTTTTAATTACCGGTCAATTCGATAACGTGCGGTAGGAACAGATGTACAAGAATTGTCGGTAGGTTTAGTGTTAAGGGATTATTTATATTTTAGGATGATATTAAAGTTGCAAGGTTTACGGCGGAAAAGGACTCTATCAATAATATATTTAAGATTATGTTGTTGAAGGATGTAGATGACTTTAGATTTAAAGTAAGAGGAAGGTACGCCCCCCACCACCCCCCTTACATAACTAGCATCAAAATAAATGATGCCGAGGAGTGCCGCAACCCTAATCAGGTAATTAATTAGTATAATTAAAGTATAGTCATTATTTTTTATCTGTATATATAAATGGGACAAATATATTTTTGATTAATTAATTGAATGTAGATAAGAAATGTGGTGTAAAATTCATTTAAGACCTTCTTCGGCAATATTGCCTTCGGAGTGCAAACGTTTTTCAATGCACCCGACAAGTTCTGTGGAAGACGAAGAATATACAGGCGTTACACTGAGCTGATAGTGAGCGGGTCCGCCACCAAGTACGGCGACTGGCCCTGGCACGCCGGGATATACAGACAGGACAAATCCACATTAAAGTATATATGCGGAGGGACTCTCGTCTCTCAGTTTTTAGTTTTAACAGGTAAATAATGAAGTAATGTAAATATTTCTATTAAAACGTATATATTATGGCCTCTGTTTCTCGTTAGCTGCTCATTGCGCTACGATAAGAGGTGAACCAGTTCTTCCAGATATCCTTGGCGTGGTCCTCGGGAAATATTCACTCCATGCTAGCGACATAGCAACTCAATCTAAAGAGGTAAGTAATTATTTCATCTAAATGTATAAATTACGAAACAGATTTCTTGAATTGGTTCTTTTATCGAAAGCCATATTGTAGGCGAGAAATAGAGTTGCAAAAACCATAGACTTTACACAAATATTATCTCGGAATCCTAAACTCCAAGACAACTTCAAAATAAACATAAAATAAATCTAAAACACATAGTAATAAAAGAAAATGCGACAAAAGTAAAAATATTTGAAGCTCAAATAATACAAAATATACTACGTGTAGATACATAGATATATAGATTAACCACACCTCTATATCTAAAACATTAATTCCCTATTCGACAATTAAATTGAATTAAATATTAAAAGAAAAAAATCTGTTTCTTTCAACTGAATTAGAAAACTATCATGAAATTTACAAATTGCAAAAAAGTTTACAAAAATAAATCATAAAATTTCGCTTTAGTCTTTGGCTTTTCAGATTGAATGCCGTTAAAAATTATTTTCTAACGAATTTATGTCAACTTGTTTATATAAAGTTGATAACATATTGTAGGTCAAAAAAAGAAGTCTCCTGTCGAAACACCCTCGGGGTTGTCATTACAACGTTTATCTTCCTAGAATGCAATAGCAATATTCTATAGCAGGGCACGGCAATTTTTCGTCATATTTCTACTGAACGGATAAACAACCAAATATCACCAAATATATATAAATACGTTAATAATATTAGTAAGATACAAAATAAAATACATTTTAAATATCCATCCACGCAGTTTCTTCTATCTGTATTAGGTACACAGTACACATAATTAAAATTGTCCTAAAAGAGGTATAAAGAAGTAATAAAATAAGAAACTGCAACTCGATATTTTCATACTCTGTAGTATTTTAATTTTCCATTACAATATTAAAAATCTATATATAACTTACTTTAATGATATTATTTTTCAAAGAAGAAATTAATTAACTTGAAATAAATGATAAGGTTTCATCAAAATCAAACTTCACCGGGAAATGAAGACCGCTATCTTCATTTC